>NTHP01000035.1:60854-143890 GCA_003416845.1 Oplegnathus fasciatus
AAGACCTTTCCACTGCTTTGGCACAGTGCAAATGTACCGTAGTGTAGAGAGAGAGGTCTGGCAATGCTAGACTAGAATATGACAGGCACTCTGATTTTATTGAAGTACAGTGGTAGCCTGTGTTCTGTCGAGACCAAGCTAGGAAAGTTGTTTGTAGGAATGCTCATGCAAATATTGACCTTCAATTAGGTGAAACAGACGCCCTCGCTTAGGGGCTGCAATATGGAGGCATCAGCAAAAACATCGTACACATAAACAGTCACAGAATATATATATAAACATGCAGAGACATACCTACACAGCGTGCACAAACACATCTTNTGTAAATACGACTTCCTCTGCAGTGTGAATTGACATCAAATGGAAGACAACTGCAAAACCTGAAGCCTTTTAAAGGTAGTTTTAACCTCAAACAGGATGTCAGCACAGCATCAGTAGCGTCACAAAACCACAACAAAAATGAACAGTTCTACCTTAACACAACACACACGCCGAAATCGAGTTTTGTGCCCTTTAATGGGGTGAGGAGCAAATGACCTTCCCAAGCGATGGCAGTCGACCACACTCCTGCATAATTAACAGCATCTAAAATGAGGTGTTCTTTATATGACCTTACCTGACAATGTCAGGGCACAGCTTGCCTACAGGGACTGTGCGGTAAATAACAAATGCGCATGCATGTGTGCCACCCACAGCACACATACAGACCAACTTCTTTGTTTTGTATCTTGTTTCAGATATTTTGTGTATTAGATTATGGATCACACTGCAGAGCATGGCCCAGAAGATAAAAAAGGAGCATGCCTCAGAGCTCCCCATAAGCCGATGCATCACATAGCATGAAGGCACGCCAGGTAAGAGAGCGTTCCTCAAGGCTGAACATGGTACAACACAGACTGGCAGCATCACGAGGGAGACAAAACACATCTGGATTCTACCGAAAGCTGTTCCACAGATTTCACAGGGCTTTTAAAGATAGCAGCTAAAGGAGGGGGTCCAGTTCAGCTGCTCTGCTTCAGTGACAGTGACATGGCTGGGGAGGATTGTGCTGGAGCATCGCCTGCTGCCTTGATTTGCTCGGCAGATCCTCGGCAGGGTTGGAAGGATTTTCCCCCCAAAGCCCTCTTACCCTCCCGCAGAGCAGAAATCCCCTCCAATCCTCCCTCGCAGTTACTGCAGGGACGCCTTACACACTGAGACAAAGGACTCCAGAGGAGGAGAGGAGAGGAGAGGAGAAGAATAAAGGGGAGGAGAGGTGAGGAGAAGAGAGGGGAGGATAGAAGAGAGGAAACAAGGGGAGAGGAGAGAGGGAAGAGTTGAGAGGAAAGAAAGAGAAGAGGAGCGGAGGGGAGAGGAGAGAAGGAAGAAAAGGGAGGAGAGGTGAGGAGAGGAGAGGAGAGGAGAGGGGAGGATAGAAGAGAGGAAACAAGAGGAGAGGAGAGAAGGAAGAATTGAGAGGAGAGAAAGAGGAGAGGAGAGGAGAAGAGCGGAGAGAAGGAGGAAAGGAGAGGAAACAAAGGAGGGAATAAGAGAGGAGAGGAGGAAGAATTGGGAGGAGAGGAAAGAAAGAGGAGAGGGGCAGAGAGGAGAGGAGGGAGAAAAGGAAGAGAGGAGAGGAGAGGAAACAAAGGAGGGAAGAGGAGAGGAAGCAAAAGGAGAGCAGAGAAAGGACAGGAGAGGAGAGAAGGAAGGAAGAAAAGAAAAGGAAAGGAAAGGAGAAGAGGTCAAACAAAAGGAGATGAGAGAAAGGACAGGGGAGGAGAGGAGAGGAAGGGAGAGGAGAGAGGGAAGGAAGAAAAGGAAAGGAAAGGAGAAGAGGTCAAACAAAAGGAGATGAGAGAAAGGACAGGGGAGGAGAGGAGAGGAGAGGAGAGGAGAGGAGAGGAGAGAAGAGAAAGGACAGGTGAGGAGAGAAGGATGAATCGGTTCTACAGCGAGGATAAATGAAGGAGGAGGCCAGTATAAGGAAATAAATATCATTAGAAAAGTTTATTCACTGGAAAAATATAATTCTGTCTCTCTTCTCCTCCTTCACCCTCTCATGTCTTTACATATCGTCATGGGACCAGAATGAGACAAAAAGATGGGCATCCTCATGGAAGAGGACGAGGAGAGACACAGCAACGGTCAGAAGTGAGAGACACATTTTGGAGGAAGTAAAGCAGAGAGAAACCACAAGTTAGTTAATCAGCACAGAGTAGTGTGGCGAACAGACATGTGGAGATCTCTGATCCGTGCAGATGCAGCGTGCGCTGAGGGGTGTGGTCCGAAGGGGCATCTTGGGACCCAGAGAGAGAAAGCGAGAGATTTGGAAGAGGTAGAGATATCTAGTGGTGAAATAAAATACCTCGCCTGCATCACAGATCAATACACACACACAGTTGGCGTGCATTTATGGCTAATCTTTCAAGGCAACAAAGAATCCTAACTAGAGAGCTCTATGCCCGACCTCCTGAAGGTGAGGTTTAATTCCTTCATTCACATTTGAATATCCAGTAAATTGATAAGCCACTACGTGTGTTATCACTTTTTTATTCAGGCAGCCATCAGCCTCTCCCAAACCTCACCAATGAGATCCTGGCCGAGCCCTCTCCAGACATACCTGCGGTGAGCAGCGCAGAAGCTTACAATCACTATTACACAACACCGGCCACTGTGGAAAGTGAACACCTGCACAAAAATGCGCTCACTGTTGATACAAGAAGAAAAACAGAGTCTCACATAATGACATATTATGGCCTGGTGAAAAGTTTGGAGTCGTTGTGATGTAATAAACTTGTGGCCTATGTTGAGGGAGGATTGCCACAACAAACAGCAAACCCCTCGACATTCCACTTGATTACCAACTGTGCCGGAGCGGCTAATGATTAACTCCTATGAAGGGAGTGTTTGAATGAGTAACCCTGCGAAAACCTGCGCCGTCTGCCCGGCTGTACGTGTACATCATACGTGCACGTATATCATTACATAACCCGGGCAGCCACGCTAACACACATACAGCACAGACTCTGGCTCCCTGGCGAACACAAGGAAATACTATCTGCACTTGAAGGGGCAGCCAACACACTGGCCTGGCCGACAGGTTGAGTTGAGGCCAGGCACTGACAGACAACCGCACACCCTGACAAACAAACACACACACACACACAGGCTAAATAAATCTTAATAAAAGATCTATGCAGAATACATTACAATGCAACTGAATGTGTGCAATAAAATTATTAGGCTAGTGGGGCACTTGTAAAGTTGCCAAACTGGCACTCCTGGCCTCCATTTTGTGTTGTGTGTGTGTGTTTGTAAAAGTGTGTATCCAACGTCTTGTTCCTGGTTCACTCCGGTCTCCCAGCACTACAGTGGGTCTATTCTTCTCGGGTGCTTCAGAGATCAGGATTAATGACCAGCGGCAGGGACATGAAAAGGTTGTGTCCACCAGCCACCAGGATTTTACAGCCCGGGTGTGTGTCACTCTGTGTGTGTGTGTGTGTGTGTTCTTCTTGTAGGAGACTGATAACAATGCCATCCTTCTTGCATGCTCACTCAGAGAAAACAAAACTTAAAACATGCTCACACATGCCATTTAATACTTTGTCTAATCTGTGGAGCCAACAGTCATGCGTGAAGCAGAACAGACTGCCGAACTAACACGCTCGTTCACTTCTTCTGCGGCATTAAAGGCATCATACCATCCATGTAACACCTACGAATTTCACATCAAGGGCTGAGACTAAACTGTCACTCTCACTCTGCAGATCATCCCCTGATCCTTTGCTCCAGCGTGGCCGTGGTTATCAAACCTTGTTATCTGCGGGAGGTGTGTCTGAAGGTCTGAGCAGGAACGCCACACGACCCCCTCGCTGCCGATGGCATTTCATGCATTTAAATCAACACGTTGCCACCTGCAAGGCTGACTCAGTGTGTGAGAGATGGAGCAGTGGAGAGGGTATGCCAGGTGACTGTGTGTGTGGGCAAAAGTAGGGATATAATGTATAAGGTGTTGAGTGGCTCTGTGTTAATTGGCAGAAAACGGTGCCTTTTCCATATGGAGTGTTGCTTGTGCCAGGGAGGGATACAGACACACACAAACCTGCCTGACTAACTGACTGAGGTCGTCAGTAATCAGTGTTAGTGCTGACAGAGAGTTACGTTTCGCTTTTATTGTACCTGAACAAACTCATTGCACAAGTCCACAGCTACGATACTGAATACCAAAGCTTTTTGTAATGGATTGGCGCTGCTAAACTGTTGACTGGCATGAAAACAGGTTCCACAGCTATACAGATAATAGCACATTCACTTCCATCTTTAAAACATAGTAATTATTCTTTACAAGCCACCTTCTAACATTTCAGCCAAGTTACAATGGTATAAAAACATCAAAGGGAGTTGGACTCGCAGTTTTATCCCCATCCATGTTGAAACCATAAATGGCAGTAATCCCTAAAGCCCAGATTTTTTTTTCTACAATCAAATGCTTCATGATGTCAAACAATCTTGGAAATTTGCAAGGAAATGGAGCAGCGCTCTCCTCGGGTGCCTGCTGAGCTAGCGCCTTTCTTCAGCCAGCACCACAAGTGGTCTTGATCCAGGCCAGAGCGGAGCACTGTAAGGCTGCCACTTTGTGCTGATTCAATAAGAAATAATTGCATATTGGCCTCTCTCCACTCATCCCCCTTCACCACCGTGGTCTGACACTTTACTGTATTTCTGTGCTGTAAGTTACAGCACAGACCCAGAGCTAGCAGAAGGACACTGCAGCACTGCTGCCATTGTTATTTCTTTTCACATCCACATTCCTGTGGACTGGATGGGGAGTTGCACTGGCGAGATATTGAACCTCCGCTGATATGAGAAGGTATTTCTCAACAGCACCTGGCTTTAGGGCAACCGCAACCTCTTTATCTACAGAAAGCAACATAAGTGCTACCCTTACCTCACTTCCTGCCAAACTAGCATTAGAGACACAAAAAGTGCAGTAACTTTTCCTCCTGTCAAAACTTCTTATTTTTCTTTTTTCCTCACCTGATGTTATATTTATTTTACATCAATATGCTCATGAGCTGCAATGAGCTCATAGATAGATAGATAGATAGATAGATAGATAGATAGATAGATAGATAGAGTGCTGTAAGCAAATTAAGTGCTAATAGTATTAAGGTTAAAAACTGCTGCCAAATACTGAAGGTGACTCCCTGTTACCCTGTTTCAGCAAGCAGATAAGTAGATGGGGGATATGTGGTTTGTAAGGAAACTATTTTACATAATAAACATGTCAGACAACAGTCCTACAGTCATTCATTGTGTTTCTATGCAAATTTAACACTACAGTAATACTGTCATTACCTGTGAGGGAAGCCTGACAATAAAACAGCCTAAATAATAGAGGGACTTCACTTGAAGCAGAGGAGGTGTTCCTGATTGAACAGCCGCCAAAAGAAACCTGTTCTGGTCAACTTAACCCATTTATCATGTAACAGCGGATCAACTGAGTACAAAAAGCATGATGTCATCCTCTAAAAATCTGGCATGTGTAGGTGTAGCCCGTTACAAATAAGTTCACGGGCCCGATCGTGAATCTTAAACTTGTGCGTAGCCTGCGTGTGTCAGTCCGCACTGTTGCTCTCCTCAACCGGTCTGTTATTAAGGACGAACGGGGTGAATGAAGGTGCGTGATGAAGCATATGCTGTCAGCTGGATGTGCTGCGCCCCCGCCGCTGCACGCACGGTACTTTGGACTCGCGACAGTCTCCAAAATCCCTCCGAACTGCCTCCTGCTGTGGTCCGCTGCACGCAGCCCATCCTCGCCTTTATTTTTGCCATCATTATAACACATAACGAGGGAACTCAACTTCATGACGCGCTCCTACTGTGAAAGCACGGGTGGGATCCTGCGCTCAACTTCACACCGTACCACTCCTCAGTGTGGCAGCCACTGCAACGTCGCCGAAACTAAGTCATAAACAGGGAATAATATTAGGGTTAATATTTACCAGCTTGCTACAGAGCGGGCGCTGCAGCCATTTATCCCGTAGCGAAAGGGCCAGAAGTCCGCATTTCCTGGATTGCGATGCGCTGGATAGAGCTGCTCTCGCTGCCCGCGTTTCTGCGCAGGGAGAGCCGGAGGGGCTCGGGGTGCTTCCCACTGTTGTGTCAGACCGGACAGCGATGCCACATTCAGCTGATCGCCACAACAAAACAACATCTCGCCCTACGCAAAACACACTCCGCGGCTCCGCACCACCCCGCACGGCAGGTCCGGTGGGCGCCGCCCCCCGTCTCAACCTCCACCAGTGGGCTGGCGCGTCGAGCCCGCCTCGTGAATAATCATGAGGTGGCAGAGGCAGCCATTGGTCGGAAAGAGCAGTTCCTGGTTAATGCTATTAATTCTAATTAGCCAGGCAGCCTCATGCGGTCGCTTACACTGGAGTTTTGGAGACTCACCGGGGTGATCGTGCACCCCCTGATCTGTGCTGGTTTACTTCACATTTCTCTCTGATTCAGCAATATTTCATCTCCACACACTCATGCCACCACACACACCTTCCTCCCATACCGCAAGAATGAATAGCCCACCTAAAGTGATGCTGACACTGCATCACACACACCAGAGATATAATGGAGGTCAGGATCTGAGGCCACAAATCAATTAACTTCTCCTGGATGACTTGTGAACTGTTAAAGGGTCACCGGCAGTGTTTTGCAAGTCTCTGCACACGTCTGAGCGCTCCGAGTGAATTTCCTGCTGATCTGGTGACCCTGTCTGTCTGACCTCCTCATACCTGAGGGACCAGGAGTTGGGGGGAGTGATGGGGGTCAGATACAGTAAAGGTCACAGAGGGAAAGCAGTCCTAGTGGATGTGACTGCTGCATGCATAGGTGTCCTGGAGATCAAATGGTGTTCTAAAAGGCCAGTGGACATCAGAGCTCACAGGTGGTGACGGGCAGCTTTTTCACCTGGCTCACATCCCTGTCATGGTGCACAGGGAGTCAATAGGGGAATAAAGCTGCTTTCATCGGACGAAGACATCCAACAACTGAATGAGATGTCTCTTGATGAGAAACTGGTGTAGAATAAGAAACATTTCGTCCTCTCTGCATATGAGCCTACAGTCAGTCCCAGTCTTTTGTGTCTCATATTTTCAGAGCTGTCTATGCATCTGCATCCAACTCTTTGTTCCGGGGTGTTGAGAACAGAACAGCTCCGCAGCGAAGAGGGGAAGGGAAGGAAAGGAGAAGTGGGAGGGAGGGAGGGAAGGGAGGTGGGGAGATGTGTAGAAAAAGAGGTGAGGAGAGGAGAGCGAAGAAAGACAGTGGGAGGAAGTGAGAGACAGAGCAGGAGACGGTGGAAGGAGTGCAGGGACACGCTGTGGTGTGAGCGCTCCGTACTGCTACAATATGACTCTGACAGGCTTATGTAACCAGACTGGCCTGGCATTTGGCTCACAGCAGACGCCGGCTGCACTGACTGTTATATAACTGCATTAGCTGCTCCTCTGAGCTGGGGCAGAGCATGCGCACAGGAGAGCCCTACACACACATAAACACACTCAGACTTTCAGACTTTTAGACTTCCAGCTTAGGACAGACTGACCGCATTGCACTGGAGTGAGAGAATGAAAGGGATTGAAGAGAATGAGGAAAAACCCTGAAAGTCAATTTATTAGAGAAACTAGCTGGAAAGAAACTGCGCAATTGGTCAGACAGGCATCAGCATCCTCACTTCCCATCATCCAGCAACAAGTTTCCCATCCTGAAAAGCCTAATTGGAGCTTAATGTTGGGTAAATGTTTTCAGTGCACATGCAGTATGCCAGCAGGGCTTAAACTCAATTAGCTCCCCTGCATGCAGCACATAATTTAATGGGCCTGGATCCCACTCTTAAAACCCAATTACACCTCAGACAGGCATTTCCAGTCATTCTGTCAAAGAGGTGGTCAGGGATGCGCAATCCTCTCACAAAACAATGCTTATCCAGATCAGCATCAGGAACAGTTGTACTATTCACGGTTCATTTATTGTAATAATAAACACTGGAACAAAGCTGAAATAGTGTGATGATCTACGCGCTTCACTGTAGAGAATGACCTTATTCTTGACAAGTGAATACAAAATGCAGCTAAACGCTGACATTTCCAAACTAATGTGGGAAAAGGGGAAGTGAAGATTAAGGTCAGGGATAACACTGCAAGTGATAACCATTGTTTCAGTCAATCTGCAATTAAAAATCCCAGGATGCCTAACCAAGCGTGGCTGCAGAGCTGCACTAAGTGGTTCATAATCAGCACATTACAGCCTCTGATCTCTTATTACAGCGACAAATTGCAACTGATGATAACAGAGGAAATGAAGGTGGGATTTATGACACTGGAGCCAATGGCCAAAGACGGAGAGTGTCTTAAATCTATCCTAGGAGAAAAACCGGGTTCACATTTGCACACCTGATGATAACAGGGGAAATAAAAGTGCGATTTATGACACTTGGCTAATTTGTTCTCAGATGCTGTCGGCTGTGTTCAGAGGCTGTTAAATTTCAGATGGGACTAATGGAAGAGTATAGCGCAAAGAGTTCTTTGGTCTCATGAAACTCAGTCTGGTACTTTTACACTATAAATGCTTCAATCACTGGAAGAGAAATGAGAAAATAAGAGGTAAGTTTACAAGAGTGAGTTCTTTATAAAGAGTGAGATTATGTTAAGGCTGGCTAGAGCAATAGAAGTGAAACAATTAAGATCAAAACACCAGAGATTTAGAGGAGGTGTCTGTTCTTGTTAGAGGAGTGACATCACCTCTTTCGGTTTTGGTAGTGAGATTACTACAACGTCTGTGCATTTGCCGATAGTGATTGCACAAGACTCTAGNNCCCCCCCCCAGCAGTGCACTGCTGCAAAGAGACAAGACAGGACTTCCACTCTGCAAAACATTCACGCAATGTGAAGTGTTCCAGCTTCTCGACAAGTGCAGGAACACTGAGAGTTTATACAAAGATGACGAGGCGTGCAACTTAAGGAGTGTTTGTAAAAGAACAAAACACTTTTTCATTATGTTCATTGCTCTAGTTTTTGTATATTTTGCATCAGTGCTTTTTTCTTTCATTAAAATCTTGTTGAGGAACCACATACTAACTAACTACATCATGCAATACTGCAAATAACAGATAACTTTTTCTGCAGGCCTAGAGCCTCATTCTGGATCGGCTGTCCTTGCTGCAGCAGTTGGTTGATGCTGGTGTGTTCTATTGTTTTGAAGCACATTTTAAATTTGTTCCAATCTTTTAACATCTTATATTTATGTCCACTGATATGCTGAATATGGAATTGCTTACACATACGGGTACTGTGATGTTCTCATTTACCATTTGCATGTGAATAAGTATTTGCACTTTATATCCCCTCACTTCCGATACAGCCTGCCCCTGCAATCTGCATTTTTAACTGTTTTTAAAAAGTTTTATGTTTTTGTTTTTCTTTACAGTCTCATAGTTGTTTTTTTATGTTTGCAGTTGTGCGCTGTTGTCCTCCCTGAAGTGTCGGAAAAGTCTGTTTCCTCCACTACATGTAAAGGAAATGTGAATTCATTCTCACAACTAAACTGTGACACAATCCATCGACTCAGGATTGTCATGGATAGGCTGAGCGAGGGGTGGTGTAGTGGGAGGGTGGAAGTCGACAGGAGGTAGTGTGTCCCGAACGGTTCCAGACAGTGCCAACTGGATTGAGTGACTGTAGCAGCCAAAACCAACAGGCCCCGTCTGCCAGCCAGGCAAGAAGGAAATAACACAGCAGAGGCTGCAAGCACCGGCACACACTGCTCTGTCCATGTACCAGAACAAACCGACAGGTCAGACACGTTTACTGCTTCAATTTACAGTTAGGCAAAAGGAAAACCTGGAAATCTGGTCACAGTTACAATTGTTATTTACTGCATACGCAAGTCATGTGCTTTCAACTTAGCTTTGGACGTCTGTCCCAGGAAGCTGACTGGCAGAGCAAACATTCAGCAAAGGGTCAAGACTCAATGTGTCCCCAGTCACACAACTGCTGGAGAGAGAAACGGTGTTAGAGTTTAAGCAGGGAAACACAGCAGGGGACATGGCAGAGTAAGGCCAAATAATAAGACAATCCATCAGACATAAAGTGCTTGCACTCAAACAATGTATCAAGTGTACGCTTTGCTTGTTTTGGAGCGTCATCTATACACAATGCTTCACCCAGAGTACAGAACATGCTGTGATGTGTTTATCAGCCCCTCCTTAGACCCCAACTCCGGTACCTCATGACCTAAATCTATGGGGTGATGTACAGAAAGACAGTGCTATCACATCATCTGCACCTGGTGAGCCATTAGAGATAGGGAGATGTTATGTACAATCAATACCATCCACGGGGCACCGAAATCACCCTAAATGTTAACAGAATAATGACCTTACAAGTAATCATTGTATTTCAGTAAATCAAAGGTAAAATATAATCAAATGTAACCAATAACTAGCTCCTGTCATGCTTTTATGAAATATTTTGTAGTTTTTACACTTCTACATCTTCATGGCTCTATTAAGGCTCCATCAAGAGAAGGGTGAGTGACAGATTTCCATCTTTATTAAAAACAGTGTTTATACATTAATTACAATGTTAATTCCTGTCGTAGGCCTATGCCTTATGGCATGCAATGACTGACTCACCACAGTGTAAGGCAAGGCATAATAAGCACACGTCAGCATTAGTGATAAATTCGTTTTGAAACGAAGGACTACAAAGAGGCACTTAATAGTGTTTTGAAATCTTACATGTTATGATCCAACACTGGCAATTCTGCCTAAATAATCTCCTTAGTGGGGAGATAATGGTAAAACGTACAATACATTTGACATTTTTGATACACATGATTAATGTAAAAAACTTCAACTTATCACAACACCTCGAAAAAATTCATTCACAATACTCATATGCAGCCAGAAAAACAAGAAATCTGATTCATGTGTGGGCACTGAAATGTTTGAAAAGAACTACTTAACATTATGACATTTTCAGGATTGTACCAAAAACATTTTTTACAGGTGCAAAACGTACGGGTCTTATTTTAACTTATTTCATTCATATTGAAGTTGAGGTAACTACTATATAATGCATAACGTTACTGTACCACCATTACAACCATCAACATACTATGAAAGTCAATACCATTTAACAGCAATTTATCAGCACTGAAATGCGTCGTTATTGTTTTGTACACTGCAACAATTAAAAATCCCTTTTTTCTTGACTTAATAAAACGCTCTGCAACATTCTTAAAATAATGGCATTTGTCAGAGCACAGGTAGTGTGGAGTTCACGCCATCACCTCCTGAACCATACCACTGCACATCGCATGATGCTGACTGCTATCAATACATGTCTCCCTGCTGCAAACAGACTGCTACACAGGTTCAGATTGTTGCCCGTGGCTGTACAAGGCCAAACAGTCAAACATGGAGAGGCATAGCACCGGAGATAAATTATGTCAGGTTGGAGTAGACGAGGAAGAGCTGAGATTAGACCGGTGGTCTATTAGGACTCTCTGGCTCAAGGAGTGATGACGTGGATTTGCATACAGCCTAGCAGCGAAAGGGAAGCCCTGTTATGATCTGTAGGGTGTGTCATATTAGCCTTATCTAACACTCACACTCACCTCACTCTGGGGCTCCTAAGGAGGGATCTCCTCGTTGCCCCCAGCATGAAAACAGTCCAGCTAATCAGGGGGATTCCAGACCTGGCCAATCAGAGACGTTTGACATCACAGGCCTTTTAAAGGGAATCTGTAACTGAAATGTCTGAGGTATTGAGAAAGTGCCTTGTTGCCAAGTCTTTGTGATAGTCCAGTAACTAAAAATTCAGCAAAAACATAATGGAGCTCATACAGTCATTTCGCATCATCAGACGGACGGTAGGGAGTTACCTATCGAGGTGAGTCATTGGCAAAGAAAATTACTTCTTGTAACCAAAACCATCATCAATCAGGCCAACTAAAAAAAAAATCCACTTACACTTTTAAATATCTGTAGATTATCACACTAAATGATTGTACCAGGAGGAGTAAAACAACAGAAACACAATAACAGCAGAGGCAATTAATTTAAAAAGGAATAAAAAAGAAATTAAATGTACTTCCTTTATAATATTCTTCCTATTTCCTTTATAGCATCCTTCACACTGCCTAATACTCTAGGCAAGAAAACAAAAAAAAACATATACTGCTAAAAGACAGGGCGTGCTCAGTTGAAATCCCTGTCAGGGAAGATGAGAGGAGCGATGAGGGTCCAGAGGTAGAGCCCGAGGCCCAGCCAGCTGGAGCTCATCTTCACCCACACAGCCGGCATGCTGCTTTGCATGACCTGGGTGGTGATGTCTGGTCTAAGGGGGGGGGGCACAGAGGGAAAGATACAATTTAGTAAAACCAACTCAACATAATATGTACCGAAGTCTATATACAGATATTTTTCACATGAATTATGAGAAAAAGCACTGTGGTGGATGAGCTTTTTTTTCTAAATTGAGCTGATTTTAGAAAATTCAAAGTGTGTTCAAAGAATGGCTAACTTTTAGGTGAAATAATGCGCCCTCTGGTGGCCATCCTGGAGGCCTACAATGCCTGTGCAACTACTTCTGAAAGCTACTGCTACATTTGGCCAGAAGTATCACACAAATGTGTAAATTTTTCAGTTTTTGTCTATTTTGTCATTTTGTCACTGACATATCTGAGGAACTGTGTGTTTAAATGCTGTCAGTTTGGGTAATAAAATTGCTTATTTGCATTTGTACCTGTCTCACACACTGCATCTATCCATGATTGTTCGATATTTTCACAGGACATATTCTGTAATCAAATTCACACCTGGACGCTGTGCAGTTCAACCACAATCTTATCTGTTATCTGTGCTTTTCCTGCTCTGACTCTCCAAAATGTGTGCTGTGAAAAAGGGCCTATTCTCCAGCCTTTGGGCTCCTCATGTTACATGTTTAACAGTTTATTGGCAAGAGATACTTACTGGTACCAGTTGGTGAGAGTCATCATGATGTACAGCGAGGCCAGACAGAGGTGGAAGTGGAAAAAGGAGTAGTTGTAGGTGACTCCCTCCTCCTCATTGTCCACGGCCCTGCGTATGCCGTCCTCTCCCACCACACCCTCTCCCCCTGACCCGCCGCCCTCTTCTGTCTGCATCAGCTTGTTTACCTGGGTGTTGCTGGACGAACGGATACTAGGGGAAAGACAGAAATATAAATGGTACAAAACAGGACATAAAATATAATTTGTGATGGTTTGGGGCTGCTAAACCTACCTGGCATAGAGAGTGCAGAAGAGGAAGATGACCAAACCAACGATGCCCTGAGCATCCCACCACTGCACCGCTCCTGGTGTGCCGTCACCAGATGGTTGAGTGGTAGTGACGTTTGATACTAGACTCAACAGGCTGGGGTTACACTTTCGATCTAAGATGTCAGAGCACACACACAACATTAGACATCTCATTACACTATAATTTATAGTTATATAGTTATGAAAAATACATCATTTTTCAGTGAGCATGTTTACACTTGACATATCAGAGATTGTATCTCTGAGTATCTGAATTCCACCTTGACTGTAATGGAATATCCACACTAACGTTTTCAAAGTGTTTTCTTAAATTTCACTGTCAACAATGAAACACCAAGACAATAGGAAACGTTTTTTTGTGCTATTGTATGAACCTGTTGTGTACTAACTAATGTTTTTAATTGGTCAGCTTTGCAATATAAAATAAGCAGCTGTTGCCTATGAGTGTTACATCAGTGTAATGTGAAAGAGATAGTTCTCCGGAGTGACTATTTATTTGATTATTTGCATTTTTCAGAGAAAGGTGAAATCCAATTCTACGCAGTTAGTAAAAATGTATTTTTAATGTAGTGTGTAAATAGATCTCAGATGCCTACGTGTAGATAAAACTAAGCCTACAGTCATCACAAGCAAGCCATTGTTGCCATTCACTTGGGAGAGGCAGATCACGTGACATGAGACAAGGAAGGTATGCTAACTATTAGTGAAAAGCAGCTCTTTGTTCCTACAGCATGCCATGGAAAACTCACCAGTATGATCAAAATGCTGCAGCAGATAATCAGCAAATACACATATTGATAGAAACACTGCGTATAATCACAACTGAGCATGCAACCAAAAGCTACAGAGGAGAGAAAACAGGGGACTCACTTGGATTGTTGGTCATTGCAGACCAAGTGACATACATGGTGTAGAGGGAGATGAGTGAAGCCTGCAGCAAACCGGAGTGTGGCTGGGCTTCCTGTAACAAACAACACAAACATACATTAAATTAATTGGCCAAAATGTAACAACTGGGAAAAGTAAACGAATGTGAAGCTGCCTTGAAACATATGTTAAAGTAATTGTATTTCTGTTAAAAACTGGAAGAAATCACTCAAGTCATTCATAAAGCAGAGGAAGAACATGTTTATACATATTACATTTTACTGATTGAAACAGCAGCTCCTGCTGTTAAAGCACACAACCTGTTTCTCAAAGGACAAAAGTAAAGCCATGTCCACACTAGGGACAGATAAATGTGAAAAAAGATTTTTGTCCACACTAGTGTTGCCTGGTTGTTTTCCCAGAATTTACTGTCAACACTGACACACCAAAACAACAAGAAACTTTTTGTGCTACTGTATGTTCAGGGCAGGTCACAGATTAAACACAAATACACAATGATATCACCCGTTTTGTGTGACTGGCTATATTGATTGATCATAGGTGAAAGAATCTTTGCCTCTTAACATTTCTGCTGCACAGTACCCAACATTTAGGAAAACTTTTGCTTTCCTTGTCCACACCACAAAGCAAGACTAGTATTTTCCCATTTATCCACTCTAGAAAGCCTTTTTTAAACTAATGCAGTTTTTAAAATATAAAATGCTGGCTTAGCATGGGAGGAACACCAAAACAGGGAAAAAAGTGTTTTTTCGTATGTATCTGCATTAGTACGGAGATGGCCTTAGACTGGTCCACACTGTACCTGTATCTTGGGTAGGATGGAGACGATGGAGATGATGATGCAGAAGATAAGGTTGAGGCTGATGAAGACTTTGTGCTCTGTGCAGTCATCAGGCTGTGTGTAGTAAACGTAGAAAAGCACCACAGCAGTGAAAGCCAGGGCGTAGTGGAGGAAGGTGAAAGACAGCAGGCCTGGAAATTACATGAACATACATTAACAAGTTTAATAATGTGCTACTGACTTGGACAGCATAACAAATCTGTCTGACCTACTCAGATATCATGTCGAGTGTATAATTAATTATTTGGCAAATATGTAGCGAATGCTGTACCTGCAAACCAGCATTTGTTGTCACTATTTTCAGCATTTTCTACCCACACCTTGTTCCAGGAGTGGGCAAAGTCGATGAGAAGAATAAGCTGGATTAAAATGAAGATGAAGGATCCCACCACTCCAAAGTAAAACCACACTGTGAAGTGGAAAGGAAACAACTGTTGATCAGGAATAGATATTTCTCATTTGCCTGAATCACTGATAAGTCACAAAGTCAGTCTGCTCAAGAAGAAGATACAGTCTATTACTGTTTATGGTAATTCAACAAGGCATGTTAGTACCAGTATGAAATGTTCCGTCAGGGATGAAAAAAGCTCCCACTGTAATCCCAACCAGGATCAGAAACTTAAAGAACCAGAACCTGGAAAATAAACAGTTACAAACCCGCCATCAGTACAGCAGACAGACGGGAGTAGTACATGAAAATCTGCCTCCATCTCTGAACACATGTATTCCATATAAGCCCAGTAAAGCTCTCACCCATTTTGAATAGCTGCACGTGGGTCTTTGCTGCTACGGACACGAATCATGATGGCGCAGAACAGAAAGAAGAAGCAGGTCATGGCGAAGCACATACGGTACACAGACTTGTACCCCACAATGACATCACAGTTAACCTGGTTTTCAATACCAGGTATAGTAGTTCCTCCTTGGCAAAATCCTGGGATCTACAAAGAAAGTCAAATGTATAATTAAGTTTATGTAGAAAGTATTTACAGGAGAGAATATAAACAATACATCAAGATAAGTGACTGAGGATTTTCTCTGCAAAAATTAAATTGTAAAGTGGCCGCAGTAACAGCACCTTGCAACACATTTTATTACACATTAGCTATTAACTGTGCAGTATACAAAGTGTATAAACTCATTTGCCTTCCGTGTAGCTTTTAATGTGTAACTATCCTATGTCACATGGAGTCAAGCCAGAGACCTACTTCAAGTTTTAAATACGTCATCACAACTACTTCCAATAAGATGTCAGTGAAATATCGTAAACATCGCATATGCAAGAAAAACAAACATGCACAGTAAACACAGGAGATCTAAAATAATCTTCAAAATGCGATACAACCCTGAACGCTGTAACGTAATAGCATTGAGAGGAACAGTGATCTTACTTTACGGAGTTGTGCCTCCATTCCAGGAAGGATCATGATGACGGACACCATGGTCCCCAGCAGCAAAAAGAAGGAGAAAACCAGCCGGGTGATGGTGGAGTTATTGGAGGAGGGACAGCAGCCACACAGAAGGCATGGTGCCGAGCCACACAGACAGGAGGCCTGTGAGTGACGGAGTGGGAGGGGAAAAAAAGACAGAGAGTTAAAGCTTTGGGCAGGACAGGCTTTTACAAATCAGACAACAGTCAAATGAATGTAGGCAATTGCTTTGGCAGAACGGCCAATCATAAATAGGCTTTGTTCCATTAGGGTTACTGTGCTGGTCAATTATTTATGGCAATAGTGAATTTCCAATACTGGATCAAAGAGGATAAGCATCAGAGGTAGAAGAAGTACTCAGATCTTGTACTTAAGTAAAAGTAGTAATACCACAGTGTAAAAATGCTCGGTGACAAGTAAAAGTACAAATGTATTAGTATCAAAATATACTTAGAGTACCAAAAGTAAAAGTACTCATAATGCAGAATGGCTCATTTCAGAATAATAAACATTATATTATTGAATTATAATTATTGTTGCACTACATCACTTTACTGCCGCAGCTGGTAAAGATGGAGGTAATTTCAAATACTTTATCTGCTGGGTAGCTTGTGAATTTGTCCCCTAGGAATCAATAAAGTCTTATCTTAATCTATAATAACGTCATAATTTGTTGATTATATTTTGCACTATTAATCTGAATCTGCAAAGTAAACAAGGCTATAAAACAAATGTAGTGGAGTAAAAAGTACAATATTTGCCTGTGAACTGTAGTTGAGTAGAAGTATGAAGTAGCAGAAAAGGGAAATAAAGTACAAATACCTCAAAACTGTACTTAAGTGAATGTACTCAGTTACTTTCCACCACTGATAAGCACCACCCACAGATCTGACTCAAAAACTAAATTCACTAAATTAAAAACACAGTTTGTCAAGATAATCTAGGTCATAACTGCCCCCTGGCTTTAATTATATCCACAGTTAGTCCACACTGAGAAAGACAAACAGACTCCACCTTATTTATGGCTAATTTAAAGCTACTGACATGACTTAGCTAGGCTATTTAAACACCCTACTGTTGTATCTGTCAGACCAGGAAAAGAGAACTAGTCATAGCATGTAAATCTGATGTGTCAATAACTCAGTGGCGTTAACTATCTAACTAACTTAACCTAGCTCTAAGTTAAATTAACGTTGGTGCAAATGGCCTGTTCTGACACTTCCTCTATCACTATTTGCACTGCCTGTTCACTAGCTTGCTAAGCTAACTTCCTTAAAAATCTAAAGCGTTACAGTATATGTCCAGCGCAGCTAGTGTTTGACTTTAAGTCACTAATTAACCTTAATGTGTTAATTATAGTAAGAGCGTTTAAAATTGACTGTCACATAGCGTTTAATGTAGCTAATTCCTTAGCTAACCTTTGTTTAGCTCATCTAACTAACGTTAACATTAGGACGATGAGAGTGGATTAAAGCCTTCCGTTAGCGTCTAGGACAATAATCGTATAGAGATTAGATACTTACACAGCTGGCTAAAGAGCACAAGGCCAGACAAGCCCCCATTTTCACATTAAATTGCTGAAATTAGTAGTAGAGTATCGTCGCCTTTCGCCTTCCTCTAAACTACTATTAGAAGACACTAACAGTCGGAAGTTGCTCGACTGTTTTTCAAAATAAAAGCCGTCACTGTTAACTGTAGTAGAAAGGCAGTTCATTCAGAGTTTTATTAGGCCTACAGTTTCTCGTATGCATACGGGGCTCATGCCTTCATAACACAAAAGACCACAGAATGAAGTTACACTCAAGTTTTGTGGACAGATCAGTGATAGAAAAAAAATAAAAAGTTGTTTTAGCAAAGATGCTTTGTTTTCAGACAATACAAGTTCTCACAACGAGTACACCTGACTTTTTTGTCCTTGCTCCTTCCTCCAGAGCCAGAGTTTCCTAATTTATTTCTGTGAGGGAGAAAAAATAGGAGCTTCTCATAAGGCCTTCTACACACCAAGGTCAAAGTGGCCTGCACACATAGAGTAGATGAGAGACACACACAACATTTATAGTTAATGTATAAAGCATAAAAATAGGAATAATATACGCATAATATAAGCAGTAAATACAAAATTTCCACCACATTAACTCAAATGGCAAGCTTTTCAACATAAAAGACCTCAACTGTAGTATGCTGGACCCACCAAGAGATGTTAGTGTGAGTGAGATGAAAAGGAAATTGTTTTAACAATCCCTACGTATAAAAAATATGCTGCGTTTTTAGTAATGGTAGTTTATCTTTGTGTGATTAATCTTTTAAACTTTGTTGTATGTGTTGTGGCACTGTTTATTTCCACCAATCCAAAATAGTCTAGTTGTGTCTGCAGAGCTCAGTGGATAACAAGACAGTAAATGTGAGGACTTTGAAGCCTACCATCTGTCCTTTCACTCAGCATCCCAGGAGCAGAGTGTCTGTTGTTTGAAACTACATGGATAGCAAGAGAGAGCCTGTCAGGTGCGGACAGAAGCCTCTTCAAAACCCCTGCTGTTGGTAGTGCACCTGCACAGTGGGGAGCCAGCAGTGATGGGGTTATTAATAGCTCGTTTAAAACCTTACCTGGAACAAGGAATATTTCAGTGCCAAATACTCAATTAATTCTCAAGTAAGTAAGGGTACTGAGAACTTGTAGGATCAGTAAAATGAATCAGCTTGGACATTTCTCAATGAAATGAACACTGAAAGGAAAAATGCATATTACTGGGTTCATAGTTGAGAATAAATTCACAAGGCAAATAGCCATAAAACACAAATAGACCATTTCAACAAGCCTTGAATGTGTTCAACATGGGTGGATTTTGCTGTTCATTTTTAATACATGTCATGTACAATGAACAATAGGATCCCAACTCTGGCAATGACAATAAGTAGACCATGGTGTTTGTCTATGAATGGTTCTTGAAACGAAACATATATCAAAACTTTATTCATCTTCGTTACTGCAGCCAAAGTATTTTTTGTCCTCCCAGCTCAAGAAGTATCAGAATCAGCTTTATTATCCAAGTATGTGTACAGATACAAGGAATCTGACTCTGGTTATATGTACTTACTTGTACTTACACACAGTTCCAAGAACAATTTACAGGAAGATAGAAAAAGACATACAGCTAAAAACAAGGACAACAACGCTGAGCAAAGACATGTAAAACACTAAACATAGAACTATTTTGTACACACAGGTAGGTGAAAAAATAAGTGTATATATAAATATATACATAAAAAGCAACAATGACCAACAACATAACATGTCTATACACAAGTCTGTAAAAAGTATGACTTAAATTAAACAATGAATCCCATCTCCCAAAGTTAAATCAGTAGCAATGCAGAAACTTGGGTTTTATAATACACTAACATTATAGTAACCTAAAGGCTTTCTTGATTCTATAATTCTATAATCCGTATTGGTCACAACTGATATGAAGGATTGTCCACCTAATTGCCAAACTGAATTCACATTCTGCTAAAATATTACCATAAACAAAAAAGTATGTTGCTAGAAACACTTTTAGAAAAACACTGTATGATATTGTCAGTGAAATACCAAACTGTGACATAAAATTGACATTTAAATGCTTTTAAATTGCTACATACTATATGGATTACAGACACTCAGGAGTTTTATGTGCTTTTAAAATGTCAGGTTATTCTTCTATCCAACACTAGGTAGCAGCATTTAACCACCATTTTTACATGACTGTCATTCAATTTAATGAGCTCCTTTAAACTATATTTCACATTTCAGCAGGTTAATCAACAGTCAGTAATACTATAACAATAAAATTAAAAGCCTGATACACAGGCCTTACACAAAAGTTTGGAGCATTTACCCCTATAACTTATTCACTACCTGTTCCTGCACAGGAGAAGGACGAGTTTTTAACTACAAGTAATATCAAACATCCTGAGATGGAATGAATGTTGTTACAGGGAAAACCGAACAAGAGTCTCTCTGGTATTTAATGTAGCCTGTCCTAATGTACCACACTGTACCACACAAAGCAGCAGCAGCCAAATCTACTCTGTCAGAACATTAGAGAGCTGTTCATGAGTTATTCTCACTACAAGAGGGTATATTGATTTGACGGAAGCATCTGGTGGCTGGCTATAAGACAGTTAAATCAAAGTCAGATCCTTTATAATGTCAACCCGTCTGTGCCACTCTAAGCTATCTATTTGTTTAGGATGAATGAAGACAGGTGGGCTGTTTACAGGACTGAGATTAATATGTGAAGAATGTCTGTCAATGAATATATCCAATACATTTCGTTGAAATCTATACTAAGATTGATGCCTGTACTGGGGAAGGTGTGTGTATTCAGGTCCTTTATCTGCACGAAGGTCAGAGATAGCCAATAAACCATGAAGGAAAAGAGACATGAGCATCAGCCGATGATGACTGTAGCTCTAGTAGCTCTAACTCTGGAATCCACAGGACAGGCTGCACACAACATGTTATAGTTATGTGAAAATATTCAAAAATATCATGTTTTTACAGGATGCATCGCTTCTGTGTATGACACATGTATCCAAAGATTTTCTTTGTACTGAACTAAATAGATTACATTTTTGGAGGCTCAGGAGGGTATTAGAAATATAGGAGTAATTCAAACTCTCTATATAGAATGTATTTTATTGCTGCATCTCAAGGACCCTCTGGTAGTGAGGGAACACTGGGTACTGTAATTAGCCTGATATTGGGTAGAACTCTGGGATTAAGTTTTAATATTCGACTTGGTGTATATTACTTATTACAGTCAAAGGAAAGTTAAAGGACCCCAAGATTCAATAATGGGGAAATTATTTTTTTTCTCACTCTCTTGTTATTGTTTTTCCTTATTTACGCGCATACAGTCCAAGAACACACACATCACATCACAAACATCAGCAGTTGCCGGTTCACACTCCATACGACTGGTCCATGCTGGCCCTGAGGCTAACAAGAAAATGGGTTTCCAGAAAAATAAGGGAAAATTTCAGGAGTAGTGGTAACGCTAAATTGTGAAGTTTGAAGTTTAAGAGAATCATAATAAACAGAGTTCCTTAAGACTGGCTGCAACCAACCAACAAACCAAGAAAAAAATTCTAATATGGGATCAGCTATGAGAAAAAACCTCTTCACAGTCAGTAATGACACAAGAAAATGCAACTTATTGATTGATCTGTTAGTCCAAAACAGCAAAGACATATTTGCAAGCAATTAGTGAATCTACATGCGTACGTGAACCCATTACATGTGGAATGCATGCACTTTCCTAAAGCTTTGGGTAAAAGGAAAACTTAATATGTTAGCTTGCTATGGCACAAGTATCAATACTGTGATGCCTGCAGGGCTGGACTCTCTCAGAAAATACTCTTAATCAACACCCTTTAATTCTGTAATTGAGCATGCAGATATTGATGAGTTTAAATACTGTGTGGACAGTAGTACCATGAAAAAATATAAAAATAAAAAACATAATTTTACTGCATGTCCACTGATAAAGATCAGATAAACCTCAGTTTAAAGGAGCTTCCTGATAATAACTATAATAAACTGAATAAAGAATATAAGAATATAAATATGTCAATGTTGAGATGAGTCAACTGTTATGCAAATGTTTTATACTATTATCTGCCTTCAGGGCCCTACTTTCCCCTCAGGAATCAAATTCTCCTCATTTTCTTTTTCAGTTTGTGTAAATGCATGTGGTGGAGTAAGACCCTGTGCAACCAACCTGTGTCATCCATTGGGCGCTTTAGCCACTCACCTCTGTGAGTCTCCTATAATCACCTCTTTGTTCTGGCACTGGTAGGCTCACTTGGCTGGCAGCAGTTGGCAGCTGATGTCTGCCTCTCTATTTTATTGTTCATAGGATGCAGCTGCCAGGATTAAAACTTCACTCCCATCCATCACTACTCTTTCATCACTCACTCCAAGGACATTCTTGCACTTTTCCCCTTAAGCAAAAGCCGCAACAAAAGAGAAATGTTAGGAGGAAAAAAAAGATTTTTGGTTTAGCTTTTTGAGGACTTTTCTGTTGGATAGTGGAAAGGTGAAATGCAACAATAAATCTAGAAAACACTTTACCCCAAGTCTGGAGAAAACTGACTTGAATAAAGTGATGAATCTATTGTATTATGAACTTAAACCCACCTCTTCTAAGGCACAATATTATGGACACAAAGACAGAAAAGAGCACGCTCAGAGGTTGTATGAAACAGCTGGTTGCAGATGTATTATAGATGATTCCATTGTCAGTTTAATGACTCATGAACTTTAATGTACTTTTGGGCAATGATGAAAGTCTCAATTTATTTTCAGCTACCAGTTGCAGGGACTGGAAAAATAGGTGTCAGCGTTGGGGTAAACATTCAAATGGACCATAACCTGTTATTCCATAATGAACCACAACATTTGATTTCATGGTATTGCATCCCTGAGACAGAGCAACTGACCAGTTTTCGGTTCTGTGCGTGAGTAATGAGATAATGATAAAAAAGAAAGAGGAACACGGTGATACTGAGTGCTTTACAGAAACATCATACATCATCTTAACATAATTTACATTGTTTTATCACCTTGACATTTCATGACTAACAGGGAATTAGACCTCTCTGCGTTCTGCTAACCTCAAACGTAAGTAATGTCACTATGTAGCACATGTACAGCATACTGTGCTTTTCTTTGTCTGTGAATGACTTTTGGCAAACAAAAGAAATATATTTGTGTATAGCTCATATAACTCATGAAACATGAACTATCCCCTTATTTTGTGTAATAACAATTCTTTATGGTTTTTATGGTCATTTCTGTGTTTTGCCACTTTCATCAATGTGGAAACTCAGTTTGTGTTTGTGGAAAAAGGAAGGGTTACTACTGAATACTTTTTTTGTATATTGGGCATAAGGTCAGAAGAAAAAAAAAATTTAAAGGAAAACAATTGGTTGGTCATGAAAATGTTTTGCATTAGAGTTTACAACCGGTAACACACATGTCGCAAATGCTGGAATATGCTTCAATAGTCTTTTTTTTGGCTATTTTTGCAGAATTCACAATTCAAGTAATTACAGCAACACAATACAAAACGATACATATTCACAATACACTTGTATAGGAGAGCTTCAGGTTAGAAATACAACAGTGCTAGTCAACCCTGTCGTCTTCATTTGGCTACAAGTTCTCATCCACATCACACCTTCTGTCCTGTCTTGCAGAACACCTGAGAGATAATCTCTCTGCAAGCCCGATCCATCCTGGCAGTCCTCTGCAGATACTGTATGTCCAGACATCCAGCATTCATTGCATCCAGGGGGGGACATCTGATCATGTGGCTGGTGGTCATAAACTTTCCACCTCCATGAGGAAAAGAATTCCTCTATGGGGTTGAGGAATGGAGAATAAGGTGGAAGGAAAAGTGACACCACCCTGGGATGGGCTGTAAACCACTCTGTCACTCCTCCCATACAATCACAAAATGTTCCGGCACAAGTCTTTCATAGATGTCATCAAGGATTGAAAATAGGTGCACAGTCTTGTAGGTCAATTAGGAGATTATGCTTTTTTTAGTTTTTAGATGCAGATGTAGCAGCAGTCTAATTTACAGTAATTTTGTGTTTTGTTACAATTGTATGTAAACATGCAAAATGGAGTGTAAATACACAGAGGTTTGGTGGTGGTTGAGTTTAAGTGAGAAAACAGTTTGTGCTCATTGGATGCATTTTGTGTGAATGCAATGAAATCATCCACATTGACTGCTGTTGTGCTGACTGTGTGAAGACTTTGGAAAAAGTGAACTTGAACTTACATTCAGGTATATAGTGAAATATAACAGACCCACATTGCTGTGCATTTGAAACTACAGAGGTGGAAGAAGTACTCAGATCTTGTACTTATATAAAAGTTGTGATACCGCAGTGTAAAAGTAAGTAAAAGTCCTGCATTCAAAATTTTACTTAAGTAAAAGTACAAAAGTATGAGCATATACTTACCAAAAGTAAAAGTGCTCATTATGCAGAATGGCCCCTTTCAGGATAATATATATTATAATATTGGATGATAATTATTGATGCATTAATATGTTCATCACTTTAATGCTGCAGCTGGTAAAGATGGAGCTAATTTCAACTACTTTATCTGCTGGGTAGCCTGTGAATTTGTCCCCTTGGGATCAATAAAGTTTTCTCTTAATCTATAATATTACATCATCATTTATTTGTTGATTAGCTATATTTATTAATCTCAATCTGCAAAGTAGCTAACAAGTAACTAAAGTTATCAAATAAATGTAGTGGAGTAAAAAGTACAATATTTGCCTCTGAAATTTAGCTTAGTAGAAGTATAAAGTAGCAGAAAATGGAAATACTCAAGTGAAGTACAAGTACCTCAAAACTGTATAGTCCTTGAATAAATGTACTTACTTCCCACCACTGTAAAACTGATACATACCAGCTTTCTTTTAATGTAACATTAACTGAATTGCACATCTATAATCACATGTGTGGCTAACGTGGATGATTTAGTTGACAGTTACATTAGCTGAACTCTTGTCTGACTTGTTTTGTTCTCTCACATCCATGGGCTCGTGCCAGCTTTGTCTCTGTTATTCTGGCCTGCTGCTCCTGCCGCTTACAGTTTCAACCCTCGCTGTGATTGGCGGATTTGGACCAATGACTACAAACAGCTCCGGTGACGTTTAAGGTCAGTAGGTTTTTGCGCGAAGGTGCAGATGTTGGCGGTCTGAACAGAGAGGAGAAGAAGAACTTGGCTGAGGTCTCTTCAAGCTGAAGCACTTGACGGTGAGAACAATGGCTTTATGTAAATATTTATCCAGGCTTTCAAACAAAGGGTCGACAGAGTTAAAAGTCCACTTGGACACTTTTCTGCAGCTTTATGAAGTCAGTTCAGCATCACTGAAGTCATTGTAGTAACGTTAGTTAACGGACTTTATTGTTATGGCCGCTGTTCAATAGACGTTACTTAACGTCAAAATTCAAAAAGCTTTTTAAAATTCAAAAAGCTGCATCACAGGCATAATTAATTCAAACATGCTGTCGTATAGGCTACTATACAAATATCTGAATGAATTTCCACTAAGTTTGGCTGACTGTCTTTGTTTTGAGTGCATGTTTTGTAATCATGACCATGAAACGCCCCCATAGTAAGTTTAGCTAGCTAACTTTAGTGGTCGAGTCAGGGACTCAATTGTTCTTGCTCTTCATCATTATTATCAATTTAAATTAGTTTTACACAATGACTTTTTGTGCCTTATTTAATGAGGTCGTGTGCAGCACATATACTGCCCCGCCCCCGCCATTTTGGCAACAGCACATCTTGCAGAAACGTGTGTGTGCACTCTCCAGCAGTGGGCACCCAGAATCATCACATTTTGACCCCACTGGTGATTAGCTCACATGGTCTTACCATTTTATAGACCCTTCCACTGTGTGACTATCACTTGCTAATATTGTACTTAGCTCAAGCATCAGTGAGGGGCAGAATTTGTTTTGTCTGTCATGTCAGGGCTTGTAAAAACTGGTAACAGATTATGTAACCTTAAAAAAATAATGTGCAACTATACAGCACCCACTGCTCCATATATCTAATGCTGAGAAGATTAGTAATTGCATCCACATGTGACCAGTCGTCAACATAAGCATACATATTTAGTTGATGGAGGAATGAGGTTATCCACTTGTCTTAATGTGCCCAAAACAATGATTTGATTCTATATTAGTCCAAAGCAGGAGGGGAAAAACAAAAAAAAAGTGTTTTAAGCGGGCGATGGTCTATCAAAACACGAGCTGTCACTGTCAGCTCCAGCGCCATCGCTGACATGGACACGCTGCAAAAGTAAACATTCTTTAATGTGTGAACAAATGGCCAAAATCTAATAAAGCTTATCCACTTTGTACAATTACTGTAGACACGTATTGTTTGATAATAATCTCTTTTCCCATGTTTTCTTCTAGTGGTATTAAAGGCAACATTTCTGCTGAAATGGCAAACTGTGGAGGTAGGTGTCAACTATGCAAATAGTTATGTGGATGACTAGTCTTGGTATGCAATAGTACATTTTAAAAAAGTTAAATTAAAAACCTTTTTAATATCTTAAAATGCCTTTGAAATTCCAATGTAAGGCTGTAAACACCAGAAAAGTAGTGCAAAGCAAAGTTTCTATGTCCTTAAGACCTCTGAACGTCCTTTGATGTGGTTGATACAGCAAGTTACAAAAGTGATCTGTAAAGCAGCGCTCCTACAATACTTGAAAACAGTCTTTGTTTTGTCACATCTTGTTTTCATTTCCTCTTCATTGCTTCATTCAAATGCTGCCACACAGCAGGGATTATTATTGTTCTCTTCTGACCTCTCTGACAAAGCAGTGACCCCTAAAAAGGTCCTCCTTTAATTATCCTCAGACAATGAATCTCAATGGAAGTATTATTTTAGGATTAGGAGTCTTAGGATTGTCTATCATTCATCAAGTAAAAATGTTGGTATTGAGTTAAAATATTGCAGTGTTGTGACCTTTGACTCTGACTTCACATCATCACACGCCACAGCTTGACCACACTTGTACCGGTTGGCGCTGACAAATGTCCTGTTTTACAGACATCCAAGTGAAGGAGCTGAACAAGCGTGCTTCAGGTCAAGCATTTGAGGTCATCCTGAGCCCCTCAACCCCAGATGCCAGGGGCGAATTTCCATTGTCCCCTCTTAAGAAAAAGGAAACATCACTGGATGAGATTAAGAGGAAACTGGAAGCTGCGGAAGAGAGACGCAAGGTATTGTCGGAAATAACAAAATTGCTAACAGATGTGAGCAAACTACCACTGTGAACGCCGCTAACCGAGCTGTGAAGCCGAGCACGTGGGTTTAGGATTCAGGTTCTGTTAACTTACTGCGAAAGTTCTCTTTTGTCATTTCATCAGAGCCAGGGGGCTGAAGTGCTGAAACACTTTGCAGAGAAACGAGAGCACGAGAAGGAGGTCATCCAGAAGGCCATCGAGGAAAACTGCAACTTTAGCAAGATGGCGGAAGAGAAACTCATTCAGAAGATGGGGGCAAACAAAGAGAACCGCATCGCACGGATGGCAGCTCTCAATGAGAAATTCAAGGAGAAGGTAAGCTCCTAATGGCAAATCAACCTATCTTCGTGTTCAATGTTATGTTCAATGATGAAAACTACAGTGCTTCTCCTGTTTTTATACACTAACAGGACAAGAAGCTTGAAGAAGTGAGGAAGAACAAGGAGGCAATGAAAGAAAGGGATAATTAATTTGTTTATGATCTGGAAAACAGTCTTTACATCTCCAAAGATAAGCTTTACTTTTTTAAACTGACACTTCCATGGTATTGTTTGTTGTGTTAGTTCTGATTATGCTGTTGAATGAAAGTTGGTTATACAATGTTAGATTGGGTGTGGATATAGTCTGATTTTTCTTCACTTGTAGATTTCTTATTGGCAGCTGATTACACTGTAGTTTTTGTGGTATGAACTATATTTTTCCGTTAAGAGGCATTCCACTGTAACAAATTGGCTATTATATTTCATACTGTTTTAATGCATCATATAATTGTGTTCTAAACTGCATAATATACTGTACGATACTGAGGCTCTACCATTAAAGTCTATGTCCACAATTTAATCTTTTTCTGTCCTGATGTGTGTGGAGGGTTGGGTTTATTTGTGCTTCATGAATGTTGAAGATAAAATCATTTTATGTCTCTACTATGTGATGAAGATTGACATAACTGGAGTTAAAGGTGGGGTACAGAGTAGTCATGTGGCATATAATGTAGTACACTCAGTAGTACTTTGACACTGCTGACACCCAGTGGCAGTGAGGTCATCTCAGTGATAGTTTTGTAATTGTTGAAGAAGAGAGGGCAGAGAGCAGGATAAAGGCCTTTTTGCACAGTTGATTGTATCATCTATCATTTAAAAAGGAAGTATTCTATGCGCTGGCAATATTATAATCGATGTAGCTGAAGCCGACAAAACATCTCACAATGTTTCTTGCGAATTACTGAATAATTGCATCTCTAAATCATGTCAAAGTCTTACAATGAGTACAGACAATGCTTCACTTTGAGCCCTAAGGGTTGGGAACCACTGTCATAAGTGATAATAATGCATGATTCAAGGATTAATATATTTCCTCAGCATGTATCCATCAATTAATCATTTATAACTGCTTATTCCTCTTCAAGGTCACGCTGCATCTCAGCATGGATTGGTCAAAAAGCACCAAGGAAAACACCAAACTATCACTGTAATAACACACACACATATTCCCACATTTACACTTGACCAGCATGTCTTTGGACTGTAGAAAGAAACAAATGTGCTCTAAAAGCACAAGAAAGTGTAAGTGGACAAATCTGTGGATCTCCCAGTTGTAAGCAGTGATATCATCATGCATAAGCAGCTAAATGGGCCCAGTACTGACTGTTACAAGTTGTCACACTAATTACATTGTCACATATTCTTGTAGAGAACATGGAGAGTCTGAAATGTCCAGACAACATGGCAGCACAAACTCTTCTTCTTCAGCTCTGCTACACTAATCTGTTGCATGTGTTGAGCACACAAAATTATTTGAGTTTCCGGGTGTTTATAAGAGATGACATTTTGCAAACAGTGTATGACTGTTTCCTCAAGCAAGTCATTGTAATAGAGATTACAGACCACAGATAGTTTCAGTAGTCAGAAATCTTGTCAGTGCTCATGGCTTTGTTCAGACTTGCTTGCGTCCTGCGCAGGTTTGCAGTCAGTGTGTAGCTGTCACTCACGTTGGGAATGTCACTCAGTGCCAAGTGTCATTTGTTCAATGTCGAGTTCAGAGTAGTTGTATGAACTGTGTCTGCTCAACTTGTTCCAGTTGTGGAGCATGCAGAGTTTTAAGTTTGTGATTACTGTCATTAAATATATTTTTTATTTTTCTTATTTTTTAAATTGGATATCTGGATTTTTACCAATTTTATTTGCTATTCCATTTGAACAGACACTGATATGGCATTGTCTGTTTGTGTATTAGAAAATTAAATTACGTTTTATTCAGTAAAATAATTTATTGTGTCCTTAAGTTCTCATTTAATTTGATGATTTGAAGTGATTTAACTCCAGAGCTATTAGAATTTTATTGTGCATCATTTGAAAAATTCTGATAATTGATCTAGGCTCATGAAGTACAATGTAAAATGTTAGAAAATATTTGCATGTGAATAGTAAGACACACAGCTGCACTCACGGATCAACCTTTTTCCTCAGCTAACATTTGTGAGAAATAAAAAGAAAAATTCTTACTGTGCTTAAATCCAAGAAAATTGAAACTGTACCTGAAACAGACCCATGCTCCGTATCATTACATATCATAACCCCTGTCACTCATGTTTGTTGTTGTTTTATTGTGTCTTAGTGATGTAATACTCTGTGCTCACAGTAACAAAAGCGTAAGAACATGTAGAAATGTACACATAGTTGGTTGTGTTTGGGGTGAGTCTGCATTGCTATGCACACACACAGTGCTGCACAATCCCATCTTTGTCATGTGTTGGGAGGAAACTGCTGGATTCATCAGCCCAGAAAGCTGCTTGTCCCATAGTGCAGCGTTCCTCGACTGACAACACAGGGGACAAGGGCTGGCTCGACTCCAAGACCACTTTCTTAGCCTGTGCTGGATTTGTTGGAATCTTGCTCGTGATTGTGACTTTTCCGGACTTAACCAACGTATTATCAGCATCCATTTCATTTACTCTTTTCCACAATGTGAATCATGTTCTGAGCCTCTGTTGACACTTCTCGCTCGTGTTCTCGGAAGCTGGCTTCATTCAGGTTAAGACACAGATCATCCCTGAGTGGATTAATACAAAAGAGGCCAAAACGTGTTATTATAAACACACCCTGAATCTATCTCTGCTGAGAATATACACACTATGGGATGGTCTGAAACAGGAAACAATGCAGATCTTTCAGAAACACTGAGTCTAACAAAGGAAACTTTGTGCTAAACAAGGGAAAGGCACAGACCATAAAACTGATTTGATCGCACTAGTCGAGCAGGGAAATTGCTTGTTTTGATAACCAAATGAGATCCAGTGGAGTTATCACTGTAATTTGGAAGCCAAACACTGACAAAGCAATGTTGTCCAATTTAAGAACGTGCATGATATCATGCTTCAAATTCCAGCTTTGTTACAATACAAAGGATGAAGTTCCATATAAACCTTATTTGAGTGAAGGAACTTCAAATTTGTTTGGGTCAATTAACTCATTGTCCAGTTCATTATTCTACAGGCTTTACATCCCAGTTAGTTCTCATGGTTTAGGAACCAATGATGCATGTTGAAAGGATTAGCATGTGCAACCTTTGTTAAATCCACTGAAACTTTTTTCATTTTTTTTTCACGTTGCAGCCTAATAGACACACCCTGACACATGCAGGTGTGATATGTGCAAAGTTGGGAGCAGGAATATGGCATGTACATAACACCTCTAGTAATAGCATTATCAGTTCTAGAAAAGCAATACATAAAGATAAGATAATATAAGATAAACCTTTATTAATCCCCAGCGTGGAAATTCGGTTGTTGCAGCAGCACAATGACAGCAATAAGTACAGATATGTATAGAGGTAAAAGAATAAAAAACAGAGATATATAAAAACTAGAATAAAAAGATTATAAAACAGAAACTATACACAAGCATTTGGAGACAAAGATTACAAGATAAAGTGACAGTGGTGCGACTAAAGTGACAGTGCTAATAGCAGCAGAATCAACATGTCTATGTAAACAGCAAACACCGGACTAATATATAATGGAACCTAGTTTGTCTGTATTAATATAGAGATATAATAGATGATAGAATAGAATATGAAGCAGGTCAATGTAATGTAAACATAGTATAGCATAACATAATACAACAATATATATAGATATAGATATAGTATAAAGTGAAATTAAGTGATATAGTATAACATATTATACAGTGCAGCAATATAACATAGTATAGTACAAAGTACAGCAATGTAACATGTGGTATTATAGTTACATTATAGTATAAAGTCTTTTATTTACAGAGGGATAAACTCTGAAAAATATAAGAAACATATAAATGTAAAAATTGTGAAAAAGTAAACTCCTGTGTGAATATTGTAGAAGGATTCAGGAATATCAAAATATGTATCATGGTGACCCCTCATAAGTTTAAAAATAAGGTTATCATTAATATAGTTGAGTAGCACTACGTTATCTTGGTTTTGCACATTACAATACCACTGCCTTCTTGTATGAATATAAATAACTGTATATATTGTTTATATTATATTTAAATATTTCTATATATGTTCTGTGTGTGTTGCTGAAAACTTGTATTTCATTGTGCAACCCTGTGTTGTACAGGGCCTAATGACAGAATAAAGGAACCTTGTAAACCTTGTAAACATTACGTGACTTTTAAATGATCTTTAATCCGGCCAGCAGCACTGGAAAAATGTGAAAACAGATGCAAACCAGTTTGATAAATATGAGGTCAACTATAAGACAACCAGCGGGTTGGTCACTCTCAGTCCTTATCTGATGGAAATGCCTCACTGGAGTGTCACACACGCATGTGGCAGTAGAAGAATGTCCGCGGAGAGTGGGCGGGCTGAGCGGCCAGGCGGCAGCTCCTATTGGTCACGACTATGTGCGCCCCGCCGCAGCACCGTGTTTGCTGATTGGCTGGAAGGTCCGCTCGTCAAACTGCCCCGTATCCTCCCAGCAGCTGCGCTGTGAGGGCCGCCAGGCGCTGCTCCCGTCACGGTCATCCTTTTCTCTGTTCACCCCCTTCAAACAATGTTCTCTATATTCCGCACGGCTCTACATCATTCATCCACTGCCAAACTCAAGACTTCGCATTGATTCTACCATCTACAGGTAAGTCCGTTGTGTTGGTGTTATTAATTTCATCTCGAATATTCATCCGGTTTTTTTTATTTTCCGTGAAACGTTATGGCGTGAAATACGTTCAGATGCGCCTCGAACGCGAAACCGTGTCATTTCCACGAACGTGCATCGGTATTTGGTTAATTCAACAATAAGCGTCTCGCGGCAGAGGTTTGTGATGCACATGGGGGGTTGAAGCAAGCCTCGAGGCTCGGAGGAAGGCTGAATGCAAATTGATTTCGGACACCGGATCTCAAATTTACACAGACACGTCTATCAGGTGCAGATTCGCTTGTGGGAATTCACTGCAACAGGCCCGTATAGGCCCGTGCTCATCACACACACACACACACTTTGAAACATCCTCTCTGGTTATAGTCGAGCATTTTTCTTTAGCCATAAATATTTTAAAGGTTTGCAACCCTTTGCTGGGAACCGAGGGTGTGGACGTCGGATGGGGTTATGTTACGTAATCCCTTCGCCATCATCACTCCACGCCTTTCCTCCTGAACCTCGGCCTGTGTTCATCCCACACAGCCTGATCTCTGTGGAGCTGCTGTCTCTGCTCTCTGCCCTCCCCACATCTCAGGGAAGTAAAGCAGGCGAAACATCTGGAGTGGGCAAATCAAATCAATGATGTGTTTAATTGACTCATATTAGTTATAGCCCTAAAAGACAACGTACTGTGTGTATAGTTCAGCTGACTAAATTTAATTTAATTTTAACACTGTCTACATTTGTTGCACAGCATTCTAGCAATTGTCATTCATATTTACCCTAATTATCATCTTGTGGCTCCTTAAGTGGTTTATTTACTTAAGGATGAGTCCAAGAACTAGTTCAGCTAGATTTGACGAGGAAGAACCAATCAGGCAGCGGGTGTCATAATTTAATCAACAGGTATAGATGCATTATTACATCCAAATCATCCACAGCTCAGGTCTGAAAATGAAAATGGAATCAAAAGTCAACTGTCTTCTGCCATTTATATTGTGATACCTTAAACATGTCTGGGTGTATTAGGCTGGATTAGCCAAAAACAGACACCTGTCAGGTTATTTTATCATTAATAATTTCTATTTTTTTTAAAGCATCACCTGGTTGTCAAAACAACTCCTACCTACACCTCTTAAATATAGGTGCTGTAGGAAATATTGATTCTGTGTCGAGTTCGACGCTTTTCAGGAGGTAATTTCCCCTTTGCAATCAGCGATACTGAGAATCGCGAAAAGGAGGCCTCATTGGCAGAATTTATGACTGTGAGGACGGCTAAGGGCAGAGCTTTATTGCACCTGAGGTCCTGTGGTTTGCAGCAGAAAGCAATGCATCATGTTGCAGAGTGGGGGAACACAAACAGAGACACCAATCAGATGGTCAGCCAAACAAACAAACAAAAACAACAATACTATGAATATGCAAATATTTGAGAAGAATCCATGATGTATGATTAATAATCAAAACATCAGCATCATTTACTTATACACATGAAAAGCTGCACTAATCAATATTTTTGTTATTAACAATGGATCAAATTGCCAATGGGTAATGACAATGGGCGTCAGTGTCGAGCACACTCCACTCTCATCAATCTCGATTCCAGCCGCAGCAATCAGCTGTTCTTGGTGATAAACCCCCTTTACACTACCGGCTCGGCACCAACAGATTGCAGATTGATACAGCTAGCGACTAGCTGGTGAACATAGCATTAGCCAGATATTTTTCTTAGGAGTTGGTGGAGACCAAAACAGAGCTAAAAGAATCAGAATCAGCTTTATTGGCCAAGTATGTGTGCACATACGAGGAATTTGACTCCGTTTTTTTTTCATTGCTCTCAATGTACTTACACAGAAATAGACATAGCAGCTAAGAACAAGGACAACAAAGCAGAACAAATGAGATTTTAAAAACTAGGTGTACAAGCACTAATGACACAACAAACTAAAATTAAATTAAATTAAAAAATCTATATACAAGTCAAGTATTATTGTAAGTTGTATGTAATAGATATTGAATGGATATACATGGGCTGGATGATTATGTACAGCATGTGCATGTATACAACATATACAGCGTGCAGGATTTGTAATGACAGTGACAGTGCATGATGATATGTAGCCTACATGTTAAGAAAAGGTGCATTTTAGCTGTACAAATGGGTTATTGACGTGATTTAAGCGTTCATCAGAGTGCCAGCCTTAATATTGCTCTGTGTCTGCTGAATGTGTTAACTGTTTGGTAACATGTTAGCCATAACAACTTAAAAAGGTGATGATAAGTCAGTATTGTGTTTTTCAGCTTGTTCCACTGCCCCCAAGTGGCAAAAAAACAACATTATTGCAGCTTTAAGGAAAAATGTTAATTAAAACGTCATTGACCCCCATGACCCCGTCATTGCCTCTCATCTCGTATTTATTCGACCAGATGTTTTCATTTATGTTGATAACTTTTGGATAAATTATTTGGTCTAGAAAATGTAAGAAAACTGTGAAAGTGACAATTTCCACAAGCCCCAGGTGATATAATCAAATTGCTTGTTTTGTTCGAACAACTGCACAAAACACATTTTTATTCAATTTACAATCATGTGAAACACACAACCAGCAAACTCTGGAACCAGACAATATTTGACTTTTTTGCTTGATAATTGACTTAAATGATTAATTGATTTTCCAAATGGTTGTTTATTTTTCTGTTCATTGACCAAACAATTAATGCACTACTTCTTTGTTTTCTGAATAGTAGTAGTATTTCAGTTGCAGTACTGCAACACACTCACACACAGTACAATCTATACATGCATTTATACACACACACAACAGACCTGGAGACCACAGCAGCTCAAAGCCAGACAGATATTGACTAACTGACTGTTCGTTTCATTCTTTCTGCCCTCCTCTCTGGCCTATAGTTTGCCATGGCAACGGTGGTGATGGAGCAGATCGGTCGCCTGTTTATCAACGCGCAGCAGCTGCGTCAGATCCCTCAGCTTCTGGAGTCGGCCTTCCCCACGCTGCCTTGCACTGTGAAGGTGTCTGACGTTCCCTGGGTGTTCCGTGAGCGCCACATCCTCACCGGCTACAGGCAGCCGGACCAAAGCTGGCGCTACTACTTCCTCACCCTCTTCCAAAGGCACAATGAGACCCTCAATGTGTGGACCCACCTGCTGGCTGCCCTCATCATCTTGGTGAAGTGGCAGGAGATCTCGGAGACCGTAGATTTTTTGCGAGACCCTCACGCTCAGCCCCTCTTCATTGTCCTCCTGGCAGCCTTCACCTACCTCTCCTTCAGCGCCCTCGCTCATCTCCTCTCTGCCAAGTCCGAGCTCTCCTACTACACTTTCTACTTCCTCGACTACGTGGGGGTCGCCGTCTACCAGTATGGCAGTGCCCTGGCACACTACTACTACGCCATAGAGAAAGAGTGGCACACTAGAGTGCAAGGGCTCTTTTTACCCGCTGCAGCATTCTTGGCCTGGCTTACTTGCTTCGGCTGCTGCTATGGCAAATATGCGAGTCCTGAGCTGCCCAAGTTAGCCCACAAGCTCTTCCAAGTGGTGCCCTCAGCCTTGGCTTACTGTTTAGACATAAGCCCTGTGGTTCACCGCATCTACAGCTGCTACCAGGAGGGCTGCTCCGACCCAGTTGTGGCGTACCATTTCTACCATGTGCTCTTTTTCTTAATCGGCGCCTATTTCTTCTGCTGCCCTCACCCAGAGAGTTTGTTCCCTGGGAAGTGTGACTTCATCGGGCAGGGCCACCAGCTCTTTCATGTGTTTGTGGTGGTGTGCACCCTGACGCAGGTTGAAGCACTGCGAACAGACTTCACAGAGCGCCGCTCCTTCTACGAGCGCCTTCACGGCGATCTCGCACATGATGCCGTTGCACTCTTCATCTTCACTGCCTGCTGCAGTGCTCTTACCGCTTTTTATGTGCGCAATCGTGTACGTGCCTCTCTCCACGACAAGGAGGAGTAAGAGTTGAAATGAATAAAAAAAAAAAAAGTAATTTATTTTACTCTGTAGTGACCGTTATTTAAAGATAATTCAAATGTTTTTGTCAATGAACGTTATCAGTTTGTGACGGTGACTTATGTTTATTTCTTCTCTATGTGATCTGCCAAACTACAGTGAGCTAAAAAAAGAAGATTAAGGGTGTGTTTTTGTGACTTACAATGAGGAAAAGGGAATCTTATAATTTGTCTGTAGCAATACAGGTAGTACTTAAACACTGCAACGAGTCCTTGCATCTTTATTCTGCCCTTTTATTAGTCTGTTTTTAGTCCTAGGCTTAAGGAATGTGGTTTTACTTCACCATACAAAAATACACTTTCTGTCAAGGTGAACAGAGTAGTTTCTTAAGATGCCTTTTACCCAATTGTATTTAGAATAATCTGACTTCTGACTGTCTTAATCAAATTTTAGCATTTCAAATCATGCAAGCATTTATTTTTTACAATTTACAGTCCCAGAACGCTTTGTATATTGCAGTCAGATACCAATTCCAATCCAATTTAAATAGTTGGTTTTGATGTACCTTTCTGACACTTGATTCTGCTCCTCTCTTTAGGGATCAAAGCAGGGATTTTTTTTTTATTTATCAAGGCGCTAACACTTTGCCACACAAATGTTTGAACATATTCTGGGAAAGTTGAGAACCCAATTTGAAAACCAAATATTGTACCTCTTATTAAAAAAAAAAAGGAGATCCTTTTTCTTTGGGTGATAACATTCTGTTGAATTATGTTGAAAATGAGGCTGGCACTCAGTATTGGTTAAGAGATGGATGGAAGATTACTGATGTCTCTTTGTTGTTGTGACAATGTTAATCTTTTTTTATTCAAAGGGCTGGAACTTCAGCTTTTGCCTTTTCACATCCCATGATGTCAGTGCTTTTGCGCGCTTTGTTTTCATTGTCGGTTGATCAGATTTGAGTCACAAAAGCCGTGTCTGACTGTTGTTCTGCTTTTGGTATGTTTAGTTTTTGTATGATGAATATGTATGTGCCTCTACGCATGTCTTTTGGTATATACTGTGGATATTAAGTGTGTGAATGTCTATGAAAGCTTAGCCTTGCACTCCTTTCTTACCCTGTAAATAAGCTGTATTTCTCTAGAAAGTCATTTGCATCCCATTTTCTCTCCACTAATAGCACTCAGAACTGAATGCATCTTTTCTCTGGTGGAATACAGCACATTCCTACTTTGCTGCATCCTTTCAGAGTGTGTTTTGTGTTCAGTGTCCTCCTGCCTATCAGACTGTAATGACTATGAATACATCATTTCACACTGCTGCACTGTTACACTGGAGAGTCCCTTTTGTTTTTTCACTTCTGTTTGATGACTTTTGTTATAAAAATATCACACAGATATGGCTCACTGATAATGTTGCTTAGATTTTTTATCTCACAAAATCTTAAATGTCAGAAATGATCTATATTCATTATAGCACTCTCTGTTCATGATGGTGTTTAATGTGCCAATGAATCTGTTATTGCTTCAGTGATGGTACTACTGAAAGATGAATTCAGAGACTGAATGTCAGAAGTCGATTTAAATGATGTCTTGACCTGACTGTAAACATGTTACTGGTGAGATTTAACCTTACCACCCCTAAATATGAACCTAACTGTTGACTTTGGCATTACTGACCTGGTCTCATCATGCACTGCCTGAATCAACACTGTATATACTGTAGCTGACAACACTGGCTATGTTTACATGCATGGAGGTATCTGCTGTTAATTTGGTTATTCTGGTTTTGTGTTGACTCTTGAAAATGTCATAATTCAGAATAACCTGGGTAAACCTGTTCTCCGTTTTGGAGAAACCTGTGCAAGACTCCTCCCTCCTTGGGCATGGTTATAAATTGGTTGTCAACAATTTTGTACATGTAGTCTAATGCTTTATTGAATGCTTCATTATGGGCTAATGATATCCAATTGGCAAATGAAGCCTGTAAGTCTCTCATCAGCCCTGCCTGTGACATGAGGTTATTGTCCTGACCATCAAAAGGACCAAAACTATTACTGGAACTATAATCTCTTTCCAATGTGTTAGAGATCTGTCTTTGTTTAAACAGGGAGGGAGCAGCTGGAAAGTTACCAGTATTTTTTGCTAAATAGATTGTCGGAACATGGATACTCTGTCACAGATTTTCTAAATTGCGTGCCAATTAAACCTGACTAAGAGCTGAACTGGAATATGGCCAGCACTCTGCACTGTACATGTGAATTTGTGTGTAAACGTAGCCTCTGATGCCACCCAAGGTTTCCCTTTATCCCTTTATGAAAGCAGGGTGAGAGGGACCAGAATGTCTTCTGCCTCTAAAAATATGTGTGACTGACTGTACTAATATTCTGTGGTATTTATGAAAATAAAGTGTTACAGTAACTTCAAATTCTCCTATTTATTTTTCACAGATTAGGGATTATACGGAAGCCAAGAAAGGCCATAATAATCTGCATTTTAGCGACTGAAGACTTGACTGTGAAATTTAACCACTGCTGGATGTTGAAGTTTAAATGGCACTGAATTTATAACATTGAAGCATTTTACTCTGGAAGCCACCTGTATCAATTCATGTGGTTTGAATTCCCCACTTTGAAATGTCTGGAAAGTAATTTAAAGTTAAATAAAGATTTTATGTATTTGTAAGGGTTCACGAATTTAGAAAATCCAAGTGTTCACTATTTAAAAAAGCTGTATTCTCACATTCAGTTGGGATTGTTTTGATCAGTCAAAAGTCAAAAAAGTACCAAAAAAATCAGGATGCTCAAATTGAATTAGTGAAATGCAGACACCAAAATTCAAGATGAACTTTCAGACCACTGAAAATAGTCAACTGAGCCTGAGTGGAATCGATCAGACCTCTGCTCTGTGAGGTTATGTTGAAATTCAGATGAGCGACTAGAAATTCTGGACAGTAAACTTGTGAATGTCAGAAGAGAAAAATACTTGCAAAACACAAAAAAAGAAGGGAATTCAAACCACCTAGATTCAGATGGTTTAAAAAATAAAATATTTCATTGCTTTAAATTCAATCTTATTTAAAATGTCAAGGTTAAGTTTTCTGCTGGTGGTAATTAGGTTTTCAGTTTCTTATAAGAATTGAAATAATTACAGCCTTTCTTTTCTTCCATAGTTCACAACACATTATTGCCTATATGTTTCCATTAATGGAACTGCATTGTGATTATATGTCACATTTGTTATGCAACATTAAATTAAATTAGCTGAAATTTTAAATGAATTTAAAATCTTGGTGTGCATGCCATTGTTAATCTTACATTTTAAGTTTTATTTCTCAACACAATAAAACTTATATGTTAAGGTATAAGACTGGTTTATGTGTAACTGATGACTGCACATCTATTTGGCCTGTCTTTTCACTTTGCAGACAATAAAACTGTTCAGATACTTGTTAACCCATACCCCATCAGTAATGTTATATGATTGCCAAAATGCACGACAGGCAGTTCATTTTATTCTCAGACCCGACTGCTGGCAGAGTAGTGGCCCTGGACTGCAGGTTATGAGGTGGTAAATGTAAATAATAGACAGTAAAGACAGGTCTACTCTAAAATCTAGCTGTTTCTCAGACATGTCTCATAGTATTAGTCATTTTTCCAACACCACCAGAGGGCAGCCTTGTTGTTTGGTAGGACAGTTACAGTTTGACAGCAAAGGTAGAACTACAGCAAATTGAGAGATTGTCTCATCTTAGGTAAAACTGACTCTGAGTAGGTATTTTGAGTTAAAAAAGGTTTTGTATCAAGGCAAAAGATGTATATATTGTCTTTTCTGAATGGTTTTGCAAGAGCAGCTCATCATAACAGTACTGTTGATCACAAGAGCCTTTAAGAATGAAGTAGCAGTTAATCACATAAACATAAAATAGAGAGATTTTTTGAAAGGCATAATGGCCTAATGTTAATTGTTGAGCATAATTTGTAAGTAAAATGGTTCAACAATAAGTTCAACAATAGCCTACGCAGTAATGCGCATAAGTCACCCATTGAATAACAGTGGATAAGCAAATGATAATATTTAAATTAGATGGCTGATATGTTTCAAAGTTTTATTAAAATTGGGATGAAGAAACTCAATATGACACTGATAAATGTACCATTATGTTTGTCGCGCTGTTTTGGGTTACAAAAGCAAAAAGGCAAAACGGATGTCTTCTCTCCTCTCTACAGTATACATGAGTCAAATGTAGATAAGCACACAATTATTTTCTTCTTGGGCAAAGAGCTCTAAATGGTATCTATCTGCGAAAAAAAAAATGCATCATTTGGAGTTCTTCTGGACAGACAAGCTCAGTAAATCTGGGAAGATTTATTTCATCCCACAAAACCAATGTTTACAAGCATGAATCTTTCCATTAGGGGGCACAAACGATCTGCATATCTTCCCGACTATATATATTTCTGATGTATCACAGCACTTTAAAATGAACTTGCAGGTCAATCAAGACAGATTTTCATAAATGCACATTATTGATAGTGATGCCCCTGCTGTTGCAACATATCTGAATATTCATTATAAGCATCTGCAGCCTGGATTACTAAACAACATACTGTATGCCATTTCCTTTGTTCAATTAATCCTTCAGTGAAAATGAACAAAAGTAAATTATTGCTGTAAACATTTGCTTAATAGACTAAGAATAATATCACATGATTAAATCTAATTTTATTCATGCAGATGTTTCTCTGGGAACAGTAGTTGGAGCGGCATCTTGCTCACGCTGCAGCCTTGTGGGTGGCACATGTATGCTTGTTCTGTATGTGTGGATGGGGTGGCTTGGGTGATAGCACTTGTTTTTGTTTACACGTGTCCATATATTTTTTTTTTCCGTTCCTACATTAGTCTCAATGTGTGGAAATTTGTGTGGGTTTACATAGCATCGTGCCTTTTGTTGATACTTGTCAAGGGCTTTGCTTATGATGATTAAGCTGGCTCGTACACTGTGCATTCATATAAGGTGACTGTCTCATCAAGCTTAGCCTGCTGTCTCTCCTATGTACACACACACAAACACATACATAACTTTTATACCCTGAGTGAGTGGAAATTCATATGCTGCACTAATTAGAACAACTTTAAAGTACATTTTCCAGTGATGGAGAAGAATCACTGAAATTTAAGGCAGAAATGGGCTCCTGATGTATCTACCTCGGATGTGATTAATTCACAGTATTACACACTCAGACGGTCTTAAATCAAATGGCAGAGATAGTGATAATTGCCTTACAGCCTGCTTCCTGTCCTCTAACTATCAATTGCTTCCCCAGACTCCATCAATTTTCATACGTCTGTTTCTGGAGCAGCTCACCGTCCCTCTCCTCCCTGCTTCACTCGTCTCCTCTCCCTCCGTCTTGGTTCCCCTCTCTGAGAGTTGCGCTGCACTGCTATCGCTCCTCTCCATTCGCTTTTAAACGCTTCATTTGCTTTGTATGATTTGTATCGAGGTGTTGCCGAGGTAATATTGGGTGGCCTAGGTCTCCTATCGTGTTTTGTAATTAAAGGTTTGACTAGCTAGAGGGAAAGGCTTTGTTCAGAGTTATTAAATGGCCTTCTCTCTTTGCCAGGTGACAGACAGCCAAATTCTTTTTCCATTGCTTTTTTTTTTTTGATGAACCTCTTCTGTGCTGCCAGGTATTTTGTTCCCACATCCTTTGTTATTGTGGTATTTTCATATGTTCTCTCGCTTTTGTTATTACGTGGAGAAAAGCTTTGGGAAAATCACTGTTTTATGAGGGATGTAATCATATGAGGGACTGAACAAAGCATTATCAGACTGGAAATTAGAAATAAATCAAAATGGAAAACATAATACCTGTCCTCCAGTCCCTGTAATGTACTCGTAACTAATAATGATACAGAGTCAGTGCATGTTAAAGTTGATAAACAGCAGGACTGTCAAATATTTCTCTCACTAAAACCTAATTTTCTACTTGATATAGTAGATTTCATTCTCATCATAGTATAAACAGTGGTCTGTTTGAAAAGTGGATTTAAAAGGCTTTAAAATGTTCATTTGGTTCTTTAGGTCTAAAATGTTCAACTGGGACACGGAAGAAAATCCAGACAACATTTAGCGCTGTCTATACACCCATAAACCTGATTCACTGAAAATTGTGCAGGGTTTTATTGTGCTTGTATAGATTTCAAAGGATAGTTTTGGGAAACATGCTTATTTGCTTTCTTCCCCGGAGTTTGATAAGAAGATCAATACCTCTCTCATATCTGTGCATTAAATATGAAGCTGAAGCTGCCAAGAGATGGTTAGTTTAGCTTAGCATAAAGAGTGGAAACAGGGGTAAAAAGTTAGCCTGGTTCTTCCCAAGCTAACAAAAACCACCTCTAAAGCTCACAGATGAATACAATATCTTTCATTTGTTTAATTCATACAAAAACTAAAGTGTAAAAATAACAAGCTGTGGTTTTATGGGGGGCAGGAAGTCACTGCTCACTGCCAAGAAATAGTGCAGCACATAACCCCTTGTAAAACCACAACTTGTAATTTTTACACTTTAATACATATTAAATAAACAAAATAAAACATGAGGTGCTTTTTTTGTGCCTTTGGACAGAGCCAGGCTATCTGTTTCCCCCTGCTTCCAGTCTTTGTGCTAAGCTTAGCTAACCATCTCCTAGCTCCAGCTTCACATTTAACAGACAGATATGAGAGTAGTATCGATCTCTGCAAGAAAGGAAATAATCACGTCAATTTACTTATATTGCGCCAAATCACAACAAAAGTTATGTCATGACACTTTACATATAGAGCAGATCTAGACCGTACTCTTTATAATATTATTTACAGAGACCCAACAATTCCCACCATGAGCAAGCACTTGGCGACAGTGGCAAGGAAAAACCTCCTTTTATAAGGCAGAAACCTTGAGCAGAACCTGTCTGTAGGTGGGCAGCCATCTGCCTTGACCGGTTGGGTTAAGAGAGATAGAGAAAGAGAGAGCGAGAGAGAGAGAGACAGACAGACAGACAGAAATGCACAGCAACAACAATAATAACAGAAATAATGAGAGTCTTTGTTGAACTAACATAAAGACTTCACATGTTATATACTATACTTGACACTCAACTCTCCTCTTTTATATATTGCTTTCTTCATTGTGTTGAATGCCATTGTTTTCGAGAGTAGCATTTACAATATCAACTCAAATGGGTATTGTACTTAACAGTGTTTATTCTGGCATTGCCACAAATCCTAGCAGTGTTTCTCATCAGTCATCATACTGTGTATTGTTAAGCAGAGGAGAAACACTGTGGTAGACAGATAAAAGCTAAAAGAAAAAGAAGTGTAAAATATAGATAACACTGTAGATGAAGCAGACTGTTGAGGCATGTAAATTGCCAGCCAGTCAACGGTGGTCTTAGAGTGAATATGCTTGTAAAGTGACATAGTGAATGTGTCACTGGCTCTGTAAAAGGCAATAATGAGGCACTGGCTCATTGTATAGTCTAATGTTAATATACTAGTTATAAAGTAGCCAGAGAGAATCAGCCTCTGTCTTCATAATTTCACAAACATTGCATTGTCCTTGCTGGCATTGATATATATATACTGTGCTCGTTCTACAGCACTGTCAGAATTTACTACAAACCTAATAGATTCAGTCTGTTCTAAGAGAGACACTTCTTACCTCCTCTTCATCTTTGTGGTTGCCTCGATGCTTCACCAATCAGCTCGCCCGCTGATCGGGCCTATTCATCATGAGCTGGTTGAGGAGATACTGGAGGCTGGCGGAGGTGAGGAGGCAGCACGTATGCCCTATCTGAAGGTCTCTCTCTCTTGCCAAAGCCCGTAGCCGCTCAAGGATAATGAATTCCCTCCTCCTGCCCCTTGACCGCTCTGTATACAGCAGGGTTACAGACTCCTAACACATTATACACAGATAACCAGAAAGTGGGAAACTTTAAGAAGCCTGGACATAATGTTTTTCTCACAGCAGGATTGTGCTAGAGCAGCTTAGGGGGGCAGATAGACTTGTTTTGTGGGTGTATTGTTTGAATAACCTTTTGCTCACTTCGAGTTGAGACATGACAGCCAATACTCCACGCTTCTGCAGCACAATTTCTTTACTCTAACCTTGGATTTCTTCGTCATCTGATTTTGGCTATAGTGTTAACAGCACTTTGTTTTTTGCTGTGTCCAAATTCCATACTACACCAAATCTCAGCATTTTCAGTATGCAGTATGTTCGCAGACGAAAAGTGTATACTAATAAAGTATACTTGCTTTTTTATACTGATTTTGTGTCAATGTGACTTTTCTCCCACAATGCAACGCACAAAGGAAGTAGAGGAGCTGCTAACATTGGGAAAAAAATTAAAGAAAGTAATCTGGGAAATACGCTTATTCGCTTTCTTGCAGAAAGTTAGATGAGAAGATCAATAAGGTCTGGAAACAGGTGCAAACAACTAGTCTGTCTCTGCCCAAAGGCAACAAAACCTGCCTTGCTTTACACTTTGGTTTTTGTACGGGTTAAACAAACAAGATAGTGTGTTCTGTGTTTATTGGTGAGCTTTATAGGTGCCGGTAGGTGGATTTTGATACTTTTGGTAGAGTCAGGCTAGCTGTTTCCCCCTGTTTTCAGTCTTTGTGCTGAACCAAGCTAACCACCTGCTGGCTGTATCGTTTGTACTGTACAGACATACATGAGAGTGGTATCGATCTCCTCATCTAACTCTCAGCAAGAGCGCGAATAAATTTCCCAAAATGTAAAACTATTCTTTTAAAGCTGACGGTGGATGGTATTGAAACAGCTACAGAAACCCTCAGAAACACCCCCNAAAAAAAAAAAAAAGTATTAATTGACCTAAACCTGCATGTCTTTGGACTGTGTGTGAGGAAGCTGGCGTACCCGGAGAAAACTTGCGCTGCACAGGTTGAAACAACAGACATGCTGGTTGCTGATTGGCCCATTATTATTTGATCGATTTCCCGTCTTATGAATGAACAGTTGAGTACATTGATTTCTTGTATCTAACAGTGCACATAGTATGTATGACAGTATGTAGTTGGGACAGAGGATTTGTGTACGGCTGATTTAAATACTGAAAAAATTATAGTAATGATGGTTATGTGCTTGTCAAAATGTCCCCTGCTCCTCTTACCCTATGTATCTTTTCCCTTATTCTCATTGTGCCTCACAGAAGAGTCTTTATGTTCCAATTCTGAAAATCCATCACCTGGAGTCCCCTCCTCCTCCTCTGCCACAGTATGAGTTTTCTCAAAAGACTCCAGATGGCTCGGGATCCTTTTGTTGGGGCCTATCTGTACGCTTCCTCTGCTCATCTCTGTTCCTTGATACACACTATTCAATTACCCATGCACCTGCAGCGCTGGTTTCAATTTTCCGACGGAAGTGTTTGAACAGGCTTTTCATGCTTGTTGCTATAGAAAACGGGAAGCCATTTCGAGTTTCCCTACAATCACTGGTTTTAGTATCTTTACAATATTCCATATTGGAAGACTTGTTTTATGATGGAGAGGTTAAAATAACGTCCTTCTCCTGAGGGACTGATGAAAGTCTTGAACAAGACAGAACAATGCTCGCACAGTAGATATTCGGAGTTATCTATTTTCAGTTTTGAGTCGTAACTCTGAATGTAATTCTTGGATTAGGCAATTGGATGGGCTCAATTATTGTTGCGACTTTTTCAGGGATTACATCCACACTGAGGATTAGTACAGAAATTGTTAAATTGAATTTTGGGGAGGTACAGAGATGATAAAGGGAAATGGTGCTATATGGTATATTGGCTCAGCGTTGCTGAATAGGCTTGCTCTCCTTCAAAGAACAGAAGACCTGAGAACCGCTTGAAACTGGCAACCCTCTCTGATCCCTTTTCTACAGTCTAAACTGGCTTATTCAGCAACAGTTGAGCATCCGGTGAGAGGCTGATTTTGTGTGGGAAGTTGTGCACCAATTGTAGAGGAAAGTCTGTCACAGGAATATAAAACAAGTACCGGTAATTGTGTGCATAGTGGCTGCAATAATGATATAAGAAATAATGATGACAACAAGTAAAACTCACCAAACTGTTTTTTAATCTATAAACAGTGAGAATAAAAATGCCCGTGACTAACTACAAACAGAGACAAGATGAAAAGAACCACAGATTCCTACAATAAATTATTGTTTGAATTTATACATAAAGTTCTCAAGGACATGTTGCATTGTTGGAGTGCCAGACTGCTTTAAAGGTAGGTGGGTAAAATACTTTTGAAGCAGCAGTCATCAATAGTTTTATAATAATAATGGATAAAATGAGTACGTCTAATATGAAAGGGGTCATTCGTAATGACATGAAAATATACATATCTATATGTATATTTCTAAACGTAGATTACATGTTTGTATAACTTGCCATTATTTACAGTGAAAACTCTACACATGCCAGCATCCCTCAGGCAGAACAGTGGGCGATAAGAGGTTAAATGACATTGAACTGTAACCAGTTACCTTCACCATATTCATATTGCATTTCAGGTTCATTTTGTAGCAATTATAAAGCCTTACTTCACTTTACTTGTGCCAGTCTTTACTTTTATCAAGAGCTTAATCTGTATCAAAGAGTAAAATGTCTGAGATAAAATAAATACAAACATAAACAGTCAGTGGTGGGGAAATGTTGGAGCCACAGGTGGTGTTGCTCACTGATCCATATAGGTTTCTTAATTCAAGCCTTGTAATAGCTGAAAAATCAAAATCTTAAACCTCCGAGTCCCTGTGTACATGTAACACATCCTTTTTCTTATCTGTTGAGGAGGTGAGTTGGGAGTATTAACAAAAGGACCGCGAAGATGTATTAAAAAAGAAGAGAACCCCCATGCCCATCACTCAGAAACAGTACATATTATGTGATGAGTGTATCTTGACAAAATCTAAATAGAAGTGTCTGAGGGAAAACAAGGAATGGGTGGAGGCAATCGCTGAGGTGCGGAGCTCCCGGCTCTGTGAATCGACACAGGCTGATAGATGGCGCTCGGGCTGACAGCGCCGGCACAGTAACTAAATCACAAAGAGGAGGGGCAGGGCTGATAAAAACTCTGGGACTGTCACACTGTTTCTGATTAAGGTTCTCTTTCAGCCTCTCTGCTGTGAGAGAGCAGTACTTTTAAACTTGGTTGGAGAGAGTTTTTAGAGATACTGGAGGGAGGTGAAGAACTTCCTCCCCATCCCAATTAACCTGAGCACTAGTTCTGCGGGAGAGTCTAACATGATGTGCATTTAATGTGTTTCCCATGCAATCTGTGTAAACCCTGATTTTTTAGCCTGAATTTGGACAAATACCTAAGGGAACATTAATGGATTTTGGGTAATTATTATTTTTTATAGATGTGAACACCTAATCTCAGGAGCCCCTACTGCTGCGGGGCTAATTACCACTTAGACATGTTAAAAATATGCCAAAATATACATTTATATATCTTTTTAGGACTGGGAAAAACAAATAGTTGTATAATTGCTTATACATAAGCATAATAAAATCTGGCTGCATTCCATTTGCAGTCAATTTGAGGATTAGTTGTGGTGCTGTATAGAATTTATTTCAGCACTTTCAAGTCCAAATAAATCTACGCTGTAGATTTTATGAAAGATTGATGATATGCTCACTTCAAATAAACGCTTGCTATGAAGATAACAGTAGTTTGCATTTTGGTGGAAACTAAAGAGCCCTCTAAAAGACTATGCCCTTGAAAGGGACCACAATGTATTTCAAGCTGTGTGAAGAGCAGCCCTTTGTGGTTTAACGAAGCGCACACCCACGTGCACTTGTGAGTCATCTCCCTCTGCTACTGTTGACAGCTGGCTCAACAACTTAAGTGGAGCAGCAGATAAGTAAACTCGCTGTCGTGAAACATGGCAACAAACGTAATTGAGTTAATGCAACTTGCATTTTTTTTTAATTTAATATCTTCATATTTTAGTTCCACAAAAATGAAAGAAAATGAAAAAGTAAAAACTGGTCCATATTAGGAGGGAATCTTGATGATGATATGCAAATTACATTCATTTACAACAAATAAACACTTCAGTTGTGCTGTGAGTCCTCCAGGACTCTAGTGAAATCTGAAATACTCTAATGTTTGTATTCACAGTCAGTGTCCTCCATGTATCATAGTATAAAGGATGATTTCAGTGGTGAAGCTCCTTCAAGCAGTTTCCTACAAAACTGAATTACTGCAGCACTCCAGAGGCAAAGAACAGCTTCAGAGTGACTTAAACAAAAAAGCTTCTCTTTCTGAAGGCCTGGACATCAGGCCGACTCATCATCCATGTAGCCCATACTGTACTGAATATTGCATAACAAAACGTATTACAAAAGGCACAGAAAAACAGCACTGGGGTTGCATTATAACTTTGACGGTTATCTCAGCTTGGACTTGGAAACTTCAAATTTGTAACGAAACCCTGTGTTATAAACTGGTGTGGAGTTGACCCAACTTGACTCAAACTAGGAACTAAAATTCAGGATATCTCTGCCTCCGCTGCTTCGACTTTGACTATTTATGATTTTTAAACCGTTTCTTGCAAGTCCTCCAACCTTTTGGAAGAGCATCATTAAATCCCTGGAATACCCCTTTACTTCAGCTCAGCTGTCAGTTAATATCTGACAGTTTATAGTTTTGGCTTGTTTATTTCTTTTGATAAAAAAATCCAAACCTCATGAGGCTACAGCTGTGACAACAACAGTCTTTGTCAAGAGTATTTTTGTGGATGGGATCTGGGCATATACTTCTAATTGTGGTGTAGTTCAGACTGTGTCTATCACACCAATGGCCACTGCCCAAAAGACTCGAGCGATAACATATATCAGCACAGATGGGAATGCAGTTGGAACACATATACAGACTGAATATAAACATATTAAAGCCAAGTGAATGAGAGGAAGAACAGATGCTGTATTAATTTACTTGCTGTTAATCCAATGCTCAGCGGCATGCCACACACTTCCTCCCCTTGGCGTGAAGGTCTGCTGACATAGAATTGGTATTCTTCTGCAGGCACAACTTTCTGGGGTAAATATTTATAGAGGGGACTGGCATGAGGTGATAAGGAGTAGGGGTCCATTCATGATAACACACGGGAATTTAAACAGAATATTTAATCAAGCACTAGTTTGTATCTCTGGGACAATAACATTTCAAAGCTTTTAAAGGCCCACCTTAAAGCATTTTGGCAAAGGTCAAGGAGGATTTCTACAAACTTTTATTCACCCTGCAGCAGCGTGCTATTTAGGGGCTGTTTTCACAGGGTTGTAATAATCATAGACAAAAACATGCTGCATTTGTTGTCCCAGAATACAGTGCACTGTGGGCTGCCAGCTGGATATAAAAAGCTATCTGAATGCACACAACATGCTAAATAAAAACTAAACTTGCGGCTGCATATTCCGATACGGATATATCACAGACAGGGCTGTAAATTATGTTTTGCTCCTAAGTGGCTGCTTCCCTATTCCTTCAAAACAACAAACACTGTCTGCTTTTTACTTTAACCCTCAGTGACAGCCACTATGTGCAAATGGATGGAGGAAAAAAAAGGTCATGGTAAAAACCTGTGATCAACACGCTTCGAAACAGTCTACATTGTTAATCCATCCTCCATTAAATGCTCAACATGGGAATCATTGTTCGTCGCTGTGTCTGTACCTTTTTCATTTTACATACAATAATCATTTTTCAGTCTTCACAAGGTGTGACAAAAAACACAGAGCTGAGGTTTGAAGGTGCAACAGGAATCAATACATCATTCAGATAACAATTCCCCGAGCACTCATATTCAAGGCTGAATAAGCCTGGAGGTAACAGTTTCACTTCTAACAGCTAAGTGCAAAATTGGAATCTTAGTGGGACTCCCAGAAGGTCATGAATTAGGCCTCTGCATTGAAAAACATGTAAAAATGACATCTTTCAAAACTTGGAATACAATGTTGGATAAAATAGATTACTTTGTAGTCAGCAACATGTTTATCTGTTTGCAAAATCTGTGTTTGGATATAGGATAGAAATATATTATGCAGGAACAAACCCACACTCTGTAGTCTGACCTACAGAGAGCAGTGAAAGCTGAGGCACTGAAACTGAGGAAAAAACAAACTGCAAAACAGATAGAAAGGTTGTAATGCCTTCCTTTTTTAGGCTGATTGTGTGTCCATTTTAAATAGTTTTTTAAAAAAGGAACTTTTTATTGTATTTTCATTGTAAATTAATCTCTGTTTTGCCAAATGTCTATCCATCTACTATTTCTAGTTATATTATAAAGTAATATAACTTATTATATATATATTATACAATTTAGTACATTTGAATATGTGATTTAAAGGTAGCTTAACCTCACCAAATCTCAAATCACACTACTATCTAATTACCGAATGGGCCGACTGCTTGCTTGGAGCTTTCTGGGAACAGCTCATCCAAACAACTATCACACTCCACACTGCACGTCCGTGAGTCCTCAGCCATACATCCACCAAGTGTGACATTGATCGGATGAACGGTTGTCGAGACAATCGAAGGACAGACAGACAGACAGAGACTGCTTGTTAGACTTTATTGTCCCCGGGGGCAAATTTATAGTCAGATGTGTGTAACGGCGGATCTCCTCGCACAACCTCTCTTCAAACATTATCGGGAGTCTGCACGGTTGCAAACTTTGGGCTGCGTGCGGACAGTCTGCGCAGACCCTCGCGGACATTGTTGGATGACAACATTTACGTCATGGGGACCAAAACGGACACGCGGACGCGGAAATTGGCCTTTAGACTGACTGAGCGAGAATAAGTTTGCGGACAGCTTCATTATCAGGCTCTATAAAAGTGTAGCAGCTGATTGAGGACAACAAGAAAGAATTCACTGAAAATGTTGAGTGTGAGACAGTATGAGCTTTAAAATCTTTTCAAAGGAGATGCTTGGCAGCAAGGACCCTACTGTGACAGATGGCTGAGGGAGGTAAGGGAATAGAGGAGAGCAACAGATCAGACCTGACTCGGGATTGAAGGATTGGAGGAAGAGAGTTTTTGGAACTCGGGATGAAAAATGGGTGATAAGAGGAGGGATTGCAGGATTGACTCCAAACATGAATCATATAACTTTAATGACAGTTTGGAGTGTACTGACATGCATAAGTCTTTCTAGTGGTTTCCACAAACATGAGTCATTTCATTAAGACTCTCTTAGTCAAGTACATTGTTATGCATTTAGTGCTCGTGTTGAGCCTTGTGATGAGCAGAATTTGTTGCTTCACATCTTGAACCCGGGTCATTCTTATTTGCATGCAATTAAGAATTGCTTTAGTTGTGCAAAGAACACGGCTGCTTGATGTTGCATAGGCTTACAGACGGCTCGCTGTAAATACGATGGGCAGACCCAGCAACACGGAGCCTTTTGCTGGCTTAATTAACCCTGATCATGCTTGTTTTGTGTTCTGGTTAGTACAAATGGCATTGCTAGGGAGAACCCTGCAAGTACAAATGAGTTGGCGAAAGCTTCATGATGTGTGGGGGCATAGCAATGCATAGTTATTAGTGTGCAGGCCCAAGTGAAAATGTCAGAGCGATAGAGGGAAAATGTAAAAACATGCTACTTTAACAGTGATGCTTGCAGAGACAGAACAATCCTTGAATTGTGTTATTTATTCCTAAACCGTGAGAATGATACTTTGTTAACTGCAAAGTTTGAAGCATCTTGTAACAGCATGAAGTTCAGAAACACACAATGGTTTAAAATGACTTTCCCCCCACAGATTTCTTGGTTTGGGGGAGCGTTCTCTCTCATTCTTGGCATGGAGCTCTTGACCCACGAGCCAGGCTTAATGAGTTTACTGGTTCATCTGTTTTTCAACATTCAACACTTAACACCATCTGTTGTGCTCAAGTACAACCCACCCGCAAGTCCAAGCCTCACCACCTGATTCTCAAACCATGCTGCGCTGCTCCACCATCCTCTTATCCGCTCGCTCCTCCTGAGGGAGTCTGTGTTTTTTAGACTCCAGGTTGGTGGATAGAAAGTGTCCAATCTTTCTGGTGCATTGGGTATTCAATCTTGTCTTTTTTTTTTTNNNTTTTTTGTCTCCCCCTCTCTGATGATCTCGGCAGCCTCCCTGAGCTTTATCTTTCAGATAGGAGCAACTATCTGCATCATCTTCCTCCCTCTGTAAATTGTTTTTTCCACACCTCCGCTGACTTGTTGTAAGCCATCAGTATGATTTAGTGAGTGATGCTTCGCTGATTCTGGTGCCTCTGTAGTGAATCAAAAGGAGACTAACAAGGAGGGTAGCGATTTGAATATGTCTATTCCTCTATGCTAAAATATGAGGTGCTGTTCTCATTTTAAGACGAAATAAGAAAGAAATGAAGGGAAGCAAAAACGGCATGTTTACTTAGTGTAAGTGCAACAAGTTTGAAAACTGCACAGTGTCAAAGAACATAAATATGACCACTTAATATGAAATCACCATTGTATTTATATATCAGTAAAGACTTAGCAGTTAAACTGGACCATAAAGTACCATGATGCACAGCATTAAACAATTTCAAATAGCTTGTAAATCGCCGAGCCATTTATTGAAAAGGATTCAGAATTTTTGTAATTTCAGTCATATTATGAATTACATTTTCATGTCCTGCAGGTCTCAGGTCATGCTGAAGCTCATTCATCTGAAAGAGTATTTTCTTTTTTCTTTGTTTATTCCATTCACAGCTCTGCTTGCCACCTTCTCGAGTAATTACCGAAAATGACTTAATGAATGTGTGTTCAAGAGGAGGGTTTAGATGGCGTCTGCATGGAAGCATTGTGAAGTAAAGAAAACAGCTTGCAGTAATCTCCACTAACCTCTGCTCCACACCGGGGCAGGTCTGCACCTGGAGTCCACTCCAATTAGAGTCCAACTGTATAAAAATCTGCTTTAGTGGGAGCTGAAGTATATGTAGTGTAGTGTAGAGATCTTCGAGGCACTGGCTTTGATGTGCATGCAAATATTTTTGTTGGAACACCCCCTACAGCTCACGAAATTTAGGAAGGTGGCAGTATCAGTGTAAGAGCTCTGCTATTTGAATAATGTAATATAATGCTGTCCAACCCAGAGATGCCATATGAATTTATCATGAGACAAGTGCTGGAGTTACTTGGGTTGAAATCTTAATACTGGATCCCTTAAAGGCACAACCCACATGTAAACAAGTACAGCCTCAGCACCAAAATTCAAAACAGAAGACTGGAACCTGATATCACTCACACAATGATTGACAGGTCTTTGAATACAGGGACTAGACGACAACAGTAGACAACATCTAAATCTATTATTAATGTTGGAGTGGGAGGATTCCTGTTTTGGGGGAGGTCAGGCGTTTCAGTGGGAGGGAGCTGCATGTGAGATGCTACTGTTACACAATGCAAATTACATCAAACTATTTGACAAAGACAATTCTAACCACGAGGCCCACTCAGCAGTTGTTCTGGAGCTTTTAACTGTTATCACATGATCTTAATCAGCAGATGTAGTAGATTTTCTTTGCCAAATGCGGTTTCCAAGATTGAGAATTAATTTTAATCTCAACTTTATCCAACTAATCAACACAGGTTTTTCTTTGGGTAATCTTAGTTGTTGATTTAAGCCATGCTAGTGGTGCCACCGCGAGGTTGACATTTGTGGCTTTAAATTAAATGTCCCAAAAACTACTGGATGGATTGCTATGAAATGAGGTAAACACATTCATAGTGAATTGTAATCCTCTGAGGCCAGGTCAAAATTTTAATTTGTCCAATAATTAATGACATTCCCGTCACCCTCAGCTCTACTTTGTGTTTAGTGCTAAACTAAGATGGTGAACATGGGAAACATTGTACCTGCTAAACATCAGCATGTTAGCATCACAGAGCTGGTAGCATGGCTGTATACTTTTTGTCTTGTTTTCAGGTACACTTCAATATCTAGAAAGTCTTGACTACAGCAGGAAGTAAATCTGCTTCAGCTTTGACCTTGCTAACATATCTATGGAGAAATATTATAAACTCAAGGTTCACTTACTATCTTTTCCCCGAGATTTCAACCATATTCTGTGGCCTTCTTCAGCGAATAGAGCTTGCTCAGGTGTCATCACGCAAGTTCAAAACTAAGATCGTATCTTGATAACGTGGTCGTATGGTGGTCCTCAGTTTTGTATTAAATTGTAACGTCTTGCGCTGCTTTATGTGGTTTCACATTGTACAGTGGATATGAAGATGTTACAGAGAACTTAAAAAGTGTGTTTTGTTTCTCTATCCACATTTTCACCTCATGCTGGAGTGCAGAGGGCAGTCAAGTACGCCCGGCTTTAAATAGTTCACCACAGCATGGTGTCCGCTACCTCGCAGCTAAATGGAGATCTGCCGCTGATGTTACATTGAGACTAACTTGCTCCTCCCTGTTTTTTATAGTTTCACTTTCAAGGCCCTCGTTTTGTTCTTCCATAATTACTCCTGAGAACAACTTGCATACATTAGCATAATTTCCTTGCAAAGCATTTATGTGTCTCTTGTTAGCGTTGTGCAGCACTGCCATAGCAATGCAGAGGTCATCCTTTTCTCACAAGTGGTCTGTGTCACCTACCTGCAGTAGTCTGAGCTAGAGTCTACTTTTGTGGTATGTTAAGTATCACTTCATTTCGAAGGTTTATAGAATAAGGCTGGTACAATTTTATCCTTTTATTATTACCAACAAATCCTATGAGAAGACTAAAACCAACAAGTGCTTTCTGTGTATCCAAACCTGATATAGCTTCTGCCTCAATGATAGATCCTCCATACCATAGATCTTCATTGTTGTCCAAAGACTAGTAAAAACACCTGAAAGAGACTTACCTTTGCGTTGGGTGACATGTTACTTAGGCTACATGGAACACATGGAATTGCATCCCTGAGCATGCTCAGTGACTTCTGCACAACACAAGGCTAGTCTCCATGGATGAAAATGAAGTTGCAGAGTTGGTCCAGAATAAACTACCCTGGCCGTAATGACGGAATATGCCATCCAGTTATAGGTGATTGTACACCTACTACCTATTGAACACCTACTTGCAAAAAACTTGTAACCTATCTGTATGACTTCTCCTTCCTCAGATACCTTTATCAGAAGATGAACTTGGTGCAACTATTCCTCATGACATATGGGAGGAAGGGCTTCAACACATGCACACAATGTTTAATTAAATTCAAAATATTACACAGATGCCATTCTTCTAAAGCGAAACTACACAGATTCAGTCCTGCTGTTTATCCCATATGTCATGGATGCTAGTTCTCAGAAGCCATAGTTTTTTCATGTGTGCTAAAATTCAAGCCTTTTGGTCTGCCGTTTTTGATGCTGACTTTAAAGTCATTAGCTCTAATCCAGTACCAGATCCTTTACCTATCATCCTGGGCTCATTTTAAATGAACGGTGAACCTTACCTCAGCTCAGAAACGACTTCTTTCCTATTCCCTCATTACAGCAAAAACATTCTCTTATATTGGAAGGTTACTGTGCCAACCATTAAAACGTGCCTGGAAGATTTAATTAACACCTCACATTTAAGGAAGATGCTTTCAAAAAACAACCCAAATTTTACACCTTTGTAATATTTTACAGTATCATATCAATGTGAAAGAATATTAGTGAGTAAGTTCTACAGGGAATCCGGGTGGGTTAAAGTGACAGGGTGATCTAGACTCTTTGTTATTTTTTTCCTTTTACCCCTCCTCAGTTTACTTTGCTGTTTACTGTTCCTGTGACTGACTGAATGTCCTTTGGCTTTATAATTGTCAAACTGAGCAACAATTGAATCATGGTTATCTGTATATGAGCCAAACTCAATAAAGAAAAGTTTGAGTTAAGAGTTCTGTGGCACGGGTTATATCAGGCTGTGACCACACGGCCCAGGATCTGTAGACAGTGTTTTGGTCTCTTCAGGGGATTTGTTCATAAAAAAGTAAAAATACTACTAAATAGTACCGTTCAGTAATAATGGTTCTGAATGAGCTGAAAATGTTTCTCAAACCATATTGTATCTATGCTTCAGTTTCTTCAGCTGATCTCACTACTTTGTTACACAAGCTACATGACCAGACACTGTGAACCAGTTTTGGTTCAAACAGGGTGGCCCATTATATGCAAATCTCTCCACGTGACTTTTGGAACGAGGACAATGGAAACTTGCTGGCTTAGAAGCACATGGGACACATTGTGACCGACTTATTGAGTCTGTCTTCGGCCAAAAGAAAAAAAATGGAAAAAGAAAAGAAGCCCAAGCAAACTAAGCAACAAAGAGAAATATTTGTGATTGACAGGAATTGTAAGAATGAAGCCATTTCTGTCCACAGGCCCAGTTTCAAGGCTGCTCCAGTTTCTTTATGTTACTTGTTAAGGCTTTTATCACAAAATTCGAGTGCAGTTCCCTTGAACTAATGTGGTTATTTCAACAATACTGAAATCATTTTGAAATCTTTACAGCTCTATCATGTATCTCCAAGTTCCAGGTTTTATTTTTGAAAAGCCAGCCGGTATGTCAGTTCAAAATGCTATTAAATGTTGACAAATGCTTCAGATTACAGGCAGCAAAGGTTTCGTTTCTTTTTAATATAAACCAGGAGTGGAGTCAGGTGGTGGGTCAGACACAAATCACTGAAGCACTACTTATTACAGACAGTAAGGAAAGCAATTTTAGCTCAGGTGGTGAGAAAAGAGGGATTGAGGGACTTAAAAAAGATGAGGGATAGGAAAGAAGGTCATGTTTTGAGGAAATCGGGAAGAAAATGAAGGGGTGAAAGTAGCGAGGCAGATTCAAAGAAATGTTGAGAGATGGTTTGATATGCTCTGCTGACAGAAAAGTCTGCTTTATAGAGAGGGAAGCAGAGTGGCATGGTGGTGAGGGACATCATCTTTTAACTGGAAAAGTGTGAATTTGAGACTGAAGGCTTGGTTTAAACCTTCTTGACAGCAGGTATCCATCCTGCTGAAGCATCATTGACCAAAGCACTAAAACCCCACTAGCTCCAGGGATGCTGTTTTTTAGCCAATGTCATTGTAGAGGGAGGGAAAGTGGGAAAATGAATTTTTCCTAAGAGGGATCTGCAGAGTATCGCAAACATAATTGCTACTTATTTTCCAATTTTCGGTAATTTGCTGTGTGGCAGCATGCTTGGTTGAAATAATTAAGGTATTCACATTGTGTTCAAGAAAAAGTTTCCAGTCCAAGGAGTGTGCACAGATGTATAGCCAGCTGGCAGGGACTGAAGGTAGAAAAAATCAAAGAGGAGCAGCAAAAAACTTTCCATGGTATACTGTAGCCTGTTTCACATCAACCTCAGACTAACAGCAGTCACCCACACCTCAGTGACTCAGTAAAAAAAAATGCAATGTAATCTAGGGACAAAACACCTCCATTAGCAGGTGTTTACTTTTATAAGAACATATGTGACATTCTTCTTAGGTAGTTAAGCCTTCTTTTAGCCATAATGGCAGTGCATCTGTTGAAGGAACGCTAAAACGTCTTTGTGTGTGACATTTGAACAGATTAGAAGCCAACAACTGTGACCTTTGGGAGCATTATTAAGTTTAGAGGCAGACGAGTTGAAGTTATGCCAGGCCTTTTTCCACACTTTGATTTTTGGCTATTACATTGTCACTGAGGGCTCATCTTGTTTATTGCTCTTGATGAATCCTACTTGTGCCACTGTTTTCTAGAGCTACACTGTAGCTGTCACTGTGTTTTTCACAGCTCAGACACTGATAACATACTTGGTTATTGGGTTTCTATAGAACAATATTTTCTACGAGCAGCAGTCTGGGCTGTTGGCTTGCTCTCATGGTTGCACATTATGTCACATTTTTAGCCGTGCCAACAGCGAGGCTCTATGGATGGCAATGTCTAACAGTTAAATTTTGTGCAGACATTCATGGTTCCCGGAGGATGAATCCTACTGATTTTGGTGATCCTTGGGCCCAGTTGTTCAAAAAATTTAATCTGGATCAGAATCATCCGGATTTGGAAATCCCATGTTTCACTATCTAGGATCAGCTAGTCCATCTTACTTTTGTGCCGGTTTTTCAAAGCAACATCGGATTGGATCGCCCTGATCAAGATGCAAACTTTTCAAGATTACCAAATCCAGATTAATTACCAGTGCTCTAAATGGGACTATACATGTCACAATGTAGGCTACTAGCTATGTTAAGAGCAACAGGCTGAATAGCCAGCGTGGGGTGACTTTAAGTGTTTTTATTTGAAGACCCAGAAGAACCTCTGGCGTTCTCTTTGAATGAGAGACGGATGTGCAGCAAGGGATGCAATTGTTAGAAACTACTTTTGATTGTGTCATTGTAATTAATATAAAGTGATAAATGAAAGTTAAAATGTAATCATTTTTGTTGGATATTGACAGCCACTTGGGGGATTATTTTATGGGGACAAAATCTTTTGTTTTTTATTTACTGTACTGAAAGGCTTAATACTGTAGGGAGCCTAATGTCTACTTTGTCTACTTTTTCACTGTAATGGTTAAGCAAATCAAGTGCAAAATATAAATAAATGTATATATACTACATGACACAAATGTTGTATTGTTTGACCAATTTAAAAGTTTTATTACAGTTTGTTCCTGAAATACACCCTGAACCCATCCTTCTGCTGGGATCAGGATAATCCCAAAGTTTTGGGATCAAAGGTATCTCAAAAAGTTTTGAACAACACATACTGAAGGTTTGATCCAGATCAAAACCAAGACTGGATTATGTGATCTAATCCGATGTCAGAATGCTATTTTTCAAGATTTGATTCAATCCGATAACTGAAATCCGATCAGATTACTTCTGAACAACTGGGCCCAGACTTTTACTCCACCATGAGGTTCACATTTGTGTTTTTTTGTGAAACGTCTCAACAACTATGATGATTGACATGAAATTTTGTTTTTTCTTTATTATTTAACAGCAGCTATACCTGCTAAACATCAGCAGTGTGAGCATGTTAGTGTGCTGTCAAACTTTATTCAGAATCTAATAGACTTGTCTTTAAAGAGTCAAGAAGACAAAAGGTTGAGTCACAGTCTCCACTATGCTTAGCTACCGGGCTGAGGGATAACTCATGTTCTACCAACCTTGCTCTCAGCTCTGTTCCCTTCAGAAAGCTCTCATTATGACAAACTGATCAGGCCGCGGTGCAGAAGAGGACACTTTCTTTATAATTTACTGTGGAAAGGAACTGTGTTGACATTAACACACTGTACCCTCTGTTGCATCACTCAGCAGCTGCAAAGCATTCATCTTGTTAGCTGTGGCTTCAGTACAGTGGTGCTTTGAAGGAGATAGAGCGGTGTGAAATGTTTCATTTAAGAGAGGATTTCCCTTTTCCTCCTCAAAAGTCTAATTACCTCGAAATAAATAGCTGCCCATTCCACAGGTCACTGTTGTCAGGGTGAGCTCAGTAAATAACATTTTGTTTGACCTTCCATCTCCTGGAATCCACTGTGTTTGATCATAAAAAAGAGGACATGTCTGCCAATGCATGTTAACCTCTAGCATTTTAAAAAGACATTTGCTTGGATGAAAAATGGCCAGTGGAAAATGAAATATTGTCATCTATTCATGCATGTAAAATAAAAAAAATGTATTTTTTTGTTTAATCTGGATGATGTAAAAATACTGACTATATGTTAAGGAACGTAGTCTTCAAAAAAATCTCAGAAAAGATAATGCAAAGCGAATCACTATTTGTTGACAGCTTTTACCAGACAGCAGATGTAGGGTATTACAAGGATCATTTTACCCTCCAGATGGTGTTTGCTAAGACAAATCCTTCATTATATGTTTTTTAAACCTGCTATCTACATTCACACCATCCTCACCTCCACCCATCAAAGTAGTTAATTTATGTTTACAGTGCTTTTAACAAAACATTAGTTCCTCAATTAAGTTTGCATTTAGACTTATCACAATCATATTTAAATGTATCTCAAGAAAGAAAGATCCCTCAGCTGTTTTCTGGCACGCACACAGTACTGAAAGAGATATAAAACCCCTGAGTTATTTAGTCATAACTTAGTTTTTACTTAAAAGCTCATAAGAGTTTTGCTTTTTTAACATGCACTCACATGTGCATTTGACCCAGCACTAAGTGATGAAGGTGCTACGTAAGCACAGAAGATATTTGTATATCTAAAGCTAAATGTAAATTTAAAAGAATTGTGTGCGCTGCAGCATCTGTATCCTATCCAGCTGTTGAGTGCAGGTAATCCAATAATACTTGCGCACGTTCCTCTTCAATAAGTCGTGTTTCATGTGGAAAACCACAAGTCGACAGATTGTATATCAGCAAACATCCACACAAACATTTTTATAAGTCTGGGGTCTGACTCGGGTCTGTATTTGCATAATGAAATCCTTTGTTTATTATAAACTTGCACATTCATTTCACCAAGGACCATTAAACAAGCACAAAGTAGTTAAAAGATGTGGAAGCTATGGTGCGGAATATAAAATTAAAATGCAAATGTGGCTCAATCCTGATATCTAGTCCTCCATGGACCAATATAACACCCGCCAAACAGGTAGTGTGTAGTTGAGCTGTGGCGTTTCTTCATAGCGACAGGCAGGGAGCAGAGGACCCAGAGGAACGGAGCCAAAGCAAGATGCGGATGATGACACTTGATTTCCTCTCATGAACGAGACTCAGGTGGGTACTGAAGAGTGTGTGTAGGGAGGCGTGGGAGATGGGGGAGGAGGGGGCAGGATTAACATGTGGTACATCAGATCAGCACTACTGTGCCATTAGTAACTTCCTGCACAGAGATTTTTGAACAGCTACTTGTGAACTTGTTGTGAACACAGACAAACAGGCGAAATTAAAGGTCAGGTCACTGAGGATTTGCTTGTTCACTCTGCATACATATTTATAGTGTGCTCATGTTTGTGCATCTTCCACCACGTGTGTTCATGCAGGCACACACAGACAAGCATTTAGTTTATCCTCTTCTTCACCATTTGCAATGTGCCTGTCACCTGCCTGCCCATTCATTATGACCAAGAAGTATAAAGTTATAAATCAGTAATGGTATTATAGAGGGCGATAAGCCTGAATTTGTGGTGGAATAATTTTCCCCCATGCAGCTACATGGTGATGCACTGTTGTTTCTGGGCGAGTTGCCAAGACAACGTGACTTGAGTTGAAGTGTGAGGCAAGCTCACATAAACACAAAGCTGTGTCAATACCATGTAGTAACCCCAGAAGTAAGACTTGAGCCAAAATTGAACTACTGTCCTTTTCATCTTTTCCCTGCGATGTTATGGAGGTCTCACTTCATACTGATGAGTTTTATTGAAGAAACGTGACTTTGTGCTGGATTTCTACAGAAGAACATCTGTGGGCAGACTTGCTACATGTTGCAAGACATAACAAGAAAGTCGATCAGAAGAAGTACAGTACAGAATCTCATTTCATTATTATCATTTGGCTTCCAGGACAGTATAGTATTGTATGGTATTGCACAGGTCTGTCGCTTATTATGAGGATTCATTATTAGTGGGGACAGTTTATTTATATGTTTTGGTGATATTTTTCACATTATTTCTATATTTTAAGTATCATATTTTGAACTTATGTGTATGTTGTGTATGTTGTAATGTTTCCTTAGTTAGTTTTGTTTAGATTTCTCGATGTACAGTTAATTACATAACTGAGAGCAGAAAATGTGACCCTGTTCAATAACATATAACATTTAAGGTCCCCTCCACTCAAAAATGTGTTTTATGTTCCCTAAAATGTCTGACCTTGACTATACTGAGTTGTATCTGTGCAAAGTTTTGAAGTGGGAGATGTCTGTGCACTTTCCTAAAATCTGAGATTCAAAGGTACACCGAGCAAGCTAGATTTGGGACGTCACATAGTTAAAATGCAGGCAAAGAAATCTGAAACCTCCAGCGCAGAGCGGACTTGTCGGTACAGAGAGCGAGAGTTTACGTTAACATATGTGAAAGACAGCGAACATGGTAGAGTGCGCAGTTTTTGGATGTAAACCGGACTCTGGAGCTTCCTTGTAACATCGTAGCAGATATTATTGTATGTTTCACAACCACTAACGCTGTGTCAGCCACTGCCTGTTACGAGCTAACAAGCTAACAAACAACATAAACAAATAAAATATGCTAACTACACTTACCATTCTGATACGTCTGCTAGTCACCGATTTTGGTGCACAACAGACTCCTCATCTGAGTCTGGGTCTGACTGAGGCTCAAACATGTAAGTTCCGGGTACTTGTGTCTGAATATCTCCAATGTTTAACGCTAGCCATCTTGATGAGATCCTGAATTTCTCAATGAGGGAGAAAGAGTAGATGTGCTTCCAGCCCAGAGTTTTTTTTTTGTTTTTTGTTTTTTTACTTTTTATGTGGGAAAACCATGTTTAACAAAATATGAATCACAGCAGAGTATTTTTTTTACATACTTTAAAACATGACTGGAGGGGAACAGGTTGAATATTTCCAAATGTTCTTTGCTGAAAGAATCTCAGAGGGATTTACACTCTTTGGATGGTAATTGAAGATTTGAATGGATATGGAGAATCTTAATAAGCCGTCATACCCAGATGACTTGATCTCTACCCTTCCTTGGAGTCCTGAGTTATCTACAACAAAAACTAGTAAATATTTGATTACAAGTAAAAACATTCCACCTGCATCCTAAGTGGGTTTGCTTTCATTTTAGTTTCACCTCTATAAAATTGAAAACTCATGAGTCGTTAAAGTCACATGACTAAATAGTTTAAATTGTTGCGAATCCTCTTAGGCCGGGAAATCAGATTATCTTTGTAAGTCGCTGATAGCCTAAACAAGACCAATAGCCATGCTAGGCTGCACTTAATACAGCAGTGGTTTGAGCTAAATACTAATATCAGCATGCTAACATGCTCACAATGACAATGCTAATGCTGATGTTCAACAAGTATAATGTACCATGTTCACCATCTTAATGTTAGCATGTTAACATTTGCTAATCAGTACAGATGAGGCTGATGGGAATGTCATTATTTTTGTAGGTATATTTGGTCATAAAACAAAATACTGGACAAAATAATTTGACCTGACGGTGGCACTAGATGAAAAGTTAAGAGATCACCAAAGTTACTACTATCCATCCTAAGGAGGGACAAAGTCTACCAAATGTCATGTTTTGTCGAGACAGTTTTCTTAAAACCACAAATATCAACCTCATGGTGGAGCTAAAAGAAAAGTCAGAGGCTCACCAAGTCATTAGAATTCATCCCCTGGCAATCCATCAAATATATGTTGAGATATTTCCAGACTGGGTGAACCTGTTTCTCATCCTGTAAATGGATGAACACCACTACAGTAAGTCCTGACCTGATGTGCTGGCTCTTATGTTGTGCCATGCCTTTGTGGAGGTATATGATTTTGGGAACAGATCTGTTCACTCCTTACTGCACTTCGCTGGATGTGTTGCTCTGCTTTTGTTTGGGTATGCAGTCCTTTGGGTGAACTAAACGTTGCCTTAGTGTGTTGCCAGGTTTGTAGAACACCAGAATGTTGTGGTTTGCACAACTGCTCTTGTACTTTTCAAAGACAGCGGCCACATAAGGTTTGTTTGATTTTTAACAAAGACCCACTCAGGGTAACCGCAGGTTCTCAAAGCCTGTTGGAAGAGCTTCTGTTCCCTGGTGTTAGCCTCAGTTTTGTTGATATTTTTCTATACTCAGTGGTGCATAGTTCAAACTCTGGCCAATTTATGCTCAAGTGGATGGTGAGAATCAAACAGGAGGTAGTGGTTTGTGTAGGCGGGCTTTCTGTACACCTCAGCTTCAAGGCTCCCTCTTTCTTGAGGGGAGATGGCACAGCCCATGAATGGCAGTTTGTTGCTATGTAAATCCACCTTTGTGAAAATGATGCTATCATCCACTGTGGTGATGTGTTTTGTGAAAGACACCAGCTAGCAGGTTTTGAATTTTTATACCCAAAAACCATCCACATAACTGAACTTCCCACAGCTGTGTGTATCCAGTGCCTTTCTCTCCACTTCTTAGGTTCTGCACTGCTGAGCCAATACATAAGACACTTCAGTATTTGAAGTATGTGGTGTTCAAATGAAGTCCAGCATTGACCATGGTCCTGTTGAATTCTGTTATTCAGAGTCTGGTCCTGTTGTAACCGTCACTGCTTTGTTGAAGGCATGTGGAGGGCGACTGCTCCCAGCTTAATTACCTGGACGTTGTGGACAAAATCCACAGAATTGTTTGAGCAGAGCTTTCTTCTTGTACATTTTTGGAAAGAAAACATGCAGTTTGTTCGCTGGGGTATAGATGATGGTGCAGGTCTGTCTGGAGGAACTGGTAGGAATTATCTTTAGGGTCAGTAGTCTTCTCTGTGCAGCAACACTCTTCCTCTACCCTTGTCTACGATCAGGATGATAATGTTTGGGTCCTCTTCTCCACATCGGTGTTGTTAGGCCTCTGTGTCAGGGGTGTTGTTTTTCCAAATGTCTGACTCCTGTGGCTGTGATCAGTTCTCTTCCAGTAGTGCCGAGCTGCTCATGCCACAGGGAGTATTCATTTTAGACCTTCCACACTTGTCCAGGCCATTGAGACAAACATTCATTTCCTCAGTGCGGTGAGCAAGGAGAGGGCATATTACTGACCTGTGACGGTGACAGCATGTTCAATCAAGGGCAAAAAGCAGTAGAAAATAGAGTCTGCAAAAAATGTCCGCTACTTTGACATTTGAACTCTGAGTTGTTGTGGACACCTGGCTCAGGACAACAACTCATCATCTAGGAAAAATCCTGAATATGAACTACTGTCAATAATCTTATATAGTGTATATATTATTTCCACAATATAACACACATCGTATTGTGTGTAATATGATACCACTGACTCTCCACAGCAAGGATCATGTGTGGAAAAGCCAAAAGATCAGACGAGGAATTCAAATTTTATTTCCAAAGGGATTTTCACTGTGCAAATGGAGCTCCTTCAACATCCCCCCCTCTCTACATTGTCATCTCCCCTCAAGCCCGACGAATCTGTTTCAAAATCCTCCCAAACATTGGACTCACAGTACCCGGCACTGTTGCCATGGAGGCCACCTCAATATCAAGTTTCCCTCCTCCTAATATGGTTACAGGCCTTATGAACAGAACATTTCATTATGGCCCCCAAACCAGATTAAAGCTGTTTTGCCCTGGAACAACTGAGGGCCTAAACCAGCTGTCATAGTTTATTAGAGGGCGGGGTTGCTGCAAAAAGCAGGCATTGGATGTTCTGAGGAGATACTACTCCTTTATTGGACCATCATGCTTATCCAGTGTTTGTGAGCAGGGACACATATATTTTCAAGCCTATGAAATTACACTCCCCGATAACCCTTCAGTGCTGAATATTAGCACTTTATTTTTAGTTTTGGTCTGTCTGCGCTCCAGCTTTATACGAGTCAATAACATTGCTATTTATTTCATCAAAAGTGGAATAACAGCAGATTTATAACCAACAGCACTTACATTTAGAGGCTATTATCACCAGCGTGAACAATTACAAACCTTCAATCATGACTTTCCCCCATCATGCTCAACGTCCTCCTCTTGCTCCCTCTCCTTGTTGCTGAGGAGCTTTGCCTTAGCTAACACTAACAAACATAAAGCTCACAGAAACAAAAGCTTAACTGTCAAACACTGCCAAAATGAGCTCCCACACACTAAACAATGTCTTAGGACTGTGTGTGCTGCACACTGCTGTATGGCCAAATATGCTACACGCAGGGCTGGCATTCCAGTAGGCGGGTAAAGTACAATCTACCGTAGTAGGCGGCTCTTATGGAATTCAAATGTTTCGTACCTCAAAGATTAAAGAGGGAGCTGATAATTCCAGTTTAGAGAGAGACGTTCAGATTAAGCCTCTTCTCTCTCTCTCTCTCTCTCTCTCTCTCTCTCTCCCTCCCTCTCTCTCCCTGTGGCTCTTTGCATTTTAGTGGGCGCTGGAGCCTGCAGAAAAACACAGGGTGAAGGGAACTCAGCTGCCACTAACAGGACTCATACTAGGTGTGAAAATTCACAGTGGAAGACTTCCTGCATGTAAAAAAAAACTTAATCATCATCCTCTATTGTCTTTAGTTTTTTTCCTCTGACAGTTATTATTTCCTGGCTTACAGCTGAAGGAGCCTGAGACAGATTCACTGGCCGTAGTGGTTCTCATTTGCTATTCCTTAGTCTGCAGAGAATTGCTAATCAATAAGCCTATCAAGCCTCTCATCTTTCAAGGTCACAGGCATCTAAAATAGACCATATTTCACACCCCCGTCTTCAATTTTTCATCGCTGTGAGTTTAATAGCATTTTTTAAATAGTCAGAAGGTGAAGTTCGCAGGACACAGTGTGTCATGTAGATAATCTGTATTCTTGTAGTATCCCTAACTGCCAGTGTAGATAGTTATCAAACATTTTGATACTTGTGAGTGAGACACTAAAACCCGACAAATGAACCAGGGTCATTTATATTTTATTCAGATTTTAATGACTCGTGAGCTGAGGGATCCTCCTCTGAACGTTTTGATGAATATTCCATGTCAGCGGATACATAATTTCTCCCTGTAATGATTTTACCGTAGCTCCACACAAGGCAAAAAAAAAATGTATATCTTGCTGTTCTCCAAATCGTGGATGAGTAATATCACCTGCTGAGATAGCTTGCACACCAGAGGGATTTTTCGGTGAGAAACAGATTGATGTGAAGAGGTGTGGAGTTGCAAAGTACATGTTAAGCCTCTCTGTTTTGATTTCTCTCTTTTTTATCAAGCAGCAGGGGGAGCTAGCAGGCCAGAAACCGAGTTGGGAAGTTGGTTTCTTGTGACCTCAGAGCAGCAGCTGACGGTTTTCTCCTCAGATGTGATGTGTGAGCTTTTCAACAACACAAACACAGCTCCCCTTTTTCTGCTGCTAAGTGCGCACAGTGCACACAAAAATAATACTACAGAAAAAAACAACAACAACAACAAAAAAATCAATTCCACCACATTCTTTCTCGCTTTGACAGAGAAGTGTGAGCGGGAGCGACTTTGCCAGTATGCCCACCTCTCTGCACACTCACCAAAATGTGTGTCACACTTTTTAAATGCCGCTTGCTTTATATTGCATAAGGAATAACCTGAATAATAGGCCACTGTTCTGCCTCTGCTGTCACGAAACTGGGAATTCAGCAGCTGAACAATACGGCTGAACAGTCCATTTCAGAGTGATCTCAAAAATAAGCCGCCGTCTGGAAGTATGAAAAACATTCTTCACTTCTGCCAGCAAAGATAAACACCTGACTCAAAAACGGGTGGCTTTGCATAGTCTATTGTTATACTTGTCTTTCTAAAGGTTAGTGCAGTAGCTCTCATTACAAAAAAGCGCTTCAGTACTAACGCATCTCTTATGACAAGGAGCTCACATTTAGTTTGATTCTCCCCCTTTTTGCATCCCCCACTCTCTCAGTGTCTCACCGCTCTCTCTAGATCTCCCATGCAAAGAGCTGCGTTCATGAAATTGTGATGCCTGTCTCTGGATATGCTCTACATTGTTCCTCACACATTTTATCGTGCTTTTCTCTTTCTCAAAGATCTCTCCTTGGGAAGTTGACTGACTATAAATTATGTGTAGCCTAATGTGTTTTTAATGTTTGGGGCAATCTGAGCCTTTTAAAAATATACTAAAAGAGACTTTCGGGTAGCTTTGAATGCTATTATTGAAAGTTGTTCAAACGTGGTGAGTTCAGAGAAAGGGTTTGGTTTACAGAGTGCCTCTTCTTATGTTAATTGGTCCCTGTGAAGGTATCCTTTTAAAAATACATTGGATCAATGTAAAGTAGTTGGAAAGAACAGCTAATGCACTGTAAATTTTATAATCCGTTATCATTGATGGAGGCTGCACAGAAGGCTAAAATTTTTGTATGGAAAAATCCTGAAATTCAAAGGTTGGGTTGTAAATTTGAACTACACGGACCATCAATAACATAATATTTTATACCTTTAGCCCATTGACATTTGACATCAGAGAATATCTTAAAGGGGTACTTCCTAAATTTAATATTGCACTTCCATAAAGTTGGGGAACTCATACTTTATATGGGTCAAGCTTGAAAAAAATTTGGATCCTACATAGCATCACCACAGGGAGGTCTCTAAATTCAGGTGCTTAATGAACCACCAATTTGCCAATATCATGAGAGTGACGTGCAAGGATTTGTGCTGATGCCCACTTTAAAGAAACTCACAAATCAGTGTAGAGATGTGGCCTGGTTTAGCTAAAACAAGTGTGAACTGATGTTCCAGTCACTTTTTTCAGTGTGTAGTAGTGTATGTGGTATTATCATCACTTTGTTTTGGTTGTGATGTTTAAAATCACGTTGTATGAATGCACTCTGGGTTTTTGCCATCTGGATCCTAAGCACCGCCATGCTCCTTAGTGGCTTTGCTTTCCATCGCTGAACTATCCCTGAGCAGCTATTGACACCCGAGAATGGCAGCTTCATGAGGCAGGAAGTTTGTTCCTTTCTTCTCACGGAGGTAAAGAGAAAAGAATAGATATCATTATGAGATGTGCTTCATTAAAAAGGGGGCTAATGGCTGCTCTTTAACGCTGAGCCTGGGCTGCCTCTGCAGACATCAGTGCTCTACAATGATTGCCACTGCAGCCTCAGCATCACTTAACTTCACATTAAATCGGCCTGTGCTCTGTCTGCTTTGAGCTAGGGCAGGAAGGAAAAGCCAGTCAGCAGATTAATGAAGGCAAAAGGACCTATTCTCTTTTCTTTCCTTAGTGAGAAGAAATAAGAGACATTTTAATGTCTGGAGAATAGAGGGTGAGCTCATGGCGACTTTTGTAGAGAGAATGGAGAAAGTACAAGGGAAGGAATTACTTTAATCGGGGAACCTCATGACTTCATGATTTCTCCTGGTTGCTCTTTCTCTCTATGCTATTACAGCTTTGTGGAATATTTCTTTTCATATATAGAAGAATCATCTACATTAAGTCATTAGATTAGGTTTATATTGATGTTTATGTGATGAATGCCTATTTTCCCACATAAATAGTGAGTGCAACAGCATGTGTCACTGTATAAATTGCATACATAAAGCTTCCATTTGGAGGCAACAGTCTCATAAAATGGTAATATGCCCCAAATTTTAACTCCAACTCAGGCTCAAATCAAACTTCTTAACTGAAGGCAACAAAATGAGAAATGAGCCTTGGAATCAATTTAAAGACTTCTCACTCAAAATGAAGTTAATGCATAACTTATTCTTTGGAAAAGATGGCAATATTTATTCTAGGAAATTCTCCACAGTGCCCGGGCCGTTATTCAAGCACTAACAGAACAAAAGGAAAGAACAGTGAATGACTTTTCTTATCCATGACTATTTTCTCACACACCTTGGGGTAGATTTGACAGCAATGGAGGAGCCTGCTCCATGATGGCAACTAAATCCTTCCAGACACCATTGTCTCATTCACACAGATAGACACGGTCTCAATATTGCTTTTATGCTTTTATCAGGGGTTGAAACACTACTCTATTCACTGTGTATGTTTTTTCAGCATGAGGCGATGATCTGTGTTAGATGCTGATGGTTTTCTGTGTCTATAGATTTCACACATCATACTGGTTTGAGCACCAAACACAAGTATTTCAGTTACGTCAAAAGTCTCTTAAGGAGATATGAGACTGTATTTTCCTGACCAAATCTCTGCCTAAATTTAGATTTTACAGGAAGGAACTTTGTTTTGAAAAATGAACAAATAAGTATAGAAATTCTTGGCTGCAAGCCCATGCAGTGAACAGATCTAAGGACGTACTTTCTTTCCTAGGGTTAACATTTTGCTTAAAGCAGACCCAGCGATCTTTCTGAATGCCCTTGAGCATGACAGCAGGCATAACAAACCCTTCTATCACACAGTGGTGTTTGGTTTATGCCCAATGTAAAGGACAGAGGAGTTACTGCCGTGCACACCCCCTGTATTGACTTGTGGCTTCCCACTGGGAGATGCCGGGGAACCAGTGTTCAGCCACTTGTCCAGGGAATAATAATGTCAAAGACGTCACTGAAACAAGACCAGAAAGCAAATGTTTTACAACGCAAAGGAAGAAGAACATATTAATCAAGTGTCATTGTGACGAATGCCTATTTCTCAAAAGCAGGTGGTGAAAGTAATTATATTCAAATGAACATGTCATCTGCAGCTTGGGAGATCATCACCATAGCTTGGTCTTGCTTCACATGGCTTCCCTGCTGTGAAATTCCCACACCCTCTTTCTTACAGGCAAATGAGGCTGAAGCTCCAAAGATGCTAAGTCTACATCTGTTCAAGGCTATTAATATTGTTGACCATAATACTTTGATAGGCTGCTTTTCGTTGGTTTCTGCTTACAACCTCCTTCGTATCATATCTTTCGGGTAAAGTTCAGATCGTTGTTGTTGATGGTTTCAAATCAGGTCTCGTCGGTTGATAAAGGTGGCCCACAAGGATCTATATTAGGTCCGCTGCTATTTATCCTATAAATTATATTTATTTTCTACCATCACATTGCAATGTCTAACCAAGCCATCACCAGATTACAGTCAGCTTTTGATGACCTTCAGACTTCTTTTATTAATTTAAAGCTCCAAAAAGATGTATGTATGTGTGATGATTTCTCTGTGTGACTAAATTGTCTTGTTGTACATATATATATATTTTTCTCAAGTCTGTCTTGCAAAATACATCTTGATCTCAGTGAGACTTTGTGATTAAATAAAGCTAAAAAAAAAAGGCAACTCCTGTATTTCAAAATGCAGAATATTACCAAAATGTTAGAATCAGAAAAACGTTATTGTCCATCGCATGCCATGGAAATTTGTTTTTGACTTGGCTCATACAGGTACACAGAGAATAAAAACGTACGTGTCGCGAAAACATACACACCTAGAGGTAGAACAGTTTGGCTGTAAAGTGCAAATATATGCAAGTGTTAGAATACTAAAGGTGGTGGCATGAACAGCTCAAATGCGGCGCTGTGATACTGTACTGCAAAAATATTGTGTACGTGAGAGGTGAGAAAGTAAATGAGGTCTTCATCCAGGCTAACAGTGCAGTAACAAGCTTTACTACGTACTGTAGAATGCAACACATCCCAAGGCATGGGTCACTGTGTGATTTCGCAGGAGTGAAACTGTTAAAACACGGCTCAGCTGTCACAGGATTTGCAAAGTCTGAGTTGCTTTGATGTGGTCCACAATGATGTTGACATAAGGAAATGGCACAAAGAACCGCACAGACACAAACAAACACATGCAGACACCCACACAGCTGTGGGTACACAAGTGACATGAAACTGTCTATGACCATACATAAACATGCAGAGAGACAGCGAGAGAGAGAGAGAGAGAGGAAGGAGAGGAAATGCAGGGGAGAGAGATATGGAGGGACACTGCCTGTGGGGATCTGTTTTTCTGTTTGCAGTACAGTCTTTCCATGCAGTTTTTTTTTACATTATTCAACCAATTGTTATCAAGCATGTCCTTGGGCAACATATTGGGTTGGTTAACTACCCAATATAAGGCGTAGTATATACACTGACAGCACAATGCTTTAGCTTTAACAATGCTGCAACAATGAATATGCTAACAGCTCCCTTTCTAAAAACAACAACAAAAAAACTTGTTCAACTGAAAAAGCAATTCCTCAGGATGGCTCGCGTGTGAATGGCCCGGGCTGTGTGATAATCTGCCCTTTGGCAGAAAAAGCTATTTCTATACAGCTTCTCCAAACCAACATGTCCACAGTTTGTACGCCTCCTGACCCCACTGTACCAATGAGAACATTAATATCAATTTGTGTCACTTCATTACAATCTGCCATTATTTAACATCAGGACTGCAAATTCTTTATGTTCCCTTTGCCGTGAGCCTGAGATTAAAGCTCTAACGACCACTCCCTGCTCTCATTAGAAAGCTCGCCCAGATACACTTTTCATCCGAGCCTGTCACACACTCAGACTCGCCTGTCAGCCAAATGAAGATAGAAGGACCCTTAGAAAGGCTTTGTTGTTTTGCTTCAATATTTGGGTTGATTTCTCGTTTATGCACACTGTTTTTATTTTCTCCGTCATAGACTTCATTTCATTCCTCACAAATCTGGGTATGCGTGTCTGTGTGCGAACGTGTTGGCAGGTGTGTGTGAAAGTGTGAGCGAACTGGTACATTTCTCTTAGATAATCAGGTGCACTGAGAAGCCATGTTCATGCAAATAATTGGTGACTTGACCTTTTAGCAGTCATATCCTCTTGCCCAGGATGTAACACATGAAATAAGTGAAGAAATGTTCAGTTTAATGGGTAAATGGCTACTGTACATAGTAAGCAAGCCACTACATCATATGATCTGTCTCTGAGTGCTGCTAATGACCTGATCAAAACAGACAAAATGACAAAAGTGCAGTCATATTAAACGTGTGGACACTGCACTTTTGTTGCTAAAGTTCTTTCTTTTTCTCAGGTTTTGATGGCTTTATATTTTAGCCTCCAAAAAGATTGCTTGGCAGCGCTAAGCTCCACAAACTTAAAAACAAACATCCCTCAGAGGCGTCAGCTGTGCGGGTTCTCCGGATAATGATCAGAGTTTTTAAGCTGGTGACTCTGCAAGTGCTGAGCTACACTGTCCAAGTCTATTCTCTTTTTGTGTTTGTGCACACAAAGGCAAATGTGTGTATTTATGGCATCTCCTCTGACATGGTTTTTTAATAATTCAGTGATTGCCATATGTAAATTATTCCGTGGAACCCACTCTTCTCAACAGGAGGAACAATTTGAAAGACGAAGCTGCTACAGGCATTTTAAGATGAACAACAATTTCAGTGCAAGAACAATATGCAGAGGTGTTAAAATATTCAGCATAGCCCGCAAACAGTCTTTGCCTTTCCCTAGATTATTGTGCACTGAAATATGCAGTTGATATTGGCAGAGGAGCAACTGCAGAATGCTAACTCTAAGTACTTGGGTGTAATGACTTTGCATGAAATCCTAATATTGTCCAATAACTATGAGTGTGCATTGGTATACTTCTTTACAGAACATTTATAGGTCGGGGGGAAGTGGGGACATAAGAGTATACATATATATCACATATCCCCACAAACTTTCCAACACAAGAGGGTGTTTTAGTTTCTCTATTTTGCTTTGCTGGGTTTTGTAATGAATCACAATTCAGAGACCTCTGCCTTGAATCAATACAAAGCGCCACGCCAGCACTATCTCTGCCTTATTACAATATGGTTAGAGTCATTGGAAATGAGTTCCCAGCAAGCGTCCCACTAGTTCTTTAAAAATGCATAGGATTAAGAGGGAATGGTGTGCTGCAGTATCAATCAAGCTCAACCAAGTGAGTAAAAGGACAGAGGGGATAGGAAAATTGACGCTTGACAGTTTCCACAGATGGTGCTTTCTGAATACTATGTGCCTCACTTTCTTTCTTATAGATGTAGACCCACTGTCAGTTCTGTATGGGGTGTTGGTGGATTGGTGGTAATGATCGGTGGGTGGCAAGGTCATTATTTAATGCTATCAGACCAGCATATTCAGTCTCAATTTGACCAAGTGTGGGCTGAAATGTGCTGCGATACATGTAGAAATGGAAATTAATGCTTTTGACCCGATTAAGGGCATTGAGACATTACAGCAGGGCCAGTGTTCTCGTTTTCCCATCATGTATGAAAGGAATTTAAATTCAGCTAAATCTGGTTATGAGAGAAAAAAGGTTGTGGGCTTGTCAACACGGGTTGGAGGTTTTTTGTTTGTTTTTTCACGCTGTCAGTACACTTTACTTGGCCAGTGGCTGAGACGGCACAGCTACTCATGATGAAAGCGAAACCCCTGGTGGATACATGTCAGTGATGTGAAAATGCTCAAATGTGCTTCCTGTGTTATCTGCAGTACCAGCTGACACCTAGCACATAAAATATGGTCATGTATCCCTTCAGAATCAGGCTTTGTATCTGAGAAAAAAACTGCGTATGCACATCTATACCACTTGATAGTCAGAGACTACAAACATGTGGATGACATGAATGAATTCAGAGCCTTTCAGGGCAGAGCAACAGATGAAAATGTTCACTTTTGATTGTTTGATCAAGTTGGGTTATTTCTAGAGTGTACCCAATAGGTTTGCACATAACCACCAGTAGTAGAGTTGAAACAGCATGACTAAAGTAGCTGTGAGAACAGAGCAAAAGAGAATTGAAATGATACTCAAACGTTGGTTTATTTTGTGGTAAACCATTCCAGTTAAAATTTCCATTTAAAGTGAATGTGTCTGCAATGATAGACACCAATGTTTTATGTGTTCTATATTTTATTTTGACTTCTAAAAACCTGCTGTATGTTATGAGAGACCTGGAGACCTGGTAAGTTTTTGTAAAATATTGCTTTTAGCCATGCTAGCGGCATAAGGATGTCGATGTCAGGCTGTCCAGAAAGAAATATCTCAACAGCGACTGGATGAATTTCCATAAAATTCTGTACAGACATTCATGGTTCCCAGAGGATGAACTTTGTTGACTTTTTCTCTATAGCACCACCAGCAGCTTGACAGTTTTGGTTTTGAGTGAACTGTCTCAACAGCTATTGAAAGGATTGTCATGAAATTTGGTACAGACATTCATGTTCCCCTCAAGATGAATTGTAATAACTTCGGTGATCCCTTAACTGTTAATTTAGCACCAATTACTTTGGTTTATGACCACACAAAAGCAAAACTAATGACTATTCCCATCTGCCTCAGCTCTACTTTGTGTTAAGTGCTAATCAGCAAATATTAGCATGCTAATATGCTGAAGAAAGATGGTGAACATGGTGAACAATATACCTGGTAAACATCAGCATGTTAGCAGTAGCATTAGCATTTATCTCAAAGCCCCGCAGTGCATCAGTACAGCAAGAAAAAAACGCTAGCATGGCTGTAGACTCTTGGTCTTCTTAGAAGTCTCGCTCTGCAAAATAACAGCTACTGCATCGTAAAAATACACTTTTCACTGCTAATTTTGGAGAGTAGACTGATACACATTATTAAATAATATAATATTTCAATAGACTCTGAGCCCCCCCCCACCCCCACCACTGCTGTTTTTATTTAACTTCCAGGTTTAAGGCCTGGGAAATCTATCTTACTTACTGATTTATTCAGCTGGGATTCCCTCTGTGAATAATCTTGACATTTTCCTAAAGGTTACAGCAGTGAAGCCCTAACCAGGCTTTAAAGACTTTCTGCCCACTAGTGTCCATCTGCCTTGCAAAGGAGATCCAGGCCCATCAGAAATTCATTTTTATTCACACTTTAGTCAGCTTCACCTCACTTCTGCAACCACAGAATATATTCAGGGTAGAGCATGTATTTTGATATGCAAAGCTACACAGTTAATGTCACATGTGAAGATAAAATTTAATATAATGATGAATAATGACTTGGTGATGTAAATGTTTGAGGTGGAGGAAAGATTGTAATCTGGTTCACTGGAAGCAAGAACATGCTTATATCACCACCTGGATGGAGGGTAATGATAATAACATTTCTCAGCACCATATTAAATCACTTACTGTAATATGCAGATGCTCTAGAAATCTTACAGTCATTTCACTGACATTTATTATATCATTTTTATATTGTGTGGATGATTTAAGAATGTTGTGTAATTGGGCAACACTTGATCATAATCATCTGTAAAAGGTTGACTACGCTTATATTTTTCACTCTTTTCCAGTGATATCATGCTTCTCTCTTCCACTTTTACTCCAAATAGCTTTGCAGTGCAGCCATGTTCATCCATCTTTGGCCCCAAACTCCGCAACTGTGAAGAAGGTGCATGTTCAGGGTCACCTGGATAGTAGTAGTAGTGGGTGAAGGAAGATACTACATTACTGGTTCAATAGCCAGAGATTTGCAGTTATTTTGAGGATTTATTCGAGCAACTGTTTGGCAATAATTGTGTATCTCCAGTATAAATACAAGTATTTTCATTTTACATTAGTTTGATGTCTTGGTTTTAAGTACCAGACTTAAAATCATAATCAGCCAGAGGCAAAGAGTGCAATAACTAATTAATACAATTAATACAAAATACAAAGTCATTATTATTGACACAAAGTTACAAGAGCTTCATAATCAAAATAAAAGACATTCATAAGTACAACAGAAGGACAATGACTCAGTGCTGTCATAATAAATACTGAAATCAAAAATAAAGGAGAATAAAAAATAGTTCTGGGCAAAACGGTACAACAGATGGCATGATTAACAGATTAGACTGATGGAATAAAAAAAGGAGATGGCAACAAGGATAAAAATCAATGACATATCTAAAAAAAGAATAGCCAAAGACTATAATAAGTAGACAAGATCATAACTGGATGTATGTTAAATATGTACTGAATAAATATTTATTGCTACTCCGTTCTATTTTCTTTCTCCACGTCAAACTTTGATTTGAAATCTTTTTGCTCAGAAACTCAGAATGAGAAACCAAAACACACACCCAAAATAAATGCCATTTCCACCCAATAATGGGCAAATTCACATAGTGAATTATACTTTTGAATAGACAAACTGATGAGTCTGACATTAAAGCTATTCCATCAACCTACATTCAAGCTGAAAGAAACAGTTTGAAACAGAGACGAGCAAAAATCTAAACTACAGTAATATAATATCTTAAAATACCTGCCTTTCATCTGTTATCAGCACAACTCTACCCACCAAATCAGTCGTTCAGTTTCCTCCACTATTTCTACTCTCGGGTTAAATTTAATTTCCCCTAAAGTGCAAGCAGTAATTCATGTTCCCCAGGAGTGAATAGTAGTTGTAGAAAAACAGAAATAGCTGCTGAGAAATGTTCTCTCTCACAAAGTAGGTTTCGTTTTGTGAAGTCTCCTTCAGTGTTGTTCACACACTCACACGGGATGACTTGTGGCGTGCGTGTCTGCTTAACAAGCATGAAAAACAGCTCACAGGTGGAGGCAAGCCATGACTCCTAATGCACTCAACAAAGTTAAAATTAGTGAATTATTTGGCAGAGTTGAGCGTCACTAATCTCTGTGGCTCATTCAAGGAAGCAGCAGAGGAACATGGGAGGTGTTTAAGTCAGACGCTTATGTATCCTGACACTGAAAAAATAATGTCAAATGTGGAAATTGTGAGAAACAAAACTCCACTATCGTAAGACACACGTGTCCTTTAAATATAGTTTTAGTGTAAGTGATGAAGTTGTTATCTATTGGCTATTGTAGCAAATTACCTATGATGGTGTTTTGTATTGCTGTAATCAGAATTTGAATCCTGAACATCACTAGTCTGCTGTTGCAGAAGTGCACTTCCAGAAGGAATTCTCACATACAGTAGTGAGGTCGCCGTCCTCTTTGTACAGGGTAATGTGTGCTCGAGTGCCAGGCAGGAGAGTGCTGGTTTTCTCGACTGTATCTCTGTTAACTCACTTTAATACCTGGTGCCTTCAGTGCTTCTCGGGGCAGGATGGAAAACAGTGCCACAGAAAGGAGGTAAGGATAATAAATTTCCTCAGTCCCATCTGGCAAGATGTTATTTTCAGCTGTGGGGATTTGAAAAGTCCAAACGCACCAGAAATGCTGTAGTTCAAGGCTTTTGATGCAATTTATGGTTTACCTACAGTATATACCTTCCAACAAACCCCACCGACCCCCACTGTCCTCAAGGATGAGTTAGCATCCCACTGCCCACTACTACACCTAAACAAATCATTAGCTGCCTTTTATAGATGTTTACATTGACATATTTTCACGGTTTGCATTTGTGGAATTTCAGATGCCACTTGTCACAGACATGGAAAACATACTGATGTAGGCTACAACTGCAGAATCTCAAAGCAGAGAGGATGACTAATTTCAGTCTATTTTAGAGAATAAATACTCCCGGTAGAAACCATTATACACTTTTAGTGTGTACATTTTCATTCATAGACAATATTGGCTAAGTTGTTATTTGGGATGGCATCATTTGCTTCATTTTGAAACCCCATATGCATGTGACAAAGAAAGTAATACAAATTCCTCTTCTGTTTAATTTACTGTCCGTATGGGTCATTTGCTTGCTTGAAATAGATTTTATTAGTTGAAAAAATGCCTCATCTACAGTGCTGACTTCATGAGCCTCGGGGTGGCTGGAGTTCATGAACTCACTGCGCAGGTTTGGCTTCTAAAAAAAACTTGAGTGATACATTCTGATAAAAAGCTTTTCAACATGCTTTTCAACATGCTTACTGGTCAGGCGGCCGTGCCTCCCAGTGTAAGACAAAGACTGTCACTGGATAACAGGGCCTTGATACATGCAGCATAAAACGATTAGTTTTCAGCACATTGTTGTAATGATATGTGACAGATAAAAGTCTGTGGGGTCTGTTGGCTTGCGGGCTGCATCCAGCCAATAGGAAATATTCACACTGTTATGATGCCTTGAGATAAAGACCATTTTGTGTGTGTGTGTGTGATGGTGACAGGAGAGCTTGAATGGCTATGGGGAATGTATGATTGACAGTGAGTGCTAAAGACAGTGGACCATCTGTATCACTCTGGCACAAACCAATCTTCCATGCTAGTATGTTACCGAACTTGACCTCTATTGGTTCTGGTGTGATTGGGCTTTTAATTCAGCCGGCAGCAGCGCAGCCCATCGGCGGTCAGACCTTGAGTAACACGAACAAATGACTAACCACATAATGAAATCTCATCTTCATGCCACTTAGACAGCGTCTGCTTTTACACCCTATTGTGGGGGAAAGTATGTTCTCAGTAAAGAAAAGTGCAGAATGAGATGTACTGTACATGAAGGGTTTCATTAATCCTGTACTTTCTGTACATGTTTGGCTTATTTTATGTTGTGAATTTCATGTTAACGTATGAAGTGATTTAAGATATTTTAAAGATTTGTACAGTGCGTCAGAAAGCATGTAAAGGATGTCTAGTGCACGAGTGATACCACATATAAACCCATTATTCTCATTACACTTAAACTAATCACTTCATTACTCTGACAACGGGTATACAATGGAAAATACACATATTTGCTTTCTTGACGAGAATTAGATGAGAAGATTGACACCTCTCTTTTGTCTGTACAGAAAATATGAAGCATAGCATTAAGACTGGAAGCAAGAGTCAAAAGGTAAAAAAGAAAATCTGCCTATCAACAACTCTAAAACTCACTAATTATATCTTGTTTGTTTAATTTGTACAAAAATTAAAGTGTGAAAACATCAAATTGTGTGGTTTTAGGGGAGGTTATGTGTTGGACTATTTCTTGGCAGGGAGCAGTGACTTTCTGGAGTGTTTGGAGAGTTTTTTTCTACCTTTGGACAGACCCAGACTAGCTGCTTCCAGATCCTCCTAATTCCAGTCTTTACGTTACACTAAGCTAACCAGCTGCTGGCCTGGCATAGCTCCTTACTTAGCACACAGACATGAGAGTGGTATTGATCTTCTAATTTAACTCTCAGCAAGAAAGTATACATACTATACTTAAAATGTTGAGGTGTAGCCTGAACAGTGAAGCACATCGGCATGAGAACATCTGCAGCCCACAACACAAGCAGTCAAACGTCGACTAGGAAGTATTTTATCTTCAGACCAATGATGTATGAGTGCAGAATGAGTATTCAGTGCTGAGAAAGAACGACGGCTGAAAGATAGACACAACATGTGCTACGTATTGTGTACTTTAGCCATATGGATTGTGCTAACTTGGCATTTACAGTGTGTATTTGATTTTTTCCATGGCAGGTGGTTGAATTGGCAGAAGAAATGCTATATAGCAGTAACGCCAACACCATATTCATAAAACATTACATTTCTCACCTTCCCTTCATTCACACGTGACTGTATTTGCAAAATCAAAAGTTTGTTGACAGCCAACCAAACAACCGATACTTAATAACAGTAATTATTACAACCAGACTGTCAGAAAAGGAAGATGCATACTGCTTTGGATGAATAAACAGCATAATCATTGGATTTTAAAACAGTTTCGAATTACACAGCAAAAACTGTGGACATATCCTTGACAGGGGACATATTGTAGGTCATGTGTCCATAATCTCCTTTTGTTTTTTTGTGCAGCTCCTCCCTCCTCTTACCCAAAACCCACAAATTAGCTGATAAGTGCGGCGGCACTGTGAGCTACAGATTCTGCCAGAATGACAGCATTAGCAGCTGTCGTTATCTTCAAGTTCAATAAAGCATCGACAAGAGGTTTTTCCATGAGTTATCTAGAGGCAGCAGAGCACAACAGGGGACATCAAGGATGACAATGTTCATCCCAGGTTTTCATTAAGATCTCTGCAGAAAAGCTACGCTTTGCATGGAATACGAGCGGCCTCCCTCTCGTCCTATCATGTACTGAAGCGTACACCTCCCACTGCTTTTAGATTAACTTTGTATTCCCTCTTTCACTGTTGAAGCAAGGCTTTCATATCATCCCACCTGGCATGTCGTTAACTCCTTCAGCTGATAAATGCAATTCACAGCTTCCACTCTTCCTAATTCAGCAGTGCTGCCCAAGCTATGCCAAGTGAATAAATTAGATTCAGTATCACAGAGTAGTACAGAAGAAGAGAAACTTGAGAGCAAAGGTTTGTGAAATAGACTTCGATCAGTGTTTATCTCATCTTGGATCCTCTTCACTCTGCTCTGTTTCTGTATTTCTAAAAGATTTCACAGAGAGCTCCATTATTCTGCTCTCTTTGTTTTTTAAATGGCTGTTGTGACAGGTAGACTTTCTAACAAACCTCTTGATGATACGAAGCCACCGTTTTATCTACATGACTCATATATTGGCACTCGTCTCTTCTGCTGTAGTCAGAAGGAATCCCTACATGATCTAAAATAGGGAGATAACAACGGAGACTGGAAGGAATCATCACATAAATTAAAAGCGGACAAATTAAAGAGACAAAAAAAGAAACCTTATGGAATCATGGGATGCAATTATTTCAAATAAAATACCATGTTATATGTCCAGCAATGCCAATCTCAGAATACATTTCCAACAGAAAAATGATTCCACGTGATCCTGAGAGGGCATCCAAAGGCGTGAGTGATGATTTTTTTTTTTTTTTTTGCCATCGGCCTGCGTCCTTGGGACTCACTGGGTCACTCAATACTGATCTGTATGACCCCACAATAATGGAAGATATCCATCTACAGTATGGTTCTCTATTAAATGTCATTTTCAATTAAAAGTGTGCCACTGGACATTACGACTCCCTCTTCTCATTTATGTTCTCATCCCTCTGCCTTTTCATCACTTTAAGGCCGAGGGTGCTTTTCGTCTATTAACACTTAACGCACAAACTATTAGGGGGCTTTTACATTAAAACCTCCTGCTTACTGAGGTGAAGGAGGGATGGTTCTTTATGCTCTGTCATTTGTTCAACTGGGTAAAGTCCTCTGTCACTGATAATTACACCTCAGAGAGCCGTATAAGGACCTGCAAAAGGGAATGATTGAACAGATTGCCAGGACCCCTGAATGTGTTTGTGTGACACCAGAGGGATGTGTGTGTGTGTAAATGTGTGTGTGCATGTGTGAAGCAGACAGACAGACTGGCAGACGGGAAAAGCGGGAAGAGAGGAAGCCATTATCCAATATGAATCTCCATTTTTTTTCCCGCCAGCCTTCTGTCCGTATTCCACTCCAATGAATATCCCACTGATAAAACAATTAGACTGAGAGACAAAACACTGGTTTCAAAGGCATTATTCATGCTTGGCAGTAACATATTTTCCACTGTTTCACTGCATATTTCATATAGACAAAGTCTTTAATTATGTACTTACACAGTTCACATGAAGCATTTATATAATATTACACAAAACTGAACTGATAGTCCTGTAACTGCACACACCACACTATTACAGTGGACAAAATGTCTCTGCAAACGTAAGTTATGTGAGAAATTGTATATAAGCCTCTGTTGTCTCAGCATGATTGCTCTGGCCAATGGAAGACTATCAGTCTTGCAGAGCCGGGCATTTAGGCCCATTTGCTCCTAATGACAGCAGCTAGAGGCTCCTCCAGGCAGATCAGCCCCTCATGACACAGGATGTGATGCGAGACTCCTGTTGTATTAGTGGACAGGTCTGATTTGTCTCAGAAAAGGGCATCAGAAACGGCCGGACCGGTGATATATCCCAGACTCATTTTCCCCGCTGGATGTCCTCTCACTTGTCAGCTGGAGATATGGCAAACATCAAATCGCCATTAGCACTAAACCTACAGCTACTGTTTGTCCAAAGATGCCTACTGTATGGGACAGAGGAACGTTTTGCTTTAAATCAAATAATGAAAGCTTTTTAACTAAGCAGGTTGGTAAATTATTTTAGATTTTGTCAATTGACAAAGCAAGACAGCAATACTCTCACCACATTTTTAAGAGCTCAAACTGTAATTGTGAACTGTTTTATGATCCGGACAGAAACAATTCCCTGTAAAAAAAA
>NTHP01000035.1:143903-200322 GCA_003416845.1 Oplegnathus fasciatus
AAAAAAGCAATTATCTCACTGCATAACTGCCATATATTAACATATAAAGAGGGAAATGAAAGGAAGACCTATACTGGGGAGAACCAGTGTGAGGCCAATAGTTTGCGACCTTCATCACAACAACACTGAAGTGCGTGTAAACAGGCTGCTGTGGGAGCACAATGGGAAATGATGGAAAAGTAATTTTCATCTTCTCTCCCTTCTACCAGGAGTGCCACCACAGCTCTGAGTGCCCCCTGGCACATTGATTCAAAGATGAAGGGGAGCCTCAGCAGCAGTGTGATCCTAAACGCGATGACACAGGACTCTGTGGCTGATTCTTTGGACAGGTGCATGCTGGGTGATTTATGTGCGCGTCCTCTTGCAGGTCCCCAGGAGCAAATATTGACTGTTTATTTCTCCAAGCTCAAGGCTACAGGGAGGCAGCAATTTCTTTATTTTTGGACCGTAGATAAATTGAACCCCGCAAGATGCAAACGCACCTGACAGGGAGCAATTTTTTTTAACCTACCCATCCCCCACATCTGAAAATGGAAAGGAAAAAAGAGCAACTTAATAGCGGAGATTATTGATTTGTCATTCCTCTTTTCAGACATCCACATACAACAGGGACATTTCAATTACACAGGGGCTTTCCGATTGCTTCTCCACTCAGGTCGCCACCAGGACAGGCTACCTGCTGGTAATCAATGATGGACACCCACCAATATTCTCGTATGTTATAGAACTTCACTTCAGATTCATGTTATCTTCCAGCTTTAGGTTTGTGCATGAAATCTCCAAATCAGTGCACAACGGGACACTAAGGCAGAAACAAGGGATTGGGAGAAGTGGAGCCAACCTCCCCAATTCAGTATTTTTCTCTATATTATTGACAAATAATGTATGCACATTAAATTCAAGTTCTGTATGACAGCAAGTCTTACACAAGGACGTGGTGAAGGTTGAGCCAAGAAGACATTTTTACCATCGATGCCATGAGAGCAGACAGATGTAAAATAGAGCTTAATTGAAAATATATCCTTGAATTGCCCTTTAAGGGCAATGTATGTATATATATATATATATATATATATATATATATATATATATATATATGTACTCAAGAATCTAACATGCTGAACACACTGTTCAATTCGGAGGGTCCTGTTTTTCCCTCTTTAATTTGCCCTTTACTGGGAAATGGACTGCACAGGTTTTTCTCAGCAAACTCCGCTCCTGGGGGAAATTGTGTTTAGCGTTATCGGTGGGAGATACACGGGCTCAGTCAGCCAGAACAAACAATTATTGTACAGAGGGCAGAGCCGGGGTGTCCGGATGGAACTGGCCCACATGCATACTGAATCCAAAAGTAATGAGGATTATACATTATTGAATAATGAGGATCAGAGCGAGCGGCTCCTTATTCAATATTGTGCATTCACATTTCACCTTTTTCGTTCTCTTTCTTACCTGTGTGTGTGCCATCTTTTCTTTGTGCTTTATCTATTACATTATTGGATATACAGACATTCAGTGGAAGAAACACTGTAAGTAAGAGAAACTAAATCCTGCTCCTCTGGCTCTGAGAACACGTGCATCTTGCCTGCTGCACGGAGGTGGGAAGGTCATTCAGTGGTCTGATAGCCTATTTTGATTTAGCAAATGGCTGTATTATATTATTTTGGTACACATCTTCCCTTAAATCCATTTACTTTCTCAGGAACAAGATTCTTTTCACAAGTAAGACAGAGGAAAATGCATCAAATTACACTTGTCAGTTTTGCTTTTCTCAGTAATTTTGTTTTCTTGGCTTGATTTTTCTTCTTTTAAGCAGCTTTTTCTTGTTAAAACTCCTCTTGCTAATCAACAGAGAAGCAACAGACTAAATTATGCCCTTGATCATTAATATTCTTTGGTCTAGTCCATGTAGACAAGGCAGTGTGCCGAAACTCTGCATCAACTCTGGTGTTTTCGTTGTTTCATAATTAACCAGGAGTGCTCATTAGAAAGCAGAGAGTCATCGGGGAACTGTCATGGGTCTTTTCTCAAGGCCAAACTGAGGTAAAACTTCATGCGAGCCGCGATGTGTCAGTGTCAAAACACTGAAAAAGAATCTCTGAAAATGATTATGTCAAAGGCTATTTTCTGTTTTCAAAAGCCCTGAAAAGCTTTTGGCTAGACTGAAATAATGATTTTAAAGCTACATGAGGACAGTAGTCAGTGCTTTTAGTGAAGAAGTGAAAATTTGAGAGGATATGTTGATGCCTGGATATATTTTTACTTGAGTGAGTCACACTATAAATTAAAGTTTGGATGTCTTTCCTCTACAAATCACTAATTTGCCCTACCGGTTTAGTTATTTTGGATTCAGACCTGAATTTTGTTCCCCACATGAAAAGTCTAGTTCATTCCTGCATCCCACAACTGAGCAACATTGCCAAAACTAGCATTTATAAGGAGAATTAAGTGTTTATTAATGTATCTGTCAATAATAAAGGTGCTTTCAGACAGCGAGCGGTTGCTGCCACAGCTGCCAGCCTATTGAAAACAATAGAGAGCGAACTTGAAACTGGAACTTCTGAGTTCTGTTCCAGAAGTAAGAAATGCTAATAGCTAAAAATACAGCCTTGGAACAGATCCTTTCTCAACAGCATGTCATGTGGCTCGATTCATATGTTTAGATAAGAACAGTAATTTTTGGAAAAACGATATATTTGTTTATTCAATATTTCTGTTTTAGCGGCCTTTAACGAACACCGTTTCTCATAAGCCCTAGATGTCCGCAGGCTAAATGTCACAGCTTGACAGAGGAGGCAACTCCATGAGCGAGTCGAGGGGTAGCTCAGACATGTCTGTAATAACAGCAGGACAGAGAGGACTGAACTCTGTGAAAGTTTTTAGACAGCAGATCGATTACAACGAGAATGTTTTTTTATATGCTCACAAAGTAATCGTTGTTTAACTTTCTTTTTCAGTTTCAGTTCCTTACAGCAACTTTTGTAGAGGAGCTGATTCGTCTTAGAATATGGAAAGTAAACCCCGGGAACACGCTTCAGTTTCTCAAGAAAAACTGAGGAAGGAAATGTTAAATGAGAGATTGCACTGAGTAACAGAAGCTAGTAGAACAGAGACCCGGACGTGATGTCATGACTTCAAATCTCTATGGAGGCGGCAGCGGTTCGCTGTCTGACCCTTAATACTTCTTCCTGTGAAGCATCTGTAACTGGTGTATAAACAGATGATGGATAATGTGGGATAACATAGCTGTAATCATATTTATTGATATGTAACTATGCACAAATCCTTACAGTGTGTTATAAACACATTTATTCACAATCATTCACAGGTGGGTTTGAAGGTTTGAAAACTCATGAAGCCATGTTGAGCTTCAGGCTTCATTCTTGACCTTGGAAAAAGTAGTTCTAAGTAATGGTACACATTTCTTCCAGAGCTTTCAGCCACATCTCATGGCCATCATCAGTGTATGGAGTGTAAGGAGAAGTAAATATAAATAAATACTTCATTAATAATTATAAGAAACACATATAATGAACATAATAATCATATTCTATATTCTAAAATGTGTTTATATGATTACAACTGTGTTATATCATATTGTCAATCATTTATTATCTGTTTGTACATCAGTTACAAATGCTTCATAATGTGGTGTTATAATTGTTGACAAATAAATGAATAAACACTTAAAAATGTTCTTGTATCTGCTTACAACTATGTTATAGTGTGTTATAAGCCATTCATTAGGTGTTCATATACTGCTCATTAATGTAAAGGAGGGTTAAATTATAGCGTTAACACAAACTGCCCTAATTACTGCAGCTGTTTATTTGCATACATAAATAATTCAATGACTGTACAGCTTCAGTTGGTCCAGGATGTGCCTACCAGCAGTGTTATATTGGCTTACACTGGAATCCAGTTTAATATGTTTTTAATTATATTTAAAGCATTTAATGGTAACTTCCTAATATATCGCTGCTCTTTTAACCCCATCCAGCACCAGCACTACTCAGAGCCCCTTACCAAAAGGCATTAAATGCTCTGCAGTCTTGTTTATATCCTGCTTTTATTGAGCAATTTTATTATTCTATTTTACTGTGTGCATTTGTAAAGCACTTTGTAACTGTGGCTTTAAATGCTCTACAAATAAATTCTACCTTCTTACCTACTTCTAATTTTATATTTAGCTTTAAATTCATTTTCATGCCAAAGGAAAAAAAATCCCATAAACAGAATGTTTGGAGAGCTTTCTGTCTGTCTTCCAGGAAGAGGCCTGTTTGAAGGAAGAGGATGCTGACTTAACTGGTACACGCAGCCAACCACTGTGGAGAGATCACTCACAGAAATACACAGCAGTGACAGATACCGTCTGGCCTACAGAGAACAGACTGTGCACAGACACAACACCCTACAGTTTTTACCTGCTTTCTGTCCTCGTCTTTCTCCTCATCTCATCCTATCAACTTATGAAGCTCCTGAAGAGGCTGCATCAAGAACCTGCATGAATCCTGATATTACATCTACTGTACAGCCAAAGTTAGAAGGGCATTTTAAGAATATCATTTGGCTGTCTTTCATGCACCTGAGTTGTTGTATTTTCTGTAATTTCTGTTGGTGAATCTTGAGCCTATAATTGAGTCTGACTGTGATTTCAGTTTGGTAAACCTGAAACAAACTGCATTGACTCATGATGCTACAGCAGCCAATACAACGTTTGTTTAATGTCATATTAGGTTTCTCAGTGATTTTAAAATCATCTCAGGAATATATCACTCTTTTCCTGGGATCCCCAGATTCCTCGCCATAAAAGAAGTTTGATTTTAAACATTTATGGTTAATTCTCCACATAACTGTGGAGAATGAACATAAAATGACATTTATTGTAATTTTCTGATGGTATTTTCACACATTGGTTAGATCATGCGGTCATATTTTAGTTTAGCAACAATTCCTCTTAAAAGTACTCAACTTTGAGATGTAAAGAACACTAACACACATACAGAGTCATTCCTCTTAACATTTCTTCTCACGTCTGAGTGGTTAAATAGAAGTCAATGGCCATCTTCATAGGACTAATCTGAAGTTTTTACTGCATGCAATAGCAGGAATGCAAATTTCAGCACATGAAGCCATTTCAACGTGTTGTTTCGGTGGTTTGAGGAAGAGGATCATTGTTCTTGGACATTCAGACATGTTGAAAGCTCTGCATATCTGACTAATCTACCTGTTGAACCGTCTGACCCGTCTAATTGGAAGAAACCGGCGCAGGTGAAAAGTTCATCTAGTTGACAGCAGTAATGGCAACTGAAGGTTGGACTATTTCTATGGAAGTCACACAGAAGCAATAATGAGGTTTGGAGAGGATGTACTTCAGTACACACAGCATACGAATACATGAGTGCACACAGACACACAAGAGGATTGCAGGTATTCAACCCTTATCAGTGTGTCATATGGCAGTGGTTCCCAACCTGGGGGTAAGGACACTCAAAAGGGGTCACAAAATATATCTCAGGGGTCTTGAGATGATTAGTGGGATAGCAAACATTTTAAATTATGTTTATTTCTCAGACTTTTCTAGAATTATTGCTATTTTCATGTGAAATCCTGAAGAGGTTTCAAAAAAGTGAAACACTCTGAGAAGGGACAATCACTGGTAGGTTAAAGCATACCGCTTCCATACTTTTAACAAGGGGTCACAAGCAGACTTTGCTTTGTTTTTAAGGGGACACAAGTAAAAAATGTTGGGAACTACTGTCTCATAAAACATCAAAATTTCAAAACACATTTGCAGCATCTCAAGTACAACTGCTTTTTACAAAACACCACCCATGATCTTTAGTGATAAAGAGGTAATAAAAAAATTATTTCCCATTAAATTGCTTTAGAAATGGTCTCCTGATCTTTTCACCAACCTTGGCAAAGTTTGTTTTCTATACCGAGTTCTGTTTTCCAAATCCCACAAGCACATGTATAACTCTCTACAAGGGCACGCGTTGGCTCAGTCACCGTTCTACAAAACTACGAGGACAGTTTCCTTGCCATCAGAGTAAATAATAGAACAAGGTTATTTTGCAAGACACAGTGTTGTCCTGTAAAATTATGAGATTAAACAAACACAATTACCGCAGCAAGGAGGGAAAACAAGCTGAACAGGTGAAGTCCCATATTCATGGTCAGACCCTTGTGTTTGTGTTTGGAAATATCAAACTTCTGTGTGAAGTGGCAGATTGTCCCCTGGTGGCTTCCTGTGAGTCAAGGAGAGCTGAAGAAAGATAAGCCTAATGACTCCCACACTTCAAAGCAGACTCATTTAAATGTTAAATTATACCACATCATTAATTAAAAAAAGTGAGGAATTGAATGGGCAGAGTTTTCAGCAGCAGATGTTGAAGATGACAGCGAATGCAAGGCCACAGAGAGAGAGAGAGGCACAAACACATAAAGAGAGAGAGGGAGGGAGACGGAGAGGGAGAGAGAGGGTAGGAAAAACATAAACACGATAAACACTAATTAGCTACTCTAATTGAAGTGCACTCTTAAAGTAATTACTAGGCAGAGGAAGCAGTATTTACATTCATAAATAATCCTGACAGCACGGGGAGTCACTGCAGGAGGAAAGTCCCTCTTCTCTCCTTTGGGTCCGGGGGAAGGTGGGCTTCCCACTCTATAAATCTGTCAGTCATCAACAATATCAGTTAGAGTTTACTGCTAATCGCTTTGCACAACACTTGATCTGTAAACATTAAATCAGTGACTGGCTGCCCTAAAAAACAATTGCTGTGGGTCTNNAAAAAAAAAGTACACAAGAAGTTATTGGAATATGGAGCGATGTTGTGTCAAAAACTTCTTCTGAGAAAAGCATATATCCCTGTGGAATAATCTTTTCATCATACGGTAACTGGAGCCTTGTTCTTGTACATGTCTCAGGCCCAAACACCGCGGTCACCTCTGCAACAAGGCATCGTAGGCTGCTTCCCACTGTGGTGTTTTGCTTTGCTTTTACTTTTAAATAAAATAAAGCTCTCTGGCCACAGTTCAGTGAGATGAAAGAGTAAAACGTTCCTGTCTGGTGCGTACGACTGCACACGATGACGGCACCTCCCACTACAGACAGACAGGTACACAGAGGTACACACACACACACACACACACACACACACACACACACCTAAACTCTCCTAGAAACATAGTTTCACATATCCAATGTCCAGTTTGGATGTAAATTATTACTGTTAAATGAGGAGAGCCAGAAAAGCCGGATATGACACATCAATCAAATGGCAGCACAGAGTCTTTGTCTCACACATCTTCCTGTCAGTTAGTCAGTCCACCAAGACCCCGTGGACCTCAAAGAGCTCTCGTCGTAAAAGGAATATCATTTTATGTGCCACACTCAGCGGAGAGATGGATATTTTGACTTTAGCATTGTTATTTATAAAGGTGATAGTGGCAGAAAGAACTTGGATACATCTAACTGCCGGCTGCCTCACAGCATCAAGGAATATTGCTGCGTTTTTTGTTCGCGACCTTTTCAGGATTGCTCACCGTTTGTGTGCAAAGAGAATCAAATAAGAAAGTTTTTTATTTTATTCAGTTTACTTTTTTGTAGAAGAGGAACTGCTTCAGCTGAATTGTGGTACTGTAATAGGGTTAGAGACACACAAACACACTTATTTTCATAACAGCATTACAGTATTATTCTTCAGCTGAGTATAACACCATATTTTGTTTACATGGCAAGTTATGAGCAAGACTAAGAGCTACATGCTAATGTTAGCATTCACACAATGACAAAGCTAACATGTTGATATTTAGCAGGTATAATGTTTTGTTAATGTTCACCAGAAAAATTTATTTTTCAAAATGCATCAAAAGTTTTTCTGGCTTCCGCAATTTTGGGCCCATAGAGCATTGACACTATAGTCCCTCTCTGACTTCCTGTTGGTTCCTTGCACACATGTGAAGCCGGGAAAGACCACACACACAACTTCAAATGCTATTTTGTGGGGTTTTTATTGTCTTTTCTGCTATGTTCTTATTCTTATTTTTGTTCTCTTAAAAATAAATAAAACAAAAGTTGGCTTCCACTTAAGGAAATGGCTTACAAAAAGAAGCTGATACTGTTCCAAATAAAGGAACAAAAAACAAAATAAATCCAGTATTATTTCAGCACAAATACAGCACTAATATCACACAAATACGACAGTGGCCTCCTCTAAGGAGAAAACATAAAAACACATTCACAACACTGCCCTGTACACTCACTATACAGTACTTGTGCTAACTTATCAACTGAGAAATCACTTCATTTTACAGTGGCTTTACAAAAATGTGTCCATGCTGCTTAATACATTAAACAAATAAAAATACAAAACAGCAAATCAGGAATGTTCATCAAACAATTTCCTACCTAATTCACCGATAACGAGCTTCAGTAGCCCACATGTAATGTTTTCACTCCACAAGCATCGGCAATCCTAAACCCAACAATTGCATAAAATGTGGATTTCGATAAGTACATCAGACACCACTGAACTAACGTATTGCTATATGGAGTCCAAAATATTGGACAAATTAAGATTTTGACCTGATGATGGCGCTAGATGAAACTTTAAAGGGGTGTTTGGACCAAATTTCATGGCAATTCATGCAGTAGTTGTTAGATATTTCAGTCTGGACCAAAGTGGTGGACTGAGTGACTGAGGTGAACATGCATGCAGTTCATGTCATGTAGACTTCTCAGAAAAGCAATTAAAAAGCTCTCCACTGTGCCTCAAGAGAAAATAGTGACAGTGATTTATCCAAAGCTTTTTCCCTTTTCTCTGCATTGTCTCCATGTTAATTGGCACTTGACTAAGTAACGTGATCTTCATCATTTCTTGAGAGACTTTGGATGTCTTGACAGACGTATTAATGAACTGGTTGTCGTTGTTGAAAAAAGCTGCAAATTTTCAATTTCACTGATTTACAAACTTCATCACTCAGTTAATTTGTGTCTGCCCTCTCCCACATACTGTATGACCAAATTAAATTGTCTAATTTGAATTGTTCTCATGGCTCCGGCAAAACAGCACAGTGTCTCCTCAGTGGGGCCCACAGGAAATAGTCTTCTATTAAGTTGTCACTTATCAGCCTGTAAGAACTGCAGGGGGCGCAAAGTTTTTTTAATCAAAAAAATGTATTCATCCATCGGCTCACACAGAGGAAAAGCACATGGAGGATAGTGTCCCGCTGAGGAGCTATAAGAGTCTGAGACGTGTCATTAAACATTCCTGGCTATGCTCACACAGAGAATTGTAAAACAAAAGCGGTTGAATTTATAGATTGTCTCAGCTCCCATCAGTCATTCAGAAAAGGCGAGCTTTGGATGACCCTGCTAAAATATTAAATAAATACAAAACCGGACACAGTGTAACAGTAAATTTTCAGTATAAAGTTGCTTTAACTTTGAAATATAAAGCACATTAATCGATAAACTGAATAGATATCCTTCATTTTCCTTCTTATTAATCTCACAAAGAAGAAGTCACTGCAGGCTCTTCAGCAATCTGGGTTAATATTTAACATACTGCAAGTCTTCCAGTGGTTTCTAATTACAGTAGCTCCTCCAGAATGACAAAAGCCAAACAAAAGGCTACAATGCAAAAATAATCTTTTTTAAGCACTGCAAGGATGAATTGAGATGATGATTGCGGTATTAAGGGATTCTTCAGATGTCTGAGGAGGACATGAATCTGACTCGGTGACAGCTTGAAATCTAAAGCCACACTTTGCCGTGTAGAAGGAGCACAGAGGGAGCGAGAAGAGCATTAACCTGCAGTCAGGTAACACTGACAGATTGTGACCTATATGAACATTATATCTATATACTGAGGCTTAGTTAAGCACAGAGGAAAGAGGGAGCAATTCTCAGGCTACTAACAGTGATTTGGGTGCTCGTACTAAAAGTTTTATGAAGCATGGATTTCATTTTCTAATCTATTTGATTTATTATCCCCTGTAGATCTCTGTGAATGTGTGCACTGTGTGCTGGTGTTTGTTGTTTTAGCACATTTGCTACACAAGCTGTTTTAGACTCACAGGTTTTTAGGTTGATTAAGAGGTTCTTCTATTATTTTTTAGGGAGCAATTGGTTTCACTTCATTTCAACAGGATATTATAATCAACAGACAGTTGACCCTTGCTTAAGACAGAGCCCCGCCCTCACTCTTCCCTGTGTGTTGCCTCTGAGAATAAATTGTTAATGCAGAATAGTTGTGGATGAATATACGAGACAGTCCTCCCACGACTAACAGAAACAGTCATTTCAGCAAGTCGGCCAAAACAACATACTGTATGTTTATGTTGTGGAATGTAACTAAGTACATTTACTCAAGTACTGTACTTATGTCTAATTTTGAGGTACTTGTACTTTACTTGAGTATTTCCATTTCATGTTACTTCATTCTTCTACTCCACTACATTTTGAAAGCCAATATTTGACTTTTTACTCCACTACATTTATTTGACACCATTAGTTGCTAATTACTTTGTAGATTCAGATTATAAATACAAAATATAAATCAACTAATAAATTATGATGTACTATTATGGATTAAGCTACCTGGCAGTATATAAAGTAATTGAAATTAGCCCCATTTCTACTAGCTGCAACATTAGTGATGCTTACATATTAATGCATCACAGTGATATTATAATACAGTGGAAACTTCTTATAGTGATCTAGTGTCTGTCCTGGTCAAACAAAAAGTGGATGATTATTATAACCAAATTTTTCTTCTTTTTCTTTATTTCTCATGCAGATTATAATCTATTTGACATTTGTATATCTATTACATGAATATAAAGTAACGAAACGGACAGCTTCACTATTTACTGGGGTACACTATTTAGTGGGCATTATGTGACCGGGCATTATCAATCCACCTGACGAGGCATTATCAATCCACCACAGGTGCTTTCCCCATGCACCTTCGTTTTCTGTCTCCATAACTAACAGCTGACTGATTCTCGTTGTTTGAGTAAACTACACAAGCTAGCCTGAGGAACACCAAGTTTCGCTGCTGCATCTCGTTTGGCTCGTTTTTGGCAGTTTGTCATAAGCTTCGAGGAGACTACGTTTTTCATTGAGAGAAAATGACTTTCTTTTTCCTGTCATGATTTCAATGTGCACACTGCACCTGCCTCAGGTATCCAGCTGGAAGCAGACAGGTTACCGCGAGGCAAAGTATCATGGGAGTAAAGTAAAAAAAATAGAATTACTGTCGTCATGTATGAAAAGACCCAAAATGAACACTGTAAGCGAACTACTTGATTACTATAAGCAAATTATTTGAACAGCATTTGTATAGGAATGATTCTGTCCCAAACTTTTTGATCCATATAAGTGATTGATCACTGTAACCGAGATCACTGTAAGCTTTAAGTATATTTTGATGCTAATACTTTTGTATTTTTAATTAAGTATGATTTTGAATGCAGAACTTTTACTTGTAACTGAACACTTAACTGCAGTGTACACTTTACACTGTACAGTAGTACTGCTACTTTTACTTAAGTAAAAGATCTGAGTACTTCTTCTACCTGTTTATGTTGAAGTGACAAAGCCCTCTAGTGGCCATGGTGGATATGACGGGAGCAAAGGAGGAAGTCAGGTGATGTTCCTGTAGAGCGACAAAGTCCACAGAGGGTGGGGGTCAGGTTGGATGGATGGGTCAACAGAGCATCAGACTATAACAATGGGAGGCCGCTGTTTGTTTCCAACCAGCAGTCAACATTGTTTATTTCAAGCATGACCATAACCATTCCCTAACCTTAACCACGTGTTTATTGTTGTAACCACAGCGACGAAGGTCCCCCTAACCTTAGCAAAGTAAACATTTTTAGCCAAATCATGATGTTTCCCTAAATCTAAGCAAGTCGTTTTTGTGCCCAGACCAAGGCTTAACCATGGCATCATAACATCATAAAACTGATTTATTTTTCAAGAGTGATTTGTAACAGTTTTGGCAGGAACAGAAACATGATGTGTTCCTGCTGATACCCACTTCTACTGTATGTGTTGTTCTAGAGGGCAATTACAAACAGTGTATTTTAATTTGGAGGACTTGTTGGAATATACAGTAATCTATAGGATGCAAGGTTGATTTCATTGCCCTTTCATTGAAATTAAAATGAGTTTTTAGATAATTAAACATGAAGGTTGAGGTATGCTGGTGGCCTGAGGGTTTAGAGTGCTGACCCTGTAATTGCAACATCCCTCGTTTGAGATCTTTGTTGCATGTCATTCCCCGTCTTTTTCACCCCTCATTTCCTGTCAGCTCTCTACTGTTGACTCTCAACACATTGCACATTACACTTCCATCCGGTGAATATTTGCTCCGTCAATCATTCACTTCAATTGCAGCTCGCACGATGGACGAGTTCAAGCATGCGTTTCTTGTGTTGGTGCGATCTCCAACTGGCTCTGACAGACTCGAGGTTCAGACTTCGCTTTTGTTCAACTTTGATTGTAGAGATGTGAACAGTCAGCCAACAGAAATGCTGATGGCACAGTGTTTGAAAATGGAAAAGTCATTATTCTAGCATATGTCATCACAAGAAAACACTTAAGAAAAACAAAACATGTAGGTTGACAATATCATAAGTTCTGTGTGGATCCATAAACACTGTTGCGCATTGACACTATTCTGCCAATTCTGCCAAAGGATCGTTTGGGTGGTTGAATTCTGTTAAGATAACTGCTAACTTTCTCTGTATGCACACGACCACCACATTATATTATAAACCAATATCTATAATCGTTGTCTACATCAATGTTTAAATCAAATGTGATGAGTGAATTCCTTTTGATATATACATACATTTTTATACGACATAGCCTTGATCCAGGATCCACGAAGACATTCTGTACATAACAGGGAGACTGATGTTTGAAAATGATTTTTCCTTTCACAGGAGTTCTTTTATATTTTCATTCTTGTGAACATGTCTTTCAAAATAACAGTAGATTAATCAATGCAAAAGGTGAAAATAAAATAATAATGTGAACACAGTATGTTCTGTCAGCATACAGCCTCTAATAGGCACTTTTATAGATCTCAACATTTGACAACTTAAACATAATAGAGGAAGGAAATAATACAGGATCTGTCCTCCATAGATAGAGCTATAGAATTTTTCTTTTCAGTTTAATGCAATTTTGGCGTCTCAATCAGACGAAATGCACTCAAAACAATAAGTGAATGCTTCATTCAGACGAGAAAAGAAAAGGGTGCTTTTATTCAGTTCACTCCCCTAATGAGACACCAGCTCTCTGTGACTGTGTTTCACGACAAAAATTCATCTTTTTTAAACCTTATTTTCATACTTTTGGCCATCATTCCTCAGTTACATGTCACCAGCCTCATTTCTGATTTATGGGGCTGTATAAGCAGCTTTTCAATAGAAGAAGAAGACACACAAGAGATCAGTCAGTTTGAAAGAACTCATTCAGAATTGAAAACTAAGGCAGAAAATTAAAGTTACTACCCAAACTGTCCATTTCAAACCATTAGATTTTTTCAGAGCTATTTCCTAGTTCAACGTCGGCCTGCGTTTGCTGTACTGTTGTTCAGTCCATGGCTTTATTAAGTGAATGCAGAGCATGCAGAGTTGAGCTTTGACGTGTAGTTTCTAACCTCATCAGTCCCCACAAAAAATAAACTAAGATCAGCACCGAGGAGATTGGGGAACGAGAATAATTAAACTTGCTTTATATACAGACAACAGGTAAGCAGAATTTATGTGAGCCACCATGGCCATTCCCCAACAAGGAACATCCAACCACTGCAGGGACTGTAAACGTATTAATCTAAACCCAGCATGCACCTGATTTGCAGCAACGGGCTTATGTATGGAGCAGATAATTATTTTACTTAAGCGTATTATCACAAAAATTCACCGCTTGGAGCAGACAAATTATCTTCTTCTGAAATATGTGTAGATAAGCAGCAGATGAGCATCACTGTATATGCGGTTGGCAATGAGTGCAGCTGAGTGTAGCAGCAGCGTAAACCATAGAGGAGGAGCTCATTAGTTTAGATGTAGTTCATACAAAGAATAGTAATACACTGTTATGTGAAGAAAAAGCCTTGTTGAAGCCCGGTACTCCAGCAGCAGCAGCATTTGAGAGAAGAAAGAATCAAAATCCCTCAGTGTGAATAGTAATAAAAAAAAGCCTCAAGCCTACAATTCTCATAATGCAACTCAATAGCTTTCTTTAGATTGTCTCTGCCTGACAGGGGCGCCGTAAAGGGGGGAAAAGCTAGGATGATTCCAAGGGCCCTGGGTGGACGGGGGCCCTCAAAAATATTACATGAACCTAGAACATTAATTATCTGAGGAAAATATTTAGGGCCCCTAATATAATAATTTAGCAATTTAGAATATTTTCGAAATACAATTATGGTGTGTTTGTTCATTCCTTTTTTGCTAAAATCATCCAGGTAGCCTGCCATATCACACCCCTCAGTACAAACAGGAGTCAAAAACTGTGGAACTAGCTGACAGTCTGTCTCGTCTGTGTGTAGAGCGGCCGCCCGGCACTGTCTGTACAGAATATCTCTCTCAAAACCAAAACCAGCGTGCCAGAAACAGAAAGACAGACAGAAAAGGGCTGAAAGGGGGAACTAAGGGCGACAATTTGTTACCAATTTTAACAAAAAAGTTAACAATTTTTCTCCAAGAAAGGCAAGTGCCCATGTAGTGCCCATGAAAACCTATGCAGCCACTTTAGCATTTTGTTAATAATATCCTGGTTTAATGTTCAAGCCAGTCACAAGCTAGCTACAGTACAATAATATCACTGTGGTGGTTTGATTTGGCTAAATACACCCAGTACATCAACACTTACAACACTCTTACAGTCATTACATTTTGTTTATTTTGCCGAAATTTGATCAGTACTTTTAATCAATAATCAATTCTGCTCACGTCATACAAATGTAGCTCCAGCAAACCCATCATCAGTCCTCAGTCCGACCCAACTCTCAGTTGAGGGAGAAGAAGGTGAGCAGCACTTCATTGATAGTAGCTTGTTTTACCCAGAGCAATCCATGGAGCTGATAATAATAATAATAATTAATTATTGTCACATAATAATAATAATAATAATAATAATAATAATAATAATAATAATAATAATAATGTATTTAAGGTAGCACTTTTAAGGTAGCACTTAATTTTAACCCCAAGTGAGATTTTCCCTGACTGGATAACCACATTCCTGTCAGTATATTGCAGTAGGCTACTTTCAATAAAATAGTCAGAACGCCATCGAATTACATAAAGTAGCTCCTCATATATTATATATATTACTATATTATAGTATACCATATACAAAATTATAGCATGCATAAGTAGTAGATGTTCAGTGTTCATCAGAAAGTAATCAAAAAATGTTGGTAGTTGAAATTATGATGCCGATACTATTATAGGATACACTATATAATATGATGTTATACGCCAATGCTCGATGTTGGTAGACTACGTATGAGGTAATTAACATTGGACTACAGTAGAGATTCCAGCCTGCAAAGATAAACTTATCATTAATATTTGGGGTCGTCAAATGGGTTTTGCAGGTGTGGTTTGTTACAGCAAAGTAGCCCGCATGGGTAACTATATGGGGGGCCAATATTATTTTCTTTCATGGGGTCTAAAATCTCTGGCAGCACCCCTGCTGCCTGATAAATGGCCATGTCTTTCAAACACTATGCCCCTAGTGTGTAATGTAGGCTCAACTAAACTGAGATACTCAAATTATGTCACTAGTGTAATCTTCCCAGACTTGACGACAATCTAATACAAAATACAACACTAAATCAATCAACACACTCATCATACTCAAACATGAGTGTTGGTGTGTGACAAAAATAATCTCAACTTAAGGTCCACTCACTTTTTTGTAACTTTGAACCGCAAAAGCTAATACAGTAAATGAAGTTGAGATTAATTTGTCACACATACTGTAGTGATCCCAAGATGAAAAATACATTTCCATTATCATCATTAGTGTTGATATTTCACAACAATGTAAATCAACAGAATTCAAGTACAAAAAAAAGTCAACATTACAAAAAAGTAATTCAGAAGCCAAGACATCATTCACAGTTTATGCCTGCTTATATCAGGCATATAAACAGGCATAATGTGTATATATCACACTTAGTCATACACAGTATGTAGCCTGTATACTATATATATATATATATATACAGTCTTTGATGTGAAAGGCAGGTTCACCATAAACACATTTGCAATTACAGTAGAAAAATAGGTCATTTGCTGTACAGTGGCCATGAGAGAGTGAATAGTAAATGACTGCAAGATGAGACAAATTGAAAGTTTTAAAAATGTAATATTTTTGATGACAATCACTCCACCATTTGTTGAATAAGATAAAACACCCATCTGTTTACACAACTGATTGCAACCTGAAATATGTAATTGATTTTTGTGCCTTTGAAGTAAAATCTCATATGTGCCGGAAATGTTACATCTGAAAATGTCAAATGTCAAAATGTCAAAATGCTATGAAAGAAATAACAAAAAATATTGCAAATTGATAACTCTGAATTTGTTCTGTGCAGTTTATGAATGCAGACGTATCTCCTCACTTGTCACTGTCAAACATGTCCAGATTTATTTATCAATGCAAATAACTCAAGCTCAAACCCGTCATACACCAGTGGCGTATGCGTTTAGCTGAACCGTTCCCACTGCACACACTGAGCTGGGAAACACAGCTTAATCTTCTCCAAGGCTGTAGTGTATCCCACCAGTCATCTTAGCCCCCATGCAGGGCATGTGATTGAACTCTCCTGGGTGCATGCGAGGTGCAAGAGGCATGGAGCGCCAAGGTCCAGAACCCACCCTGCGGCCTCCAGACAAGCAGGGCGCAGGTTAATGAAAACATCAAACAACTCCCCGTGGAGCCCAGATGAATAGAGAGCTGACACGACGATCACGGCCCCCTCAGGACCAGGCCTAAAAAATGATCCAAACAAACAATAATCTGCTATTCAAGTAAACACAAACAGCACATTTGTAGAGGACATACAGTACACTACAATCCATCTTCTTTATGCTCTCACACAAAATGGAAATCTACCTAATGAAATTATTTCCCACCTAGCTTTTAAAGATAAAACATTACTTTGTCCCTTAGAGGTAGAAATGTTTGGTGGGCTTTTCATGCAAATATCTGCAAATAAATATCCTCCTATTCTGACTTTTCAGTCCATTATCTTCAGCATCTCATTTTCAGGAGAGTGGTTGCATTTCTACAAAAGCTCCAGAAGTTAAAACGAGAAAAATATATCTGTATTTTTTTCCTTTTTTCTGTGCTGTTTTAATAATGATCCTGAAATGTCATACATGCAGTTAGTGTATATTACATAACACATTTTAACAAGTATAATGCCATGAATAAAACCTATTGAATGTCCTCCCACCATATCTGCCCCACTTAATGTGAGTGTATAGTCGAAGCACGTAGCTACAGTCATTTGCACTGCTTGTACAGTGCATGTGCAGTAATGAGCATTATGTGAAGAGCTGTATATGCTTTATGATGAGGAGTGCTGTGTGGGGAGTAGGCAGTTTTAAAGTTTGATTATCTCTGCTCATAATTCTGTCTTGATAAATCAATTTACAAATAAGAAGAAACTTGTAAAACAGTTGGCCTTTCCCTTCAAGCGTTACTTTTGTGTTTAAAATTAAAATCCAATTAGAACAATATTTAAATCGCAAATTTTCTTTAGCTACATAATTACACTTTTTTTTCTATCTCGGCAAAAAACAAAGAAACTGTCAGTTCTTGTGATACAACTATTGTACACTATATAGAATATATAATGTGAGATGCAAGACTAAATGGGTGCTCTGCTAAATCTAAAGTTAGATATAATGTAGGATATTCTGACTCCAAAAGCACAAAAACAATTTCTCCCTGTACCTTGGTCTCATTTAAACATCCTTATGTTGCACTTGATCAAACAAGACTGCATCAGAGCAACACAAAAGCTTATTTTTATGGTCATTATGCAATCATCCCCAGGCGCGCAGGGGGGCACCACTTAGGATGACCAATTATACAGTATAGAATGGACTTGATCTATCAGTATGTGGTGGAGTGCATACTGTACATTTCATCATAAAACTACTCAGAGCGAGCAACAACAAATATGTGTAGCATTTCCCACCTACAAAGTACAAATATACAGCATATGAGGCTTGTAACCAAAGCAGCATTTAAAGCACCTCTTAAAGATCACTACAATGAATCAGGCATCTAAACAGTTTCACCAATAATACAACAATATTTGGCCATAAAATTATATGAGATGCAAGGCATCAAAATATCACAAACATAAAGCCTTTTTCACGGAAGACATTTTGACATGTCACAGTAGGAAAAGCACAGGTGTAATTAATAAAATCAATGAGGCTGAATTGCATCTAGCTGCTTCAGTTTCAAGGTCCTGGTATTGTTCATGTTGTCACACTGTCATGGCTTACTGGGACACTTGAATACAACGGAGCAATTGTTAATGTTATTAGTAACACCTGTGTTGTGACAAGACCCAATGTCTGCTGTGAAACAGGCCTATTGTGTTTATTGATTAAAAAAAAAACATGTATATATTACAGTAGATTATAAAGCTACATTTCTGAGTGATCTTTATTTGTGCTTTGGTTACATTACTTTGTATATAAAACTGTTTTATGATACATAGAATGAGCTATTGCATTTTGATTAAAGGTGTTTATTGTACATAATTGGTCATTGTAAGTAGTACCTCCCCAGCACACTTGGGGATGATTGCATAATCACTATAAAAGGAGGCTGTTGTGTTGCTCTGATGAAGCTTTGTTTGATGAAATGCATCAGCTTAAGACATAAAAAGGGTAAACTGGAGAGTGCTGCTACCCTAGATGATATGCATGTTTTTTCACTGAGCAATATTATATTTGTTATCCTATCCCTTGTGAAGGTGACATAAAGTCTGAGATCTTCAAATTATACTTGAGAAAGTACACATCCCACTCACTTTTTGACCATCAATATTAAATGCAGCTCACATTTTCTATCTGTTGCATTTTGAAATACCTCTTCCTTGTCTGGTGATATTCCCTCTATAAACATTCATTTTAAGACTCGCATCTAATGATTACTGTGAAGATAATATAATTTTTATCTGTATTCTTCCTCGCTGTTTCACACTCGGCACTGACACAAGGTCACTTAGCAAGATTGTTATGAGACGGATTCTTTAGAAGCACAGAAACAGCCACCGTTGATGTTCACAGGGAGCCGACATTATTAAAGCATGGATTATCACTTTCACCTTGTGGCTGTACCTTGGGGACAATTTCCCGCTGCCCTCTGTGGTTATTGGTCACTCTAGATTGTATCATTTCATTCGACTAAGTGGAAGTCTATCTGGAACGCTTACTTCAGACCCCTTAGCTGTGGAGGAATGGGGAGTTATGTGAGCGCAAAAATCCCTCTGTAACACATAAATCAACCCCGCAACACTCTTGCAAGACACCTTGCTTTTTCTTAATTATTCCCATTAGCAGCTGAAGCGTCTGAAGCATGTATCACTGTCTTTGGAATCGACTCAGCAGATTGACCGGGACGTGAGGAGTGACTTCTAATAGCTCGTGAAGGGTGTTATCACGGAAGAAAAACAAATGGGATGATATGCATCCATGTCTCCTTTTGCTAACGAGGCCCTGAGCATCAAGAATTGTCCGTTATTCTGGAAATTGAGAGGACTTTGCTATGAGAAAAGCATAAAAGGGTTATCAATAAGCTTGTTGACATCTTCAAGAGCCTTCACCTACTTGTCAATAGGAGGCGTTAGTTAATACAGACAAACCAGATACACTTGATGCAACCTCATACATAGAATTGGTTTTATGGCCGGAGAGGACAAGAAGTGCATGACATCTTTTTATTCCTTCGCTGGTCAATGATCCTTATTCATGTGGAGCATGGTAAATCAATAGGAACACAGAAGCTTCAGTTTCCAGTGGTGCAAAACTGACTGCAAGATTTATTTGGTTAATTAGCTGGAAGGAAAAAAAAACAAAAACAATAAAAGATGCAATCGCCCTGTCCTCATCCTCTTTCTCCCCTTCACGTTCTCTCTCCATTACATCAAAGACTTAATAATTGCCTGCAAGCTTTCTGTGCAGAGAATACAAATAAACATCTGATAATGACGATAAGAGATAGGAAAACATGGCCAGAGTCTATCTCCTTAATAATAGTCAAAATACGCAATTGTGGTTGTTTATTTAATAGAATGATTATGATCAAAATCAAGTGGTAATAGCATTAGTAACTTCATTGTGCTGATAGCAGTGTTGGTCTGCGAATAGAGATGACTGGAGCAATTTTTGTGGCTGGATAGGGAAGCCAATTAGATTATCATTATCTACTTACATACTGCACTATCAAGTGATGTTAAAATTCTTGATTTTGCAACTTTATAATTGTTGGTTTGTATTTTGTATTGGTGGAATTCATTTATAATTTAATTTTCAGACAAACTGGAGCTGACTGAAAGTTATAGGATCATCCCTCTTAACTGTAGAACCATAATACAAATAAAATACGGAATATATCAGGAATAGCTGACTTGTCTAAAAAATATAAGCGCTATATTGATTCACGTATGTCTGTGGTGTAGTATGCCAGTGCTTTTCCAACTAAACTAAATCCAATGTCTTCTTCCTCAGAAACGTAAGTAGACCTTTTTTGTCAGACGTCTTTATTAGTGGGTTGTGTGACCGATCTACCAACCAGTTTACTCATAGTTTACCACGGCTGAGAGCACAAAGATACCCTGTGAAGTTTTTGACCACAAGTAGCATTATGGATCAATGTTTGTACGTCCACTTGCATGTGCAAGTGTACAAGCATGTGGGCGGAGCGGTACACATTCCTTTCAATGGTTTTACACTATTCTGCTGCTCCACAGGTGGCAGTAACACACCAAGAAAAGCAGCAATGTGCCCACAAAGGCAGGGAAGAAGAAGACTGCAAGCTAGCACACAATGGGTATAAACAATGCAGGAATTAAAATGTTTGTAAAATCTGCTTTGCAAATGTTTTATGAGGAAGGAAATGTGTTCAACACATTTTATTAGACCTCAAGGATACACTCAATGTGTTTTGGCGACTTTTGTTTGTTTAGAAGAAAACTCCACCGAGCACCTTTAAGATTTATGGAAAATATAAAAAGAGGTTATTGGTATCCAAAAACGTCTCCAGAATATCGTGCAGTCGTGCAGAAACTGTTTTTATAGAGCACATTTTCATACGAGAGATGGAGCTCAAAGTGTTTTACAATAAAAAAATAAAAAAATGTAACACATTAAAACAAGGGCAAATAGACAATACAGTTAGACATTCAAAATACAGTAGATGATAGTGAAAATGAAAATAAAAGAGACCAGTAAGAAAAATAATAATGAGAGAATTAGTAAAAATTAAAAAAAATTAAAAAGTAATGAGAATGACATTAATTAAAAGCCAAGATAAATACATAGGATTTCCCCTGTCATTTAAAAATGTTCACAGAGCTCTCATCTCTTATAGCTCTTGGAAGGGTATTCCATAATTTTGGAGCATAGTTCAAAAAAGCTGCGCTGCCTATTTTCCTGTGTGTGTAGTTGTGTGTATTTAAAAGGCCAGCAGTAGAAGATCTGAGAGTTCGTGAAGGATTATAAAACGGCAGAGAGTCTGTGATGTGGGCCGGTCCCAAACCTAAGATGCAGTTCTTGTAATAGCTGGTACATGCTTGCTGGCAGTATTGCAGTCAATAGAAAACATGCAACCTCTCTACGTATACAAAGTCAAAAGCCATCCAACAAGCTATCTGTCTCTCGGACTGAAGCAGGAAATCCCTTTATTTTGTTCTCCTTGTGAACATTTGGGGGAAAAAATCGCTCAGTTTGTACATGTTGGAGTTGAGGGTTTCTTGGTCTCTGTAAGTGTAGAGTCATATTAGCATAACTGACTGCACTGACAGCCTGTTATTAGTTAAATTAATTAATTGAAAAGCAGGCAACACAGGTGCTTTAGTGTAAATTGATCGTGTTTGAAGGGTTTCAAATTTCAGCTGCCATATAACCCTGAGGACTGTGTGGCTGGTTTAGATATGTGTAGCATTTTCTACCGACAAAATTCAAATGTATATGAGGCCTATAACCAGCATTTAAAGCACTTCTTAAAGATTACTACAATGAATCAGGTATTTAAACAGTCGCACTTCATGGTCACATTAACCGGGAGGGGAAATAATAAAATTATGATAATAATATGACAATATTTGGCCATAGGTAAAATGATATGGGTAGGAGCCATGCTACGGCATCAAAACATCACAGCCATAAAACTTTTTTCACTGAGGACATTTTGATATGTCACAGTATGAAAATTAATGATGGCTGAATTCCATTTAGCTGCCTCAGTTTCACGGTCCTGGTATTGTGCATGCTGTCACACTAAAATGCTCTGTAGAACTCAGGGGAACTGCAGATTAACCACAAACGACACCTTTCACATGAGTCATTAGATCCATTGTTAATATAAAATGTTGATTAAAGCAGCTTTAAGGAGCTATTAGGGCTTAAAATAGAAGCTTGTTTGGGGAAGTGTTTGCCCTGAGTGACAGATCTTTCGACAAGACTGTCCTCTCACTGGTCAAACACTTAAAAAACAACTTGTGTTTGCATTTTCCTGTCGATAATGACTTTTGTCTCTGACGTAATGTGACGTTGTTAGTCCCTTAGGGAGGAGGTCTGGGTGGATTGCTGGGCATATAAAATGTTTCACTCGCACACCGGAGGTCTCACTTTTCACTCCACCTCCGTCCAACAACAATCCGTAAATCATAATCAAGGAGTTTTAGTTGCCCAAACTTAAACAAACCTTAACCATAGAGGTGGCAGATCAGAAGAACCCCAATTTGTTCAATTTGTTGAACTGAGCATGTAAGCTACTATTTGAAACTCGTTCAACCCACCTTAGCTACGTCCAAGCTTAAACTTAAATATGGCAGTCTGATTAACTGGTGTTTGGATAGTCCCTTAGTAAACAGGAGCTTCACAGTCAGTAGCCCAGGCTCGTTTTGATCAGCCTGACTGCAGTGGCACACATCTCTACATCATGACAGGCCTCTCTGGAGGAAATGTTTGCATCTTGTATAGGACCAAGGTGACTTCTGCTGTGTGCTGCTATGCTGAATGCAACCCTGTGATAAGATAAGAGAGGGGCATAGAGTTACTGCCCCAGAGATACAAGCTAAAGAGGAACAAGCTTAGTAAGCACAGCACTTAGGTCCTATCTAATGCCTGTGTGAGAATTTACAGTGGTGTCAGTCTGTTCATAGGTTTGAGACAGTTTCCTCAGGTCTATCTGAGAATTACATTGAAAAAAAGCAGTATAATGTAATGTCAGTCAAAAGTGAAAGTTCAGTTGGAAAACTTACATTTCAACATGTTAAGCTACAGCTTTATGCACAGATATGCACTCACAGTGAATTGATTCACATACAAATATTTGTTAAATATGCATCCACTGATTTTGTTCAAGGTTATTGTAGCCAGTAACATTTTTAAAGCACTTAGATGAGTGTCTGAGTTGGTGGTTTAGTATCGCTAACGACATCTAAGGGGGATATACTGTAGACTCAAGCAGGGGCATTTCCAGGATTTAGCCCCCTGTCGGAGGGGGAAAAAAAAAACTTTTTTTTTTGGATAAACAAGCTCTATTTGGTGCTTTTTTTATTCACTCTGGCACCTTATTTACATTCAAAGTACATGCCTTAGTTGTAAAATTTAAATGTGTACCTCAAAAACTGTTTTCACTTGTATTTACTGTAGCCAGCAACAGCAACCCGGAAGTTAAGAGACAAAACAGGAAATGGATCAAAACGAAAAAATGGGTGGTCCGCATGAGCTCTCTTCAAAAACCACCCTCCCTTCAGCCAAAAGAAAAATTGCAGTACCCCCTTCTCTTTTCTGACCCCTACTCTCACAGCAATCATTTTCATACAGTCCCTAACAGCGGTAAAGTGCTCACAAACAAGTACAAAAAGTAGTTCTGTTGTGTAATCAACCATATTTGTGTTCAAGTACATCAACTGTTGGATGCGTTTTGCAAAGTGCCACTCAGTTATTCAGTAAACTCTTTTCACACATTGTATTTGGGACTGAGATAGTGTGGTACTCTGAGGCTTGGTGTGATACTGATGATGTAACACAGAAGGACTGAGGAGATGTTTTATATCAAAGACAGTTTGTTGCTCAGTAATTTGGTATGTAACAAGGAAGTCACAGCTTCAAACCACAAACTTGAGAGATGTTATTAAACCCCGTTTAATCATGAACAATAAATCAAGGGTGATGGGAGGTTTAATGTTTCATCTTCTCTCATCACCTCCCACTGTTTTGACTTTTCTCCCCCTAAATCTACAACAGGAAATTGAAAGCAAGAGTGACTGTATTGTTGCCATGCTTTTATAGCAGAGTGCTAATACTCAGAAGACAGAGTTTAAATTCTGAAAGGGCTAGAGGGGGTTTCATCTATTTTCCCCTGAAATCAAAGCTGAAGGAACACTGCTCACTCACATCGCTGTCATTGTACTGAAAGGCAGCATTCCTCACAGTAAAGTTTGATTTGGATGGAAGTAATTTTCAGCTGCACGGCAGGAGGTGATTGGTTCAATGGCCACTCTCGGACAGAACATGTTAGCCTCTGCCAGACAACAAGAGCATTGCTCAAAATTGCCAGCAGTATAGCACAACTGTGTCACAGGGTGCGGTGCAGTGTGGCGGCAGTCAATAAACCATCTGTCTCTCGGACTGAACCAGAACACTTTTTTAGGATGAAACATTTTGTTCTCCTCGTGAACATTGTGTTCGGGGGGACAAAATCACACAGTTTGTACAGTTTGGAGTCGAGGGTTGGGTTGGTCTGTAGATTTTTATTAGCATAACAGACTGTACTGACAGCTTGTTATTAATTAAATTAATTCAATGAAAAGCAGGGAAACCAGGTGCTTTAGTGTAATTTGAATTTGAAATTTCACCTGCCATATAACCCTGGATTGTGTGGCAGGTGTATATCTTTTGGCCATTTTCACTATCGACAAAACAACTGAAATAAATGCAGTACAGAAAAAAAAGATCTGTAATTTTTCCGTTGTTTCTCAGTCATGCCTCCTAATGTAAGCAAATTACCATATCATAATGCTCAAAACAAGATGCTTCCTTTGTGACAAGAAGAGAAAAAAAAAGGGGTTGATTTTCTACTGTACTGTACTGTGAGTGAAATTGCCCACAGTGTATGCTTTAAAAACCTTAATGTAATGCCTTGGTCTGCCTTTGTTTGTTCATCTGTCTGTCTGTCTGTCTGTCAGAGGTGTTATCCCAGACATCGCAGATGCAATTTTAAGATACCTTGGGAATATGATGCATCTCTCCACTGCGTTCTGGCATTTTCAACATTACAATGAGCCAGAGTAAGCCGCTTTTACAGGTATAAGGTTTATAAGGTGACATATTTGCTAGTGTTTGCTCCAGAGGGGCTCCGGATCCGTCACGAGGGATGACATGTTTACTTTTTCCTTCGTCATTCTGGCAGAGGAGTGTTTTGAGAGCAAAGAGAGCTGGAAGGAAAACTATGCTGAGCAAAAACCTTAGGTCAACTTCTAGTCTGACATCTTTTCATAGCAACCTCACAGCGTTTCCACCTGTTCAGACTTCAGTTTTCGGTTTTATGGCGATCTACAATTATACTAGAAAGATTTGCATGTCTTTTATCTGGTCCTAACATCACTCATCACACAATTTAGGGTGGGTGGCTTGGGGCACAGATGCTCAAAAGGCACAAAATGCTCCCAGTTTGTTGTGTCTTTTCCATAACAGCAGAAAAATATATCTACAGTACATGCCTGACAAATATACAAGACACACACATGCCAAGCACTAATAATTCCAGTGTCAGAATCCAACAATTGTGGTTAAGTGGTTCTGATTATACAGTACAAACCAATAGAGCAGGTGCAACATCAAAAACAAGCAACATACATTCACGCAACAACATGTAAGATTACATAGCTTGTGCCTCAGAAAAATACTTGAAAGTGCAATAATGACATGTCGTTTGAGTTATTAGTTGAATTTATGTAGTAGCTGCACCGTGTCAAAAAATCAGTTACCTATGTTTACCTCCTCCCAGTGAACAAACAAACACCATGAAAGCAAACTTTCCAACCCCTTGATGTCAGGATTCTGTTTATGCAGTGTAGTGGGTGAATAATTTCTACAGTCATCAACCTCGTATTTACACAAACAATTCAGACTCACATAGCTGCACAGCTGCAAAGCCTTTGCAAATCAACAAGTTGAATACTGGAATATTACTTTTATTGGTCCTCATCGCAGATTCGGCTTGGTATGCACAGGTGCTTTTAGAAAGTGACACTGTTGTTTCCCTCACTTTATCTATGTCCAGTGGAGGAATGTAACTAAGTACATTTACTCAAGTACTGTACTTAAAGTTATAATCTCAAAGATTTTCATTTCGTTGTCTTTCACGGCACCTATTGCAATAATGGGTAATTGCAGGTGTGTTTTTGGACCTCACTTCAGTTTCAGTTTCATCGTCTGTCATCTTCAATCTTTTCTTTGTTTTTTCGGCCATAATAACCGTTTATTCACAACGGTAGCAGACACCGGAAACAACAGCACACCGCTTCACACACAGGTGAGTTGAAGAGCGAGTCTGTTGCGTTAAAAGCCTAACTGTGCGCCGCTTGTGAGTTTTTCAGGAAAGTCGCTCCAGACACCCAAGTTATAATACTGCAAATGCAAAGGCTTTCATCAGTGGATCATAGGCTCAATCACCATTGAGCTGCATCATTCGGCAATAGATAGTGACTTAACAGATGTTTATTTCACAGTTCAAGTGTCAAAAATGTGAGGATTTGCTGCTTTTCTTTTAAATTATTTAAATATTTTTAATATATTTAAAAATAACAGTCAATTGATTGATGGAGAAAACAATCAACAGATTAATCCACAATGAAAATAATCATTAGTTGCAGTCCTGTACAAAATAGTTAAAAATGAGCTCAACCAACTACAAATCAAATGTAAAATCCTGTTTTTACGTTCATGCATGAGTAATAATAATCTAATAATCTAATAATCTAATATAACAGTCACAGGGGAAACTTTTCTGCATTGATTACTTTTACTTTTAATACTGCGTTTTCCTGATTATACTTATATATTTTTACTTAAGTAACACTTTCAATGCAAGCCTTTTACTTGCAATGTAATATGAATACACAAAAGAATCAGCAGCTGGCAGGAGCTTTCTCTTTGAGCAGCATTACTCACTAATCATGTTTAACCCGTTAAGCTGATGCAGTATTGTATCCTCACACACACGCACAGACACACACAACCACTCGGCTCAAATGAATCTTTCTCTGACTCAACCAAATGATACAACATGTGTATCAATCAGAGATCAAAAGTCTATCTCTGACTTATTTCACACAAAAGGGTTGTGCTAATGCATCATAAAGGTATTTCTGTCCGCCATGCTTTTAGTGATTCTCCTCAGCTTCTCTAGTTAATTATTGATCTGAGCAGTGTTTAGAGCCGTGAATAATTAACATGCCAGTGTTGTGGCTGTCAGAACGGCAGCGATCACAGCAACATGTCAAAACAATATTGGGGGAAGTCTTAAATTATGCAGTGTTGCAATCACACTCATTTAGGTGTCCTCTGACCAATTTCTGCTGTATCAGGAAAGAGCTGCAAGCAACACAACACAACATAACATAACAACAGATTTACAGTATTATTATGCAGGATAAGTAAAACATTCAGAGTATTTTACTATATTGTGATACATTTGAAAAGGGTGGAATAAAAATAAAAGGATTTACTGACACACACGAATCATGCCTCACTCATTTTAATGAATGAATAAAATGCACAACTTCCTTTCATTGCCTCAGCAAAGCCAAATGTTGTACATTATTTTCCATTTTCCTTTATTTTTTTTCTCTCTTCTATCCAAAAGGACTTATTCTGGTATCATCTTAGAGGTCGAGTTGTTTGTCATTGTTTACTACACTATTAAGAAAATATAAATTCTTAAAAGATATTTTAAATAGCAAGGCACAAAATGCTACTTTTTTTTCAATTCAATACCTCAAAATACATCCAGAATCGGCTCCTCACCACTAAAACATGCAGATAAAAAGGTATACTCTCTTACTGCTGTATGACACAGCCCACATATGTCGGTACTGTATGTATGCTTTCCGTATGCCACCCCTGATATGCAAAAAAAGATCAAATAGATATAGATATAATAGATATTATTCATTTTATTACAAAACAAAACTGTGAAGCAGGAGTTTCACAGTTTTGGCCACAGATTCATCCACCTACTTGAATTTATCCTGGACAAATACAATTAATGCAATATTAAATTTGATAAAGATAATAATGAGCCACAACACAGCCATGGTCCTACACATTAAACAGGTTTTATACTTATCCATTATGTTTCTGATTTAAACAGCCTGGACAAATTAAGTTCACCGAAGCTTCTTGTGGCTGACAAGAATACAACAGCAAGAACTCTGTGCCTTTCCTCATTACTGTGGTGATCAAGATGTACATAAATAAGAATATTTAAGACAAGACAGCTTGACTGTCAGACACTTTGTGAGTATGTGTCATCGCCATACTCTAACCTCACTAAAAATCTCTTAATTTGAGACATCTTGTTCTACATAAAGAGTTTGCTTCAAGTCATGTTTTAATTTGCTGTGTGTGCACACTTTAAAAAAGCTCAAGGCATTATGAACTCATCTGAGCACACAGGGAAACAACATTGCACATGCTGCCATGTGTTTTATAGCTGAATAAGTAGATAAATAGTTCTGACAAGAGTTTAAGTATAGTTGTAGAGTCATTGTAACAGCAGGAGACTAGAGTTCATTTTTATCAAGACTGTTTAGATTAGAGCTGATTTAAGGAGCTAAACTGTGGCCAATTATGTCTGTTTGTTATGTCTGAAGTTGGCACATACTGCAGGAAGTAGGAGTAGGTATTCAACTTCTATAAGAATACTTGCTTCCTTAGAATGAAGTATTCTTAATGTAAATCTATATTTCAGTGCAGATATTTCACCCTGACATCGTTATGTATCTATTCAATGTACATTTTGAAATGGCTACAGTACATAAACAAGCTATCATACACGCAGCTGTTGTATTTATATTATTGAATGCTGTTCTTGTTAGATGGCAGAGTTTTCTGTCAGGCGAGCACTATTTAGAGTGACACACTGATCTATCGCTCATTTCATGTACAGCTAGGACATTGAACGCTCTGACACTGATCATTTATACGAACATCAGTGGCTCTATGTCTACCGACACGCAGCAGCTATCAGCCTTGACAGTCTAGAGGAAGCTTCATCTTAAAATGGAAAACAGACAGCTCTGAGAGCCATCATCCTGCAGTTTGCTTCACTCCACTCACAGACAACATTTCATAACATAGCAGACTGATCTCGCTGTTAATTGTAAATATATTTTAGAATAGCTGCAAAACTTTTTTCTGTAATTGTCCACTTTGTAATTGCAGTGAATAAGATGTTAACCTTATACAACATAATAATTTTCCACAACACATCCATAGTCCCAGATTTAAAAGTGTTTTTGTTGTTGCTTTTTTATTACTATTCATTATTTTTCTGATTCAACATTAAACTTTGTGTCTCTTACAAAGAATGAATGAGTTTGGGAGCCTAAAATCAGGAGCCTTATCTAAACAACTCTTCCAGCAGTGGTTGATGCATCATGAGTAATCCATGTTGCCTACACCACATCCAGTAAACAGACCTACACTGTGCGTGTCAGTTTGCGTAAGTGCTATGTTAGAGGGCACCTCCTGGCATTTACTTTTTCCCACTACTTCCTTCCCCTGTGGTGTGTGCGCTTGTTTTCTGCATGGCCCCTGAGTAGGTTGTACACAGAAGTAGCAATGTCTTATGTCAGATCTGATTTCTTTTTTAGATATTTGCTATTAGTAGCCTAAAGATTCCCCTCAGCTCGCCAACATTACGTAGTCTTGTGCTTCCTTTAGGAGACATTATGCAGAGAGAAATTAGACTCAAAATGGTCACAAATGTGTGTTACATGACAAGATCGTTGTGTACAACGATTTGTGTGTAATTTTGGGTACTCACAAATGCATGTTCCAATCCATGAACAAATGCCAAGCAATTTGAACGCATGTAAAACAGTTTTACAAATGCACACATCACAACCTGAATAAATATTAATATTTTACATACAGATTTTTAACTTCAACTTCACAGACCTGATCATTCTAAGTCTAAGTCGAAAAATATTTGTGACATTCTTTTGTATTTATTTACGCATTGTTAAATGTGTGTGCATGGATCGCCTGATACGCACGGATCAGGTTGCATTTGCGTACAGAGTTTTGAGCCTGTTTTCATGGTCTCCAGATCCACACAGAGCCACAAATGCATGCTGTGTTTAAATGCTGGTGGAAAACTGGGACATCCGGGCTTTCAGTGAATTTGTGTGTAATTCCACAGTGGGAAAGATATTTTTCTAAATAGACAGAATAGCTGGGAAAACAGCCAGTCCAGGCAAAAAGTGGATGCTGTCGACCCATTGTAAGCAAAACATGTAATGTTTGCAATATGAATATAGTTATAATTTGTGACTATTTTGAGTCTAATTTCTCTCCATAACATTAGACTTTAGTTTTACTTCATTTTGCATGAATCACTCGTTCTGTCCTTACACTCACATACATGAAATTCCCAAAATGTGTTAAATGGGTTAAGCGACTGTTCACTAAGCTCCGCCCCCCTTAGTTACTGTTGCTATGCCTGTCAAGTTTTCCATCCGTGTACGGCACATGCATTTAATAATGATAGTGATGGCAGATTTACCGGCTTTCATGTTTTTTATGACAACCGTCGCTGGCCAATTTTATCAGCTGTAGCTCATTAAGCTAACATTAGCTCCAACACTGTCTCTGACTTTTTAACGTTTCAAGCCAACTCAAATTAAAACAATAATCTTGTAAAAGGGGCCTTAAATGTGTACTTGATGGCTACATACATAACATAATACTGAAAGACTGAAGCTAAAGTTGCATGTCTCAGGCAAAAGTTAGCACCCTCACCAGTATGATCCATGTTGAGGACAAATAAATGAGAGAAACAGCGTTCATATTTTCAATTTTTTCAAACTGTATGTTTTCACCTTGAACGTTACAAGCAAAAAGGTTTTTAGAATGAGGATTAATGTGCTTGGCAAACTGGGCATAACGTTGAACGTCAAATAACATTGGCTGAGGTCGCTGGAGTGTAAACGTCCCCAAATCCGATAAAGAACAGTGAACAGTACTACACAGTACATGTAGCCTACTAGACTGGCTATTTTTTTAATGTAACCCATAACCCCCCAAACTAATGTAGTTAGTTAATGCTCCTTGGTCTTCAAAGAAACACTAGGTTACATTAGGTTGTTTACAACTAGTTATGCTCACTTTTGTAGCTTAAGTTAGAGCAGATAAACAAATCCATTTCTACGCTTTTGCTCTTTTGTTTTAGGTTTTGGAAAGGCTAAAAAACTTAAAATGCAACAACCCCATGAACACTTTCAGCATGTGGAGAAATCCAAATCTTGACAGGCCGAGACTAAGCTAAGACTGGACAATTGAAGTTCGATGGAGTTAAACAGTCAGTTGCCTATTATTTCTATTATTACATTATTGTTATTATGTGATTATCTGACTGTGCTATTCGATTCCTGAAATGTTTCTTTCAGCTGAACGCCAGCTGTTTTCTGTATTTGAATGCCAGTTTTCTCTCAATGAAATCTGGGAAAGAAAAGTGACAAGAGAGTGAGAGGAGCTGTGTCCAGTGTATATACTGCATTCCCCGCGGATATATATATGAAGAGGAATAAACACATGGTTCCCAGCGGTTTGCTATTGCCAGGCCTGCTGGTAGTTGGCTGCACAGATGTCTGAGTGAGGGGAGGGGGAGCGAGGCAAAGAGACCATCAGCCCAACCACCTAACTCGACACACTGACATATGGACTGCCTGTCAATTGCAATTATTAATTTGATATTTCCCAGCCCCAGGAGCGTGGCACAACATGCTGCCCAGAGTCAGTATAATCAAATTACCGGAGCATAAGTAATGGCTGGCCATACACCACTGCTTCCCCTGACTCAACTTTTAATTCTGCCATGCTGGCTCTGTGGGTAAAAAATAGGATATATTTGAATTGATAACTGCAGACAGTCCTCCAAGGGTGTGTTTATTGCTTGCTCAGTGGGATGGATACAGACATTGTTTTGGGTGCAGTAAGCATTGCTTTAGGGATGGATTTTGCACTTGAATAAAGTTTAGGGTAAGAATGAGATCCCTAGATGGGTCCACTTAATTCTCTGGCCTTCTAATATCCAGGAAAAATTACACACCTACAGCTTTGGTATAACTTTTTATTTGTTGTTGTTTCTCTTCGTACTTTTCTACAACACCCTGCAGAGTAGTGTTCAATAAGAACAAGAAGCTTCATTGTAGCAGCACTTTTCAAAACAAAGTTACAAGATTGCAAACCATAAAATATCAATAATTAAGATTAAAAAAGAATCCTTGCTGTAGGGATTACTTCAGTATTGGATGATTCTGCAGTGCCAACGCAGGAAGTAGCATGACCTATATGAGAGCAAGGGCAAGGGTGTGTAGGGTGGGGTGGTGGAAGGACGGGTAGCACGTCCAACTTTCAATGCAGGAGACTGGAGTTTGCATCCTGTCATAGACTAATATTTAATGTTAATTACTTTTTACGTTCTTATTAACTGCTAAAGTGTTTTAGCTGCCTAACCCTTACCATACCTTACTATATTTTATTTCCACTACCACAATCTTTCCCTAACTTTAACCCTACCATGTGTAGATATCGCAAAAAGCAAGTATTAAAAAAATCATTGGCTCTGGATTTAAAAAAAACATTTGCAAATAATACAAACAAATTAAACAGATTTTTTTGTTGCCTGCAAAATTTGTTTTGGAGAAGGATTTAAATGTTGATTCTAGCAGCTTAAGCCCCTCAGGACAGTGCCTTCCAGGGTAATCCGGTAATCGTAATGGGTCATCGTTGTATAATCCTTTAATTACTCAGACAAGGTGAGCTATTATTCGATTAGTATTACAACTCAAAAACTAAATTCTCTTACCCCCTTTTAGTAATGACAGTAACTCTGCTCACAGGTGTTTACTACACTTACTTGGTCAGGATCCCATTTCTGGATTTTGGATGGTGACCATTACATAAATGAGTCAATGCAGGTATTTCAGAAATCTCTTCACAGGACATCACCTAAGCTCTCTCATGTTAGCCTTGTTCCGCTAGATTAATCCCAATCAATATTAATTAATGCTAATCAATGCAATGCAATCTTTTTCACCCTCAGAGGAGTGGACCAAACTAATGAAATTAATGAAGTGCAGTGTTTGAGACTCTGGCCATCAGCCTCTGGTGTTGTGCGACATCTGCTTACAGTACAGTACTAACAGTGCAGTTCACAGCTGTGCATTGGGATGGCTTCTTTGTCATGATTTATGGTCCTGTTTCCCCTTTGAGGGTACATTCTCCTGACTAGAGGACAAATATTTATTGTATTAAGCCATATGTGTTTTGATGGAATTTAAGTAAAGCTCAACAAGAAAGAACAGCAATCAGAGCCAAAAGATTAGGGGACTACACTAAACGCTATGGAGTTTCTTTGTGAGTTGCTAATACACATTTGGCTGCCAAGGACATTACATGCAGACCATCCTCAAGGGAAAATTCCCCTTTAAAAGTCTTGCCTGCCTAGAATTTCATTTTCCTGCAATACGGTTTATCAATAATTTGTTCAAGCATGCCTTGCTCTGCAAATGGAGTGATGATTACTTGTGCAGACTTCTAATTGCCTTGTAAATGAGAGCAGAATTACCAATACATCAACTTGGATCCAATGAACTGTTTGTTTGCTCAAAACTACTGAGTCTAGACAACTCAAATAACTCCTGGAGAGGTCTGACTGCAAGGTTGTGTAAAAGAAATCATATTTGACAGAGGCAGCGATTGGATCAAGGTAGTTAAATATCAGTTCTTGTCTTTTCTAGTCTGTAAAGTTTCCTTTGATAGGAAAAGATCAATGTCAGCCTGAGGTATTTTCATTGGTGGCTCAAAACACATGAAGCCGATGACATTATTTCTAACGTATTGTTCGCCTGTGAGTGTGAATAGCACCCTGACAAGGTGCCAGACCCTCTTCACAGCTTGTTCCAGTTCACAGTGCTTGACAGCTGCCATGTGTGGTACACTACACCATACATCCACTCCTTTCTGTGAGCGGATTCTTCTCTTGTCTTACCATGTACATCGTATAAGTTAAAACTATTAATTCAAACAATCTATTCCTAACCCTGCTGTTATCAGTACAAGAACAGGTAGGTAGATAGATAGATAGATAGATAGATAGATAGATAGATAGATAGATAGATAGGTGGAAGGAAGAAAGTACTATTATACCAAATTAAAGAGGGATTAAAAAGATAGGTCTTTAATTTCTTTTTAAAACTGCCAAGCTAGTTTGCTGTCCTAAGATCAATTTCACAGTTTAGAGGCATAAAAACAGGAAACAGCCTCATCAGATTCTTTGTGGGAAACAATAGGCACTTTAAAAAAGGCAGTGGAACATCTGAAAACTCTAGTTTGAGCATAAATGAAAAGTAATCACAGATATAGGAAGTTGCTTTCAAACACATACGATGACTTTAAAATAAATTCTAAAAAACACAGGCAGCCATTATAGTGTCACAAGTAATATGGTGGTCAAATTGTGGCTGCAGCATTCTGAATTATAGTAAAGATTTTTTTAGGTAATAATTAATAATTTAACTGACTTGTAGTTAAGACATGTATGCGTTTTGGCATCATTCTGAGTTAGAAATGGTCTCACCATGTCCTAAGATGAAAAGAAGATTCAGAAAAGAAGGTTGAATTTTGAATTTTTTTGGTTGAATACTTTATATTTGTTGTAAAATTGTCCTGCTAACATGCATTCCACATCTCTATCTCATCAGTCAGTCAACATCAAATATATTTCATTTGAGATATTTGTTCCACATGGTGTGTTTTTATTGTTGACAAGATTCTATTTTGCCTTCTGCTTATTTCATTTAATGATAATCTAACTCACTTTACATAATACAACAGCTGGAATATCTGGGAAGTTGGAAATCAAAGAAGTTGCACGTCATGTTTTGTTGCCAATCACCTGAATATATTTGCTGATTTTGTTCTTTTAATCTCTTCATTTTGCCCCATAAAGATGTTCAACCTATTGAATTAAAGGTACCCAGTGGAGTTTTTGACCACTAGTAGCGCTATGGAGCCGTGTCTTTACACATGGTTCCCCATTTGCTTGCTCTTCCACAAGAGCACAGATGCGCGCAAGAAAGCATGCGGGCCAGGTGATCCACATCCTGCAATGGGTTTCACGCCAGACCAATGACTGAAAGTGGGTGGGGGTAAGTGCACCAAGAGGCGTAGCAGTCGGCCAGCAAAGGCTGTGAAGAAGAAGTCTGCTAGCAAGCAAACATGGAATGCACAAATTGAAATATATAAAAATCGGCTTTGCAGATGTTTTATGAGGAAGGAAATGCACCCAACACATTTGTTAGACTTGAGAATGAACACTGAATAAACAGAAACTTTATTCGTTTACAAGTAAACTCCACAGTGTTTAATCTTAAGTTGAATTTAAAATAACTATAATTAGAGTAAATAATAGAGTAAAAAAATGAATGAATGAATGAATTAATTAATTTTAAAATCCCTCTTTTTCTTCATGCCTTTCATGGGCCAAGAACCATCTTCCATGATGACGTGACTACTATACATCAATAAAGCATGAAACCGTTGACCATCATCTCTGTCTACAGCTGAATGAGTGCAAAAACAACAATCTCCTCTGTCTGGTTTTGGAAATCCCTGCATAAACAGCAGCGGCAAGTAGGATTCATGCTCTCATCCAAACAGCTATAAAGACAACACTGCCTCCCATTCCTGGCAAGTCTAAATCCATGTGACAGTTTACTGCATTTCAATGCCTCCCACTCAAAATAAACAATAAGAATAAATAGGAATGCAAGCTCCCTTAACATATTCTGTATGGACTGGAGTCCTCAAAAAATAGCTGTGCTGCAGGGCTGTCTTAAGTTTGACTTGAGTCATTCTTGTTCCCTTCTTTTATCAGTGGGATTTGTGGTCCTGCAAGTGAAATATACACACAGGACACTGCAAATAATGGCAGTAAACTCCAGAGTATGCTCCAATGTATCTGCAATTGATTATTCTGCTGTGATTCATCTGTCTTAGTCTGAGTAAACCCCAATTTCCTGTCTCTCAAGCACCTGGGAAGGGGGTCTCTTTTTAATGGAGTTGACATTTGTCGTCGGCTGATGTGACTAATTAAACTGACGAGCTCTCATCGAGCATTGTTCCTCACCCGTATGGGCTTCAATCTGGGTGTGGCTTCCTCCTCTTCTGCCTCTGCGAGGTAAAATGCTGCACCTGCACCATCTGCTGCACTGTGTCAGGTCCCCTGCACAAGTGTAAGGGTTGAATTATTGAGATAGGGACATGTTGTTCTCCAGGCGCTGGTACCTGATGATAGTGTGAAATGTAAGATTGGGTTGTTTACAACCAAGCTCAACAAGGCTCAGAGACAGATAATACAAAGACATGCAGGCTGAAGTGCTTCTTTTTTTGATTATGCTATTGTGTTTAAATTGCACCTTTATAGCTCTTTGTAATATAATCATAGATTTTACAGAAGGATGTTGGAAAACCAACTCTAAAGCCTATGTTTTCTATCCTATATGTAGAGTATCAATAGCAAATATGTTTTTTTTACTGTAGAGACTTCACTTCTAAGACCAGTGTTTCCCTTTGGAGTGCCTGTTTCTCATAACATTAAAAGATCTCCGTGTCCCTGCTGATTTAATTCGACCATTTCCACTGTTTGAACAACAGGGCTGCTGTTTGACATGGATGACTGGGACCAGGGGGACAGACAAGAACAGGAGAGTGTAGGACTCCATACTGCGACAGTAAAACACCTTTGGGAAATTTTGTCAGACGTGGGGACAACAAAAAGGGTCTTGATTCCTGTAATAGTTTGTACCAGCCAATCCAAACAGTAAATACTGTTTGAAGGGCTTGAAGTGGTTGCAGTCCAGCCAGGCCTCCGTGACGAGCATTATCATATTATCTGCTGTCGGGAGAATAGAATTCTAGAGAGATGTTTTTTCTCTCGTCCTTTCGGATTGCATGAAATGAATGTCAGTATTCATTTTCATTTGGCTCTGATATGTTCCTTGAACATTTCCTGTTCAGAAAAAAAAAATCTGTGGAGAAACACATACCACTTAACTTCAAAGCTTATAGCTTCAGAGCTATATCAACAACTTGATCAACCTCCAGCGAGAACATGGGCAGTATAGTACAATATATGTGACACTATATGTGGTACAGTATATTTTGCTGCAGTATATCTGAGATATGGTAATTCTATTCTTTTGATTTGTCCCTGATGGCAGCAGTTGCGGTAGGAGCACAACTTGCATTGTGTGTGACAAGCTTCTGTAGGTAGCAGAAGATAATGGATAACTCTGGAGTGGCTCAGACGAGATCAGTGAAGTAGGAACTCAGCGGGTGATGAAGCAAAAAAGGAATCCTTATTTTCGCTCAGTGTGTGCTTTTCTACCTTAGCGGACAAAGCGCTTTACAATCTGCCTCTCCTTTAAACACGCACTCAAACACAGATGCGATACCTCCTGAGCCACAGCCACCCGATGCACTGTGCGTACCTGCAGGAGGAGGCAGGCAGATGATTGATTCATCAAGCCTGCAAAATCAATAGTAACCTGCTAGAGTTGCCACTCATTGCATCAAAGCAATAAAAGCAGTAAACCTCATCTGACTTAGATATAAACAATGTAATGTGAGGAAGATGGAATGGTAGGAATGGGGGAATACAAGGGAAAACTGAATAAAAAATAAACAAAATCTTTGTATTATATATATGTGTTTGTGCACCAATGAAATCTCACACATACATGAAACAATACATTTGCTGCAGGTTTTTCAGGGCTTAACCACATTGCATTTGTATAGGCTGGGCTGATCAATTGCAGGTGCTAAGATAAAAACACTGTGCAATATATCACTCTGCACAAACTGATTAACTTCCCTCCTTTGAGCAACATACTCCACAGGAATGATGATATATACAAGTGGTGTAGTGTGTGAGAAAACGTCTTCAGACGTTCATTTCGATTGCACAAAGAGAAAACAAAGGAAAAAAAGTAGATCTCCTAACGAGGAGCTTCTTGCCGCAGTTTTGATTCATGAGGAGAGGAAGAATGCTAAAGATCAAGATGAAATCTGATCACGTCTTTTTACAACTCTCCATTCTGGTTATTACCATTGTTTCTGGCTGAAAAGAGACAGGCCTTACAAGGAAGAAAACAGTTATTCTAGCTAAAGGGGAATGATGAGGCAAAGTTAATCACCATCCATTGATTTTACTGACACGAGCCAGCGCAACTAAGCCAGCTTTCCATTTGGATAGAAAAGAAAATCAATAAAAAATGATGTCATACATGTGGTAAAAGTTTTCTAGTTTGCAGTAAATCATAACTAAGAGGAGAAACATAAACTTTGAAGTGAATCTAAATATGATTGTGTTTATGTCTATTATGTATATGTATTACTAAACAATGACTGAGTGAACAGAAGAATTACTTTTCTCCCATAATATACAAGGAGACCCAAAATTAAACCAACCAAATTTCTGGTTATCGCTGCACTGTAAATTGTTTCCCGTTTGAAAACAAAGTGCTTCTATATCTTCACAGCATGGTAGACTGTGCAGATCCTCTGCTGGAGTAGAGGCAAAGGGCAACATGTGAAGATGAATCACTGCTGCTCAGTCTACAGACAGAGCAGGCCAGCGCCGAGGTCAAAGAAACACCAGCTGCTGCACAAAGTTGTCAGTTCCAAACCAGTAGAGCTGTGGGATACAACGCAGTGTTTGTGACACGCTTTTTAATGCTGATTTGCCTTTATCTTAAATTCAGATGCATGATGGTCTGAAGTTAATTGTTGCCATAGAAACGGATAAGATGAGAGGGCTGCTCTTTAAAAGTGTTTGTAATTATTTTTGGTATCATTGTGTACACAGTCCCTACTTCGCAGAGTTTGTAACAAGTGCAAGTATGTGTGAAGGGATATGATTGCTGTCTGTATAATGCTGTTGTTTTTTTTTTTAAAATATTCCTTTTATTTTATAATTAGTGCAAGTGTTAACGTTTCGGGAGAAATCATTCCCACCACTCAGTAGGACAAGGTAAACGCCAGGCTTTTATTTTCCTCCACACGCAGCAGGTGGAAGAGCTTGATCGAACAAAAAAGGATATTTTAAACACTTAAAGTCTTACTGTGGCATTTTCAAATATTCCACCAAATTACCCCAAGATGATGGTTAATGGCAGATGATCCTTTGAAGTGGAACAAAAGATAAGCCGCTGATCCATGTCAAAGCCCAGTCCACAAATACACAAGAGCGTAGCTGAAATGCATTTTGTTTTAGATACTGCTACTGGGCTGTTTAACTCCCTCTAATATTTCATTTGTTGTCAGTCTAAAACCACTATAAACAACAGAGGAGCAACTGGATTTATGTGATTTCTTCTGGCCCTTTAATTCTAATCTCTAGGCAAGGCTAGTTAACCTCACCCCGTAAACTCCATTGTTCTCATCCTTTCATTTTCTTAGCCTTGCTGGTTACTTGTGTTCACCCTATTCTTCCTTAATTCCAGCACATACATGCTGCTGTAATGAGGCAAAGTCAGAGCTCCCCTGTTTCCTTTCATTTGCTGAGAGATCACAAAGCCAAAGTATCACACGGGGGTTTCTAGCGCCCTCCCAGCTGACCATGGCTAAATGGTGTTTTTGCTCTGCTGAACACTAATCCTTCTGTCAGATAAGGCCCATTATAGCAGGGGTGTAGCCAGCCCGGTTCAGTTTAAACAGACATTGAAACCATCTGTAGCAGACAGCACGGTCCTGCAGGGGACAGCAGTTCAATGGCGCTGCCGTGTTTGTGCGTTTATAATAACGCTGCGTGTCTTTCTTGCAGCACAGTGGGTCATTCCTGGCACTCAATGTTCAGAGGCAAGTATGGATTCATTAAGGAACCTCACTGGCAGAACAAAAACTGTTTAAAAAGTAGCTTTCAAGCAGCTGCTGTTGCTCCACACCTGTCTGATATAATATGCAAGGTAGAATCAGATTCAATCACCCTTTATCATTTGACTTAGAGCAATGTGGAGTTGCTCATATTTCACCATAGACAGACAGAAATCAGGAGATAGTGGGAGTTTGTGATGCATCAACCACGTTAGGCTGTTCTGACAGCACACAGGCTATTATATGAGCTGTTATCCTCTACATCTGTACATTAGATTTTATTGCAAAATGAAGGTTGCTCTCGTGAAACTCATTTGGAAGTCAGCACATCTATCATCGCCTCTCCCAGACCCAGACAGCTGCGTGGAAACGAGAAGCCAAACAGATGCACTTTCTTTGTGCGAGAGCATGCAGGCATTGTTATTTTTCTCTCTCTCAGAAAATGAGGAGCTGCGGCTGGACGTTCGCAGCCTGAGGGGATAGAAATTTAACTTAGAAATGGCTCATATATTGAAGCCCACAATCATTGGTATTCTTTGTAGTGTATTTTAACGACATACATCAGCCATTTCAGCATTATGGTCGGCAATAGAGCATGTGTGATGCCGTTAGATAGATATTTTGTTAATAAAACCTCCCAACCCCTAAATCCTCAGAAAGAAAACAACAAATTTGTCTTTTTTATTACATTGTACTTAATGGAAAAGCAACTTCTTCCTCACTGGTCATGTTGTTTTTTCTTTGCGTGTGTTCGAAAAGGTTGCAGACTCATTTATTAGTGGCTGTTTACCAATTGTTCCCCTGCAACACTTACGTTACACCCACTAACAGCGTGCTCAGATTGACCACCTGGGGAGCTGTGGGAGCACAAACATCAGCAGGGAAATTGGTTTCCTTTCCTCCTGCTGCTGTTGTGTCTCCTCTGCAGCTGCAGAGTCCTTATTAATGTCATCAAGGGTCTATTCTGTTGATCCTTCAAAGAGGTAGCATCTTTCACATAAAGCGTGGAGGAATCTTGGGAGTATAATGTCATGGGAATAGGCTAGAGCTCTCAGAATGACTCCTCTGCCTGCTTTCTCTCAACATCACACGCATAGTCATGCAGCTTCTCTGCCCCTCCTATCGCCTACATGCCAACACTTCTATTTTGGTGTGTTTGTGCTGTGTACTGTTTTATGTGGATGTCATTAAGGGAGGCAAACGCTCACACTAATGAGGATTTGGGGAGTTCAATGTAAATCCATTAATGGATCTGTTTCTTTACACAGGAAGCGCAGTTACAAAAGAGTTAGGGAACAGCCATTTTATTTACATTTTGTGCCTTATAGACTGGAGTTGTGGGATACTGTTGCCTTTTATGATTTTTTGGGGGTGCCTATGATACCTTCTACCTCGTCTGCTTTTTAAAAGAAAATATTTAATTGAATATCTGTTTTTATAAGAACATTTTCCAGTTTTTTTGTTCCTAGCTTCCAATATTTCTTGGTCAGACTGTCTCAATCGTGATAAAAGTTGGTAGACTGTGAAAACACCAGAGATAGAAATACATCTGGAACATCTGCTATCATCGCAGATGGAGTCCGATATGTTGTATTCTATAATATATTAGAATATCAACCAAACTGAAAATGTACTAATTGTAATCAATTTTATCCCTTATTTCTGTGGGAAAGATTATTTATTTATCTTGATAGCTATTTTCATTGTAAAAGTTCAACTCACACATCAACTCACAAAAAGAAACCTTAAAGCTGAAGTCGGTAATCTGTATAAAAATAACTTTTTGTTATATTTGCTAAAACTGTTACTATGTCCTGACAGTAGTACATGAGACAGATAACCTGTGAAAAAATCAGGCTCCTCTGGCTCCACCTACCGCTCATAATGCCATTTACAAGAATCCACTGCGCCCAAATCAAAACAACCAATCAGAGCAGGAAGAGTGCCTAACGGCGTGTCAATCACACGCTGTGGGCAGCTCCCCTCCCCCGCTCATGCTCTCACTTGGTCAAACTGTGTATCTTTAGTGAGCAGACGCAATGGCAACGACAAATACAAGTAAACAGAAGAAGACCAATGAAGAAAAGCAAGCTAAAAAGAAAGAATTAGACCAAGCTGCTCTGCGGGGAGGGGCTTTGGAGGCGAGCTGGAGCCCAGCCAAGATTGAGGGGGAGGGACCTGGAAGTTGTACTCGTTCATATTTTCAAGCTAAATCCACTCTCTTCTCAATCCTACCGACTTCAGCTTTAAAGATATAATCTCGAAAATTTTCGTTTAAATAAACGTATGTTAAGTTACTATCTTTCGCCAAATGATGCGACACAATAGTGACTGAGCCTACTGCCCACTGATGAAAGCCCTTGCGTTTGCAGTATTACAACCCAGGTGTCAGGAGCAACTTTCCCAGAAAAATCCCAAGCGGCGCACAGTTAGACTTTTAACAAGGCTTTTAACCGTCTGACTCACTTTTCAACTCACCTGTGTGTGAAGTGGCGTACTGTTTTTTCAGGTCTCTGCTAGCGTTGTGAGTAAACGGTTACTATGGCCGAACAAACAAAGAAAAGGTCGATGACTGCAGATGAGGAAACTGAAACTGAAACTGAAGTGAGGTCCAAAAACACACCTGGAATTACCGATTATTGCCATAGGTGCCGTTAAAGACAACAAAATGAAAATCTTCGAGATTACAACTTTAATATTGAAACTGCTGAACATCAAAAGGCCGTTACCAGCAGGAGCTCGTACAAATTTGCCATCTGTCAAGCTTTCCATTCTCGCACCGTACATGATTGAGTTTGCATACTGTATTATAACGGGGAAGATTTACCACGCAAAACTTCTGTAGCTAGCTAGTTATTTAAGCTAACGTTAGCTCCATGAGTTGGTTGAAGACGCCGTCTCCGGTCAACTTTTTAATATTTCCAGCTGATTCGTTTTAACAGGAGAACCCTGTAAAGAAGTCATAAATATGCACTTGATAGCTATATGATATTGTGCTTCGTGAACGTTATGCTATCTTTGATATACTAGCTAGAACCTGCTGACACACATTGTGGAACTACTACACAGTGCCTGTGCTAGTCGTGAACGGGGCTTTTTTTAATGTAACCTGTAAAATAATGCAGTAAGAAATCTTCGTGGCCTTGGAAGGGAAAGTAGTTAGTTAGCCGAACATGCTAATGTTTGCAGTTTACATTAGAGCAAACAAGATACTGTTCAATCACTTCCTTAGACTTTGGCTCTTGTGTTGTTGTTACTGGAGAAGGTAAAAAAAAAAGAAACCCACGCTATGATTGGATTATCACTGTTCGAGAGATGGGTTTAGAGAACAGCGAATTGTGCTTTTCACTTGGTGCCTGTGTAGCTTGTGACTCCCACAAGGCCTCAGTGATAAAAGTGCAATTTGTTTGTTTTTTCTTGTGAGCGACGCTCGCAGTCCTTCACTGTGTTTGACCTTTAATGAGAAGATTTACATTTAGTATTATTTCAGCAACACAACATACAACCATGTGCACAGAGTGAATGTTTTAATGAACACGTCCTGTTTAAATGTCAACTGCTCAAACAGATAGAGAAACAATCAAAGGCCCTTTCATCCAACTTTATCTACTAGCCCCTGGTGCCTTCACATAATACAGCAGCCTCCTCCTTGGTAGGATGGTAAATTTGTCCGAGTCTTCTTTTGTAAAGTGAAGTAAAGTGATTTTTTAACCAAAACATGAAAAGAAAACATGTTTAATAAGTCTACTTACATAAATCTTGCTGTGCTAAACTGTACTAACCTGAGAACTACACCATCTACACCGACTGTTACTTTAAGTTCAAATTTGAGCTCAGTTTGAACTTTCAGCCTGCAGGTATTCACAGATTCATCTTTATTGATCTCTGGTAATGAATGGTGTTCTTTTCTCTATTCATAAGCAAATTACTGAGAGCCGCAACACACATATTCATTATCAGAATCATTTTCAGCATACAGTATTAACCAATTACCAAAATGACTACAAACTGAGTATAAACGGTGCTTTGCAGGGAATTAAATTCTGAATTGCTTTGATTGATTTTTATTAAAGTTAAAAGACTGTTATATTTATACAAACATCGCAAAATTGTAGATGTTAATCAAGCACTGCATAGTGTAGAAAGTCAAAATAAAACATCAACAAAATGTTGTGCTTCATGGAGAATTAGAATCAGCTTCTTACGCCTACTGGAAGCCGTAGCCTTGTACAGCACATCTTTGTAGTTTTTGAGGTTTGATCTTAAAAATTTTGAAGGCCAAAGTGTTTCAGGACTTTGACAGAGACACAAAAACATGAGGGGAGCATGAATATTTACGGTAACAGGAAAGCATGCTCATTACTACCATTGATTTTATTGAAAATGTTGAAACATTTCCTCTCACTTGCTAAGAATTTGAAGTACAATTAGCATCAGTCATTATGTCAAACAGGAATGGTCCACACAGCCTGAATGTGATGGCTGAATCAGGCTGTGGTTGCAAATTTATATTTTACTCTCGTTATCTTGAGATCATGATTGAAGTGTCTCATTATCTCAGAGTCAAATATTTCTGCTCATGATCGTGGTTTAATGATCTCATTTATGTGATAACATTAAGTGGTTTTTGTAAAATCACAGCTTAATTAGGCAACTGATTGAGCTGGCATTTTCTGCCTGCGTCATACATGTACCGTCTACAGTAAAATCTGATGTGTTATGGTACTTCCTTTAGATGATATCCACACTACGAGATTCAACGTGGATGGCAAGGTTGCCTCCATTCAGATCTTTCTGTGTGTGTGTCCTGTCTGTCATGAATGGAGTCAGTCCTGTAATGGACTGGTGACCTGTACAGGGTGTCCTCCACCTCTCATCCAGTATGAGCTGGAATAGGCTCCAGCCCCCCATGACCCCGATGATGATGGATGGATATTTGGTCTAACTCGGCCCTCGTGAGGGCAGCAACAGTTATGAAACACAAGTTGAAGCCATAACATTGTTATATGAGATTTTTTCTCCAAGCTTTATATATTGAATTTCCAAACAGATAATAGATAATAAGTGGCATGTCGAGCTTTAAATTGTATTTTAAATAGATTTAAAACTGAACAAATGGAACAAAAACAAAATACACAAGGGATTTGATCAGCAATGAAATTAAAAAGTTGCATAGTTATATGGCAAATATAGAAGATTATACAGTATATCTATATGTGTATATACATGCATACACACGTACAGTGGAGTACACAACAATAAAACACTGAATAAATAATTCAAATAAGTCAACTAAAAATACAAAATACGGTATGGAAGTATGTTAGGGATGCAGGGAAAGTTCATTTATCAGGGCAAAACTGGTAGATGATCCTTTTTTTCCAGCTGAACAAAAAAGAAACTGTCTCTAATTGGAGAATAATGGGTAGGTGGAGCAGGAGATTTCCATCTGACAGGAATCAAGCGTCTAGCTAAAAGAATTTCAAAAGCTATTAAGTTTTTCATATTATTTGTTATTACTGGTGTGAAGATGACTCCAACTAAAGCGGTACTGTAGCTGCAGGTGGTTTGACAACCAAAAACAGCGTAATGAGACAATTAAGTCATATATTGTTATAGCAGAAAAGGAAAAACATGATCAACCAGTGTTGCCCAGCATGAAGTGTGACATCATGATAACAAGTGATAGCCCAACCGAGGTAATTTACATAATTAAGATGTCACCTGGAGGATCTTTGTTGTTACATCATAATGAGATGATTAAATCGTGATTATAAAACAACAAAGGTTGATATATTTAGATACGAGATCAGTTGTGATCTCAACATACAGGTAACAGAAATTAACCTCATTTTCAGACTTAATTGAATTCAGCAGGGGTTCTGCCTACAGTTGTGGCTCAACACCAGCTCTGATACAATAAATACAATATATAAAATGCTAGCATGGGTCAAGGGTACCTATCCAGCTCTAAAATTCAGGGTCCCTGTAGTATTTTATCCCTTTTACGTGGTGAAAATGTGTGCAGGTATATAATAATATTTCATACAAAAGATACTCTGTGGAAGAACAGAAAGATCTCATATGGCCCTGCTACTGCCTTTTGCAGTTCAATATATACACTACATGCCTCACAGACTCTCTGAATGCTTTCTCCCTCAAATATATTCAGATATTGCACATTGCATATTAGACAACAATATTTGAAATTGAGTTGGGAATAAAGGATTATTCTAACTCCGGAGAAACCACGCTCTCTGATATTTTGGGTAACCTGTTTCACTGAATATAATCTCTTATCTGTGATTGTGAAATTATTCAGTGGAAGAGGGATTATGAAGTTTAATCTTAACAGGGATTTTCATGGTGAAATAAATTATTTTCCTTCCTTAGTTCATCAGTATAAAATGATTTGAGAACGGATTTTGCCACCTCTGAATGAGACAGGTATGAATGTAGATCTTCAGCATCCCTTCAAAACACAACAGAGCCCCGCGCAGAGGCACCACTTCCCCTTTTCTCTGTTAGTATTACTGTGATTATTTCCTGCTCTGTCGCTTTCATCAGCTGTGTGGTAAGCTTAATCAGTCAAAGTGAAGATGAATCCATTTCTGTGAAAGCTACACACGACTATTCATTTGGTTTATTATGTGGTAAGATTTAAGCTATCATTGGGCTTTTTTTAATGACTTCCTTGACGTTGAATGAACAACAAATTCATAACACGGCCTCTATTGTGTTGCTTAATAACTAATAGCAGAAATTATGCAGATTTTAACCAGGAATAAAATTATGTGTCCGTCATGTGAATGTGTAATGGTGTTAAATAATTTACAGGCAGTAATAGAAAGGAGCCTTTTTATAGCAGAATATGAAATGTCTTCAAAGATGATTGATCTGTTTTTAAGCCTTTAACAGCACATATAACAACACGCCACCTCTTTTTAGAGTGGACTTTGTAAACCTGTATAAAGCCTATACAGCCCATAATACTCATGACACACTGTACCAGATAAATAATTGACTTGTCCAGTCAAACAAAAGTGTTGAATGTTTTAGCCATTAAATAAATTTGCTTTACTGCAATGGATTTGCAAACTAGAGCTGATAACAAGAGTTTATGAAGGTTTTATATCATTATTATTTGAATTACTGATCTGGCCGCACATGTTATTATACCACAGCGCCAGAGGTCAAAATCAATGTCGTCTTTTATTATTCCATCACTGTTGTCCTATTCTGTCTCAGTACAGAGAAACAATCCATCCAGCAGTCAATCCACAGTCCCAGTGCCTCATAAATCCTGAATGTATCATGAGTTGTTGATGCTGAATGTTAAAATCATGTTAGTCAAAGACCCATCAGAGCTGCATGGCTGATATCCATATCTACAGCTGACACCCACAGGTTTTTTTCCTGGGGGAACAGTGAGATTCTTCCTCAACTGCGTGCACCATCCCCCCTAAGGAGCAGCACAGTGGCTCTTTATGATGTTGAAAGATAACCTTCGTGTATCTGGGTAGTACGCGAGAGGACTACACTTCAGACTGTCCGTGGTTGTATCTCCTGATCATAGCTTCCAGTATCAGATAACCAGGCTGCTTAAACTCCCAGCAGAGACAGAGTTTTGCTAAAGTCACCTGGTCTGGACTTATCTCAGCTGGACCTGAGAATTTCCGGCCTTAATCTAAAGCCAGAATCAGCACAGCCGCATAATCTCAGAGGCATTCTCAATGCAGAGTCAAAGAAACATTTCTAAAGAGCCCCTGGAGGAGATTCAGCAGGTGAAAATCCCGCTCCTGAGAGGAAGGTGTTGAATGTGATTCAGCAGTGTAAGACTGCGGGATACACTTGCTGCATATTGAATTGTTCCAGAAATGGTAGATACTGAGAGACAAGAGAAAGATAGAAGGCAAGAGAAGGGGTGTAATTTTACTGAGATGAGAAGGGGGCTGGGTTTGTTGACCGATCCCTATCCGGATTTTCTCTATAATCCTGTCTTTCAATTTAGTGCCTCAATCCCGTGTTCACTGAGGTAAACAACCCGGCCAGCCACAATTTCCTCTCCGTAGCCTGTTACACCCACCCCTGTCGTGTTCTCACACAGATGGCTTCATGAGAAACTTGATATGGTCTGCATAAAAATGTCCCCAAATTCAGTCAAAGCTGGAAACCACATGAAAGAAAATGTCCATTACTCTGCCAGTTTTCAACTTTAATCATATGCCTAACATTGAAATACAACTTCTGTTCATACAGTAGCAACTAAGGCACGATTAAACTTGTTTATGGTTTTGTTTAGACACTGACAGGACTTCCAAGATCGTAGTCTTTGTTTGAAGAAATAGTTCAAAATTTGGGGGAAATGCTTATTCGCTTTTTTGTCGAGAGTTAGATGAGAATATTGATACAACTCTAATGTCTATGCAGTAAATATGGAACTACCTCCAACACCTGGTTAGCTTAGCTTAGCATAAAGAAAGAAACGGGGAAACAGCTAGCCTGGCTCTGTCTAAAGGTTACAAATGTGCCCACCAGCACCTCTAAAGCTCCCTAGATAACACATATAATTAGTAATTGCTAGGTACCAATCACCTGCTTTTTTCCACATAGCTAATGGTAGACTGCTTGTTGTCTTAACTATCTAGCTAATAACATTAACTTAGTGATTAGCTTACAAAACACAAATTTAACTTACCTGAAAAAACTGCAAAGATCCCTCAGATCCCTCAGGTCGGTTAGTGCAGATTACTACAACACAACTCATTTTGTCGGTTTGAAACAGACGATGAAGGTTGTGGAAAGTTAAAGATAAAGTTACATCTCCTCTTGACCTTCCTACTCTATAATTCCCGAAAAGAAGTCAACAGGTGCCTCCACGATTACTTCATTCAGAGTAGCTGTCAATCACAGCTGTCAGTCATGACGTCCCACCCCCTTTTTATAGCATCAAATAACCAATTAAAACCAAACTTAATACTTGAACAAACATCAGTGTGATAAGAACTACCTAAAATGACAGAAACCATCGCTGGGGGAAAAAAATTTATTTGACATGTAGATTTGGTTTATGTCCCATCCGTTAACATGGAGGGGACAGGGTTTATGACCTATACTGCAGCCAGCCATCAGGGGGCGATTGAGATGTTTTGGCTTCACTTTTGGAGAGCTGTTACGTCGTCCATCTTTATATACAGTCTGGTTAAAACAAGATGTTGTGGTTTTTTCGGGGGGTTATGTGCAGTAACTTCCTGGAGTCTTGACATAGTGAGGTTGCCAACCAGCAGAGCACATAACCCCCCATAAAACCACAATGTGCCGTTTTTACGTTCTTATTTTTGTACAGATTCAAAAAACAAGGTATAACGTGTTAATTAGTGAGCTTTAGATGTGCTGGTAGGCAGATTTAGTTACCTTTGGACAGAACCAGGCTACCTACAAGAAAGCAAACAAACTTATTTCCCAAAATGTCAGACTATTCCTTTAATACTGAAAACGTCAACAGTAACTTGACATGTTTACGACGTGCTTAATTTATAAACAGTTAACCAAAATCATGACTTTTCATACCTTTCAACACACAGGACTCAGGATGAGAAGGTCAGTCTCCCACAACAATCCACTGTAATTTCCCTATGAGTTGCGTGTGGTACAAAACTGTATCACTTTCTGTACTGGAAAAAAGGCTGCCAGTGAACATAATCCAGACAGCAATTAAATTTCCTTAACCCTTGGGCTTTGTTGACATTGGCTTTACTTCCTTATTGTTTGGGGTCCCACAGGCCCCACTGTTGTATGAATAAAAATATTAATAGTAATTGTAAAAATAACCAGTTTTCTGTTCTTCTGAAACCCAATACTGTATGTAGAAAAGTACTGAAATGGAGACTTTGCCACAAACTGGGCTTGCACATTTGATGAAGGTGACAAAACATTGTTATTACACCAAATGGCAAAAAGTAATTTACAAACTAAGAAATATACATAACTGTATGTTATCTTACATAATGACATTGGGGTCAATGAGACAAACTCCAATATCTGAAAGCCAAATAGACTAGTGACGCCCTGAGTAAAAAGTACTGTTAACACCACTCACACAGAGTGCCACCCATTGTAGTTAACCATGTTTTACAGAGACCCCAGCTGTAAAACATGGTTAAATACATGTGCAGACTTCTGAAACATGTCATCAGTTCAAAATCATGTATACAATGCAAGCAATGCTTATAAAATTATAAACAATCATGAAGTATCAAGTTAGTAAAACAATGGAAAGTTTTTGTCATTCTTAAACAGGACTCGTGGTCTCCAGCACCCCAAACAGATAAGTAGTATATAAACGTAATTTCAATGAGACAGGGTCGGCTGTAATCATACATGCAGTGCCACATTTATCAGACAGGCACAAACACTTGGTTTTAGTTGGCAGATATGACAAGCAGTTATGCTAAGGTAAGCCAGGTCAACACACTCACTTCCTCACTTGTGTGCATACTGGAAGAGCTAGGCACTCTGGGGAAAGGCTCTGTCAGCAGGAGAACACTGAGTTTTCTGTCAGTATGAATTATACCCAAAGTGGTTGTTAATTCTTATACACACAGACCCCCAACTCGTTCTGGACACCCACCTAAGTAGCTGGGAAATGTTCCTCTACAGTCTGTGTGTGCATCCGGAAACGGAAATCTAGCGGCAGCCTGTTGATTAATTACACATAATCTCTCTAGCAAAAGCTCATGAATTAAATAGTGTTTGGATGCCTGAGGGTTTACAAAGAGTGTTACAAAGACAACATGTTACTGATGAAAAGGGGGACCTGAGGACAGCAGCATCAATGCAGTCTGCCACATTCATCACCTCCACTGTTTGCCTTCTGATATGGTGGATCAGAAGTGTTGTAAAGTCACGTTGGCTTTCAGTAATCACCTCTCCGACTGCAGGTTGTTCTCTCTGAATAGACCTCAAATGTTCATCCAGGAACTCAGTGGGAGTGTGAAAAGATTCACTGGATGAAGGTGTGGCGATGCGGGACAAACACGACACGTTTATAATGGAAAATAATATAGGGGATTTAAATTACTCACATCTATTCAGCTTGGCCAGCAATCACCTTGCATTTGATATTTTTCTTCTCTCTTCACAGCATTTCGACTGTGGAGCAAATGAAAGTGTTACTCATTCCTGCCTGGCATTCAGACTGAAGTAAATTGCAGGCGATGAAGGTGGTTTTCAGCTGAATGCTGTGAGCTATACTTATGTCTACAAAAGAATATTGTATTAAATGCATCAGGATTTAGCACATACAGTATGTACCCTTTTATTTCATGATTTTAACCGACTGTTACCTTGCTAATACTTTTTCCCAAACTATTTTAGTAAAGCTTGCACAGATCTCTTTTGTCTGCAGTTTGATATACAGCAAAAAGTTGTGTTGTGTCACTTTTTTGCTTTGCATTACCACTGAATATGGGCCCATTTTCCCTAATAAGTTATTATTATTGAAATCTCATTCTTCTGTATAGTGTCAGATGATTTAAGAACACTTTACTGTCAAAAATAAAAATTAACAACAGTTAAACCTTATTTTGTACTGGTAAGTGTCACGCTATTGCATTGCAGAGTTGTGAATTTCTTGGACGAGTAGGGCAGAGATTACACAGAGGTTGATGTTTCTTTGCACTGTTGTGTGTTAAACTAAAAAATGGAGAAGGACTAAACATTAGAGAAGAACGTATTATCAAATCTTGCCATATTCACTCATGTAGCTCAAAGATACCATGGCTCGCCACTCTGATACATCTTTCCTTTTCATCTATTATTTATTCTATTTTTATTTATGTGGCTTATTTCCTCATACAGCGCAACAGAGGTGGCTGACCAGAGAGACACAGAGACATTTTCTACATTAATTAGTTTCTTTCATGTTTGCACTGATAATGATGCCTTCAGTTCAGGTATTCATGTTGTTTCAGTTTGGTTGCCTATAAAGCCACCTAAAAAGCTATTTAAAAGTGAGCCACAGAAACGATAAAGCGAGAGAAACACAGGTGAGTTTTGGTCCAAGTCGATGATTCTCAGTGCATGAGGGGAAAAAAATTGTGATAAGCCATGGACAGATTGCTGAAATGGAGAAATGAATTTATAAAGAAAGAGGCGAAGCTACAGATTATAATGGAAGAAATGAGACAGGTTTTATTAAATTAATTTGGACAGGAATAGTGTGCGGAGGTTCCTGTGACAGCTGATGAGCCTGCTGCTATAGATAGCTGCTTTGGTAGGGAACTGGTCTGCAGTGAAGCAGCAGTCCTCTATCTCTCTTTCTCCTCCACAGGCAGGCCTTAACACTGGCATTAAGCTGCTGTCAGCTCACACTTGCACGTAAGAGGAACATTCTCAGAGGTCAAACGCCAGGCTGTATCGCCTGTCAGACACCAACAGGGACCATCACCATGACAGGAGGAGAGAGAAGAGCAGGTAATCTGTTGAGGGATCTAGACAACTAAATACCATATGACAAAGTCAAGAACAATCAATCCATGTTTGAGCATGCATTTGTTCTTTTCTTATCTGTGGATGTTTGAAGAAAAATGGAAGACGAATGCATGACTGGATCTGAATCGGCAATCTGTCCATCAGACCATGATTATATCTGTACATTTTTGAGAATAATAATCTTTTGCACAGTGCAAGATATCTAAATGATCTAATGACATGTTTAAAACCTCAAGCTGACAAAGACACATTTACCTGTATGCATTTAGTCCTCAGAGGAAAAAGCCATCATAATCGACATGTCAGTCAAATAACTGAAATGTGATGATTTCTTTTATCTCCACGTGTGCTGTTGTTTGATAAAGGACATCAAGCCTACATGTATGACGATGATGTGCTTTATATTTTTTTATTTCTCAGTCATGTTCCACGTGCTGAGAGTGTCATCGCACAAAAGGGAACAGCCACCTCCAAATGTGACAAAAGATAGGTAAAGGTTAAAGTGTTAGCCCTCCATCCAGCTTGCCAGAATGGTAGAGTATCATGTTTATTCCCTGCTGGTATTCGCAGAGAATTCAAAGCCTCTGGTATATCAGATAATTTGCCCTTTTCTCTTTTCCTGCCATTTGGCCCCATCATTCTTGGCTGTCTTATCTCTGACGGGAGGGACCAGCGGCCTCTCCCTCCATCTTACACCTTCCATCTTCCAGCTCTGACCTCCAGACAGATCTGCCATCAACTCATAGGCATAAAGTATGTGCATAATTCCATAGTTTTCTCAACAGAAACTTACTTACAGATATTGACAGGTTGAAATAGATTGTTGACTTTTAATTATTGTCTAGAGCTGTGATTGATCAACTTGAGGGAATAAATGTGTCAATCAATGAAGTCTCATTGTGGAAACGTATTGGTGGACATTTAAACAATGGCTACATATATACAAAATAACAATGTATTTAAAAATGCATTGACTGTCATTCATATTAGACTGAGTAAGAATCAACACTTTAATAAGAGGGTCTTATAAGAACCAACAGAACTACAAAATGTCAAATGATCTATGGGAATTTGTGCTGCATCAGCTAAAAACTGCGTATGCCAACACAAACTGAATCAAATAAAAGTCACAAGCAAAAACTAACCAACAATTAAAGTCAATAGTAATTCTGACAATCTGAAGGAAAAAACAAGGACAAAAAACAAACAAACAGCCATGCTAGCGGCTCTGTGAGGCTGTACTTACACACAGCTGCGCTTTGAGCTAAAATGCTAACGTCTGCATACTAACATGCTCATGATGACAAAGCTAACATATTGATGTTTAGTAAGTATAATGTTTACCATGCTCACCATCTTAGTTTATTGTATGCTAATTTTGCTAATTACAACTAAACACCAAGTGGAGCTGAAGCTGACGGGAATGTCAGTATTTTGCAGGTTTTTGGTCATAAACCAAACACTGGAATTTTTACCAGGTGATGGCGCCTGTCTGTCTGTGGATCACCAAAGTTATTAAAATTCCTTCTGAGGGGGACAATGTCTGTACCAAATTTCATGGTAATCCATCCAAAAGTTGTAGAGACATTTCACTCACCACAAATGTCAACCTCATGGTGGCACTAGAGGAAAAGTCAGGGGATCACCAAAGTCTCATCCTCCATGGTACTCTCTGAGTTCCTAAAATAAGACAAAAGAAGTTATGTGCTATTGTAAGTATGGTGGTCAGAACATTGTGTTGTGTGTTATCAGGAGTCTTGAAAGTGCAGACACTATTTTATCGTCTTACCTTCTCAGAGAGTTAAGGAAGCATGGAGATTTGGATAACAATAACTAGCTCTTGTTGAACAATATGAGGGGATGAAATCAAGTCAGGTCAGGTGAGACTTCGAGTTGAAGTTGGGGTTCAGATCTGCAAAAGGATCAGCGTTGACATCCTGCTGTCACACTACAGCGGGCAGAAAGAAAGCACCTGAGGGCTGCAGGAGTAATCAGCTTTTATCGAGGCCCCAGTGATAGTCAGACCTGCCCATATACTGTACAGGTGCTGCATGTGCACTGAGAAGGTATAGGCCCACACAGTGGACTGCAGTGTTTAAGTCCGTTATAGATGTAACATTCAATGATTTAAAAATAAGTATTGAGTAAAACTGATGAAAGCAGGAATGTAACTCTTACAGTACCAGCAGCGCAATATTGAACTTACGTGTTGGAACCTTCAGGAGTGAAAAGCTTTGTTTAAATGAATCACCATGGATATTGTGATACTGTTTTACCAACATTGCACGTCTAGTGCAAGTGAAAGAACTGTCTCTTTTCAACAGTATCGTTTTGTCAGTGTGACAAAGCACTCACCATGTCCTTACAACAGATGATTCACTGTCGCATATACAGCATGAGGCAGCCTGTCCAATGGTGAACTGAATGTATTTATTTTCTCATTTTTCTGAACATATTGCCCTCTGGAAAAGCAAAGCTCTCTGTTGAATCACACTTTCTCCAAACACCTACTGCATAAAACAGTAGTACTTCTCAGTAGAAAATACTGCCCTGGTGCAAACACTATGCCGATTTCATAGTAACATTAGGTGTTTATGGCCTATTGCATTCCCTGCTGCTTTTGCGTGTATCTTGATTTGTCCCCTAAAAATATTTAACTCTCCATTACATGCAAATATTTAATTGTGTACCTTTCCATTCTCTTTCCATTAGGCAATCATGCATTGCCTTAAACAAATAAATCACTCTTGTTTGCTAATGAATCCATTAGAATGGAGCAGTAAAGCTGGTAACACCCCGGGCCATGTGTGTTAGAAAGGATGATTAATACCTCGTCTGATTTTGTACTGTACTAGAGAGGGAGCTGCACCAGCAGTGCTCTGCCTTCAATATAATTAAGGGATAATGGTACAACAGTAATGTCTTACAAGCCAATAATGGAGGCCTTCAGTCGATAAGAATTGATCTGGTAGTCACCTAATTAATGACTGAGGCTAAACCTTATGGTGGTTTTGTCTTAGAGAGTCAAGGCAGCAGACTCTTGTGAGAATGGAAACCATGTTAATGTACTGTAGATTGTCTGGCTATCCAACTTGTACAGTACCTTTACAGCGTTAAAAATAATATCTAATTTGAGTGAAGTACCACTTTAAAGAAATAGTTCTTAGCGAGAGTCAGATGAGAAGATTGGTACCACTTTCACCACCACCTGTACTGTAAAGCTCACTAATTAACAAGTTATATCTCACTTGTTAGCCAAAAAATAGTCTGGCACATATGCCCCCATAACACGACACATTTTCACACTTTGGTTTTTGTACAGATTAAACAAACCGGATACAACATTTTAATTAGCTGAGCTTTGGAAGTGCTGGTAGGTGGATTTTGTTACCTTTGGACAGAGCCAGGCTAGCTGTTTCCCCCTGTTTCCAGTCTTTGTGCTAAGCTAAGCTAACCAGCT
>NTHP01000035.1:202868-217831 GCA_003416845.1 Oplegnathus fasciatus
AAACAATGAATCAATTAGTCGATCGACAGAATCCTTTTAATTATTTGAATAATTTTAATTTATTTTTAATAATTTTGAAGTTTGGACAATTGGTTGGACAAAACAAGCTTTAGTGCATGAGTAATATAATCTAATGATATAATATATAATAGTATAACGCTCACATTTTTCTGCATTGAGTACTTTTACTTTTAATACTTTAAGTACATTTTCCTGATCATACTTACATACTTTTACTTAAGTAACATTTTCAATGCTTTTGCTTGTAACAGAGTACTTTTACGGTGTGTTATTATCTGAATACTTCCACCACTGTATGTTATAAGAAGTAATAGCAGGAAAGTCTTTCAGTTTAAAGCTCATTTTCTCTTGCAGATAAAACAGCAAGACTTTGGATCCATCAGTTCTGAAAACAGGAGAAGTTTTATCACTACAGCCTGGCCCATCACTGCCAGTGGCATGTCTGGGCCATTTTGAAAGGAGTGAACAACGTTGGGCACAGACTCAGATAAGACTGGTACTGGGCATAACATTTCAGGAGCCCCCGTATACTTGCTCCCGACACAGCGCAGGAACACGCACTCTGATTTACTGTAAATACCTCACCCAAACATAGCTGAACAATATGCTGACAGCTTCGCTTGGACATTGAAATGACAGCTGATTCCTGTTACATTACCATATCATGAAATCCAGTTGGACAGACAGCTCTTGCGAGCCATCAGTATCTGACATACAAAATACCTCCTGGTGTTGGCATCAGGTTACCTTGATGTAAGTGTATAGTTTATTTCCACCACCAGGCCTTATTCACAGCAGATATTTTGACTTGTCACCGGTGTTACTAATAACATTAGCAATGGCTCTGTTCTGTTCAAGTGTCCCAGTAAGCCATGACAGTGTGACAGCATGACCAATACCAGGACTCTAAAACTGAAGCAGCTAAATGGAATTCAGCCATCATTAATTGTATTATTTACACCTGTGACATGTCAAAATGTCTTCTGTGAAAAAAGTCTATTACTTTGTCAATTTGGATCCCTGGTTTAGCTCCACATACGGTTTTGAAATGAGTAAACCTACTGGCTTCATTGTCCCCCTATTAATCCTGTCTCCTCGAAATTATATGACATTATACATTACATACATTACATGATTAATTACATTTATGCATACTAATTTGTTTTCCCAATTACATTGTCTTAAGAAACGTAATTCCTACCTGAATTATGTTCGCAGCAAATGTTTTTTTGAGCGAGGAACGTGTTTAATTTATGGACTAAACAAAAGTCATGGCTTGCAGGAAGGTAGTCGGGGTGGATGGTGGGAGTCCAAACCTCAGAACTTTAATATGAGAGACTGGGGTTTGTAGTCCTGAGTCCTTCGATCGTGGGTTCAGGTAAATTTTAATGAAGTAAACAGGTTGCGTGTCGTGCTTGAAGTCACTGTAGCCTTTTTTAATATTTAATCAAGACCAGAATCTTTCCTTAACCTTAGCCACGTGCTGTGAGTGCCTAAATATAACCATAAAAAGTTAATTCACACTTGTGTTGCTATGAGTGGATATTTTGGCAGAAAACAAATAATATAAAATGTCAGTTAACATTTTACTGATGCTATCAACATTTTGAGACTTGCCAGATATGTTAATTAACAACATTTCCTCATTATGTTGATAAGAAAGTGTAATCTGAATGGCACTTAATTTCCTTCACAATGTACTTCCTGTAGCAAATGAGTAGTTTATAAACGTAATCTCTAGGAGACAGGGTTCCCCTTATGACCCTTGTGACTGCATCAACATATTTAGACTTCGTGTGGATAATTGTAGCCTTTCTGCAAAATATGGAGATTGTAGTAGTTTAACTGTGCATGTCTACGCCAAGTGCATTGATAAAGTTGTAAATCAGTGAGGAAGTTCTTTAAATGTGACAGATATTCAGCATGTTCACCCGTTCTCAAATAACCCAAACCTTTACTTGGTTGTATCAAATCTCAACTTACAGTGTTTTCTAAATGTCTTATTTCCAATTTTCTGTAGCAAGTTCCGTGCTTGATTGATTTCACCGCCGGTGCCTTCTGTCTGTGTGTACATGCGATAAGGCAGGTGGTTGTTAAACATGGCTGACATTAGTCAGGAGGTATGCGCTGAGATTGAGGTGAGGCAATATAAACAGATCTCTGTTAATGGGTCCGTCCCTCTGGGTCCGCTGTGCACTGAGGCAGAGAGATAGCCACAGAACCTCCCATCCTCCTGGAACACTGCTCAAAGAAATATTATTATCCAGATTATTGATGAGCAGCTTTCCTGACTGTCAGCTCATCCAATGTTACCATGGGCGCATTCTTCATCTCTTCACAGGGATCATTAAAATGTAATCAAATCTAGTTTGCTGTAGTTTTTTTAGTTTATTTTATCATAGGCTGTAATATATATAGTCAAGAACAGCCAGAGGCAGCAACACAAGAGCACTTTATAACCGAAACATGTCTACTGAAACAGTACATAAAGCCATTCTGTCACTAAACCTTGGGATTAAAATTGTCTAGCTTTATCATTTAAAAGGTATTAGAGAGTATTGGCAATGTTCACAAACATCACAAACCTAATTACTTCAGCACTTCTTAGAAAGAAAAGTGCAAACCCAAGCTATGTGTTGAAACATAAATCCAGCTATTTTGAACCAGGACTTTATTTTCCCAGTTTTCTTTCCATCATGACAACTGATTGTGTTCTAAACGTCATCTGTGTTTCGCAGCTCAAAGTGCTGCACTCCAGCACACACTACAGGAGCAAAGCCAGTCAAAGAGCTGCACCCACAAAGGTGATTAAAACAAGCCTTTTCAACATAACATACAGTAACACACACGCTGCTTTCACTCACCTTTAAATAGCTGTGATCAAACTATTAGCTGATATTTCAGTTCACATACTTCATTATGTGCCAGCTGACAGCTAATGCAAGATGGCAAATCAGAAGATGTCAAAGTCAAAGTGCTAATTTTGATAGCATGGCTCTTCTATGTTAGTGTGAATGTGAACATTAATATTGATCTTAAATGCCTTAACACAGTTATCGTCTGTGGATGTAATGTGTTGTGACAACCTTCCACAATCTGAACAATTTGTGATGCTTTTCAGAGACATCAGAGCCGGCAGAAAATCTCACAGTGCTACTTGTGATTATCGCTCGAAGTTGATGTGCAATGTTTTTTCCCAGGTGGCAGCTTGTGTGAGAACATCTGATATGACATGAACATGACATCGGAGAGCTGTCGCTGGATTAAAGCATCTACCATCCACAGTATATTCTGCACTGGACAGTTAATACTGTACGTTTTATGCAACGTGTGTTTTACTGCAGTGTGTTTTAATCACTTTTTGGGCTCAGTTTTTGTCGATTGATGAGCCCTTATATTTCAAGGAGTCGTTACTTAAAGCTCTATAATGAAGTGATTACATTTTTGATCAAAATCAAAATCCAGGATTGTGAGCTCCTGGATAAAAACAACCACCATTGTCCTTTAAGGCGAAAGCTAAGACTGGTATTTTGCCGGTTTGTCGGTCCACCACTTTGGCGCAGACTGAAATATCTGAAATAACAGCATTTTGTACATACATTAATCCCAGAGGATTAATCCTAATGGCTTTGGTGTTCGCCTGACTTTTCATGTAGCGGCATCAAAATTTCAGTTTGTCCAGTACTTTGGTTTATGACCAAATATCAGCAAAACTAATAACAATCAACCTCAGCTGCTATTATACCCTGTATGATTATATGTGACAAATAAACTTGAACTTGTACTTTGTGTTTAGTGCTAATTAGCATTCGTTAGCATGCTAATACACTAAATTAAGATGGTGAGCATGATAAACATTATACCTGCTAAACATCAGCATGTTAGCATTGTCACTGTGAGCATGTTAGCATTTAGCTCAAAGCACCACTACGCCCAGGTACAGCCTCACAGAGCCAGGAGCCTGGCTGTAGTCTTGTTTTCTTTACTTCCCTTTAGTCTTTATTATTTATGCTGACCTTTTCCTGGCAAACGTGTTACCATAGAAACTTATCAAAGAGATATTAGTCAAAAGAATCGAAGTAATAGATACTGATGTAAACATATTACAATCCATGTAACATGTTTTTGGCGTCTGTCATAACGGGCTTTCTGATTACCTGTTATTACTGACTGCAAGAAAAGCATCTAAACATCTGCCTGCCCGACACCCAAACCCCCTTGTCCATGTTGCACACACACTCAATTATCATGTCTCATCTATGTCATCAATACTTTAGTATGTAGTAGTAAAATCCATAGAACTGCATATAGTTAGCGACTCTTTTAGGCACAGGTCACCTGTGCAAAGGTGGGAGGAAATGCGGAAGGGAAATTACTGGGTAGTAAGATATTTAAAATATTGGAAAGTAAGGAAAATTAAAAGCTTCAACCATTGCCAAGTAGCCCGGTACACAGACAGTCTCTGTGGATGCTCCACCGACAGCTGAACACTTCTGATAAGAACTGAGCCAAAGAACAGCGGCAGAAACAGAGGTACCAAGACTTAAAGAGAGATGAGAGAGAAAGAAAGAGGGAGGGAGGGGGAAGTGTATGGAGCATGGTGCTGCTTATTTGATAGAACACAATTTGACTCAATATTAGCTCGAATGAGCACACATACACTACTGTTTGAGTACAACTTTGACTATAATGCAATTTTTTTCTTTTTATGCCTGGAGGAAACAGTTACATTAGAAATAAGGAAAAATTAGTCAGAGATGTCTTCTGAGTTAAATTAACTTAATGAAGGGGACAGATATGTTCCCTGACCCTGCACTAGGGAGGAACTGCTTTAAAAAACATCAAAATAATGCATGCTTCATAGAGCAAAAGAAGGTGGAAGAAGACTGTCAGAGCATGTATGTACGGTATAATATATCCATTAAACATAAGATCTAAAATAGTATTTGCCATTTTCAATTTTTAGTATAGTGCCTTGTAGTACAGTGACTGTGACTATTTTTAGCATAGATGGCTCAAATGGGAGTCTAATTGCTATAGATGTCAGCTGGTGTCTTTGCTCATTAAAGCATATAGTCCCTGTACTAGTACTCATATCGAATTCAGCCATCAGGGTTTTAACAGAGATCGCATTAATCCACTCCTGGCTTCCCTGGTGACCTGTTAGCTACAGAATTCATTTTGAGATTTTAAAATTTATACATATCTGGTGCCCCAACAAAAAGTTTAACCCCATGTCCAAGGGTGCAACATAATACTATATCTCTATATTCTAATAATAAAAATCATAATAATTATTATCCTGACATACTGTAGTAGTCGTTGTTATAAATGTACTATTATTAGTATTAAAATTTCATTACTGTACTATAGAGGATAACAGAACTCTTTTACATGCATATTTGTGGTTCACAAAATGAAATGTTGTTGTAGTTTTATTCTTCCAGGTCTATAAGAAGTCAGGAAATAAACAACATCCACAAAGTCGGCCCACGGGCCTTCAATGTGGCTGTGGAGATTAGAATGCAAATTAATTAGAAAGGTTTTTTTTTGCTCACTCCCAATCATCACCTGAAAAACTCAGGTTTGCAGAAGTCTGCTTCATCCTTCTCCAAAATGCCTCTATGGCCGAACAAACATCATTTTAATTGACTAAGTGAATTGTTCAATTCAGCACATGAAAGGGTGAAACCTTGTGGGTCAGTGTATTTGAGTATTTTCTTTTGGAGCTCCATGGAAGTATTTGTGAGTATAGGTGACTCACACTATCAGGCTGATCATCCAACCAATACTCCCCTTTGGGTCGGCACAGCAGGCAGATGTTTTAAATAACAACTGCAGTACTCAAATAAACAAGAGCAGAAAGAATGCATTTTGGAGGGCGCACTCACATCAATGACAGAGCAGATGATGTTGCCCACTAGTGCTCACATCTGACTGAGGGTGATTTGATCCTCATTCTTCCTGAACTGCTTTGTTTTCATTAACCATTTCCCTTTGCAAGCTATTTTCACAGCTGTACTGTTTTCTTCCTGTCTCCTCTGTTTTCCTGCTGCACTGTGGCTGGCTGACATGGAAGAATGAGCAGACTCAAAGAAATTACCTTGGATTGGCTCCATGCAAAGAAAAAAAAACACTTTACAAGCAAGTTTTTGCCTCTGAGAACAAAAGGTGTTCTCACAATTTGTTTTGCACTAGATATCATCATCCATACATGCTCAACCAAAGTGAACGATACCTTCTGCTGTTTAATGGGGGTTCATTTTCAACTGTTCAAACCTGTTTGCAAACAACCGCTGATTTGATTATCTCTGTACAGCCCTGGTTATCTCGCAATCTTTTTGTGTACCTGCCAATACCCTGTCTCCTGGTGCCACTTAAAACTTCGCACAGTGCCCTGTATACACTCAGCAATCCATGCTCATCAACCCCGACCACCTTAATCCTTTAATCTGTTGTCTACCTAAATAAACTATGTGTCCTCTGACAGCAGGGCTTGTCAATAAGACCAACAGGGTGGTACAGGACTATTTCTAGTAGACTGGGTCTCACAAGGCCAAAATTGATTGAAAGTTGGATCCATTTTTGTACCACCTTGGGCCCACACATGTCAACACAACCTAGAGAGAAGCTTGCAAGTCTGCAAAATCACAGTGAGTTAACATTGTGTTTCTTACTCAGGGTTATGATCTCATCGCAAACATGACAAGAGCTTTGCAAGTTGCAAAACATTCATTGTTTGCTGCATAGTCTGACAAAATAAGCAAAACACCAAACAGTGTGTGAATATCAAGCAGGGAAAAGCTTTGCCGGCAACAGTTTAAATCCTTATACAAATAAGTGTCTGTTTATCTCCAGTGGCGATCTGCAATTTGCAATCAATGCTCTGCTTTGACCGTGCAGTTTGTTCACATTTAGATCATGTTGTAAAGTAATTTTCCATACTGTTACCCTTCCCATAGAGCATTTTTGAAAGCACTTACAGAATGATATAATATATACAATAATATACATATATATGTGTGTGTGTGTGTGTGTGTGTGTGTGTGTGTGTGTATAAAAGTAGAATGCTTTACACCTTAAATTTTGGGAAACATGTTTATTCACTTATTGTCGAGAGTTAGATGAGACGATCAAAACCACTCGTGTCTATATGATAAAGCCAGCAACCGTTTGGCTTAGCTTAGCACAAAGACTTGAAAAGTCTTGCTGTCTTTTCCTTTGCCAAGAGTGTCCTAAACTGTCCTTTAGGGAATTCCTGGGGGTCCCCAAAAAGTAATTTGACTTCGCAAATAATTTTTTTCCATTACCTTACTTAGTATAAAGTTATGTAACATGTACAAAGTTGCATCTAAAAAATCTTTGATCCAGAAAAATCTTGGAGGGAGTCCTATGGGATAAATGAATGACAAAATGTTATTTAAAAGGGCCTGTAGCCTGATGTGGATCTATGTGGGTTGGGACTGTAAATCCTCGATTTAGTTACCTCAAGGTTCAAACCTCGTTTTTCACTTGGTGAGCATCATATTTTGTTTTGCCCCTGTGACATTTATTTGTCTTCCACACAATGAAATCAAGGGGGGAACATTAATCAGGCGGTGTTGATGATACCATCGAACATGATGTCTCAGGTGCGAGAGTATTTCAGGCCCCACAGGTCTGATTTGATGAAATTTGGCCAGATGATGCATTCTGGCACTGCTGTGAAGATTGAGGTATTACACAAACTGGCTTAATGGGGACATTAAAATGTGTAATTTTGAAAGGGCCTAGCTCTTCCACGACACTTGACGCAGCCTATTAATCGCTACAAATCCAATCACAAAAGATTACCTTGAAACTGATTAGCCTCATAAAGTGGTATCTCAGACAATCTTTGGAACAGTTATGATGATACATAGAGATACCCATCAATCAATTTTCTTTACTTATTCCTATTTTGAGCTGGGAAGTATTCTACAATGCTTTGAACAAAATGTGAGGAAACACCCTGCATGTCACTAATTTATTATAGACACTATAATACCTATGAAGGTATTTTATAAAACCTAGAGGTCATTCAGTAAGTCAAGATGAAACTGCAGAGATATTTTCTGAAGTCACTTCAGTGTTTGTGTGTTTGAATCAACAGAGTACCACCATATGTGACAACAAGTACAGTGTTTGCCTTTGTAACTGCCACCATATGAGGGGTAGCACTGTGAAAACGATGAATAATAAAAGGATTAATTATTTCTAACCCATACCACCAAGGGAGAATCCCCATATGGAGTTTTCAGTGAATGAATTAAACTCACAGATGTTTCAGCATCTGGTTGATCCTTTTGGCATTTGCCAAGGCAGGATACATCACCAAGGGGGACCGTACATGCTCTTTCCCCCTGTTTCTGCGAGCACAATTAGGCACTTCAAAGGTCTAGCACTTTGTCTACACATAAGCAAAATAAGCGCCCAACGGCCCTGCCTTCACCCCGCTGTTGGTCTGAAATCATACTGTAATTTACTGATTGGCTGCCAGGCACATCACTCAAACTGTTGAATCAAGGCAGCTAGTTTGATTAAATTTTCTTTCACTTCTCTTTGTCTTTACTAAATGCGGTATACAGTGACCTTCTATTCAGCCAGTCCCAGGCAGGCCAATGAGTTAGCTTGGACAGAGCAGTCCTCCCGGCCAATGGAAGAGCAGGAAACATACACACACACAAACTTGTAAGCTGTGCAAAAGCACTGTATTTAGTCATATTTTGACATAAATATGAGTGTTTAGAACATACTGAGAGTAAAGATGGACAGTGGAGAAGTGGATTATGGTGCAGGAGTATGCTGAGAAGTTTTTTATGGATGTTTTTTGATACTTTATTTCCACCATGAAAACTTGTCCCTATTTGAATCCATTGTAGCTGCCGTGAATCTAAACTGACTACAGCCTCAATCCTTCATGAAGGAGCAAACTACAGACTTTTTTACATCATTTGAAGTCTACAGGGGGTAAGTGTTTCATACTCTAAAGATAGATTTTGGGTGAAGTATCACTTTAATGTAAAATAGCATAAAAGAACACACATACACAAACAAACAGTCGCGCATACAAGTCGTGTATTTCAGAGCATGTGAATATGTCTGAGAGGGTTCAAAGTGACTCTCGCAAGCCTCTCCATCTTATTGACTTTAACACAACACAGTCAGAGAGAGAGACTGCGTCAGTTGAGAGGAAGTAAAACTTCAACAAGTCGGAACATGTCAAATTTTAGGATTCAGCGCATGACTGCTCACTTTTACGGTGGATTCAAACATTCCGACATGCCAAGAAGAACTGATAGATGACGGTAGAAAAGACCAGAATGGCACGATATGATGCTTTAAAGCAACACAAATTGTTTCCTTTCTTGTCTCGCTTTGGCTGCTAGACACCTCACAGCGACAACAATATTGTTAGTGCAGTATAAGAATGGCACAACCAGCAGCAGGACTTAGTTACTACACTTGGTCATTTTTAACATGAAACAAAAAAATGTATGCAGCCCATTTGAGCTTATCATTTATTATGAATGTGATTTGTTTTGTCTCAGCTGTATTTTTTATGTAAATTTATGCATGGTTATGTACGGACAGACTAACCCACAGCAGATACTGTAGAACACCCAGTGTCATAATGCCAAAAAGATAAAAATGGAAAGTTAATTTTATCTAAATTTCATGCTGGGCTTTATAACATAACCTCTGCCTGATGAAATACAGACACAGTTGAAATATATTTATGTTTTGCAAATAGCCCCAAAATATACTATTGCTCCTGAATCTTTGTCATTATCTGGAGTAGTTAAGTTTTGGAGATGTTATGACTAACTGTAGCTGCAAAAAACCAGCTTGGATTAGAAAGTAATCCCTCTCCCATCACATCATTGAGACTTAATCTGAAACCATTTTCTCACACTATAGTCACATCTTGGGCTCAGCAGACCATGACTTCCTTTAGCTTTTGCAAATGAATTTCTCCATCACTTCAAAGGCGGTCTGCCACAGCAAGAGCAGCACTTTGCAACAGTTGTAGCCTGCCAGCATCAAGTTCAGTTAGAGGCTTACTCACGCCCCGTGGTGATTCTCTGGAGGAAGTTGTAAGCATTTTGAACTGTTTTGCTCTCTATGACTCTTAAATACAAGACAGTGACTGGAAAGAAGTTAAATAATGTTTGCTCCAACAGAAAGCTATTTGCATACTTACTATGTATGCTTATTTTACCACATCCATACTATGGACTTTAAAGAAAATAGTCCGAAGGATAAACAGACCATTTCCTTTTACAAGCCTCTTCTGAGTCTTGAAACATTTTTGCAACAGAACGTTTGTTAGTATGCATCAGAAGTTGTGATTAGATGAGGGATTACAATTACATAAAATGACTTTTCTGTGATTTCATTCACTTCAATCAATATTTGTCAAAATCAATAAACTTCTTTTGAAGCGAAGTTGCCAGCGAGCCAAGGCTGTAAGCACTAATCAAAGAACAGTTGTAGACACTGAAGAGACAACAAAGGTGAGTGTTTTTAAAGATTTAAAACACCATATAGACATAATGTAATTACAAGGCCATTCCACAATTTTCACTGAGATGATTTTTCTCTGCACCTTTGTTTTGTCCAATTTTCCAACATTATGGAAATTACATATATTTTCCATTTTTACAGTGCACTAACCCTCTGAACTACGATGATAAAAACTTGTGTTTACTCTTGAATCCATTGAGAGGACCTGGAAAGGAGAAAGAAGACAGAATGCACAGCCTTGGTCTTAGAAAAGTGCAGCTTGCCTCTGCAGGGCCTGACCTATGTGAAGGTTCATCTGTTCATCTCAGTGTGTTTGGCATTGAGAGATGTTGTACTTTATGGCATCTTCTTCATTGTAAGGAAAAGGGGTAAAAGTTTGTTTTCATCTTCACAAAGCACACCCACTTCTCTCCTATCTGTTTTCACTTCCAACCATGACTGACCTTTTGCTAAGCCCTGCACTTGTAACTGCTGCTACATCTGTCAAGCTTTCCATTCTTGCATGATATTTACCACTTGAAATTCTGGGTAATTGTTGAAAAAATGGGTCCCCAATTTCCAGAGGCAGAATTTTGAACTGGGGTGGCCCAGGGGTGGCAAAGGGATGTCTAGAGGTGGCCACAATGTGTTGTTAATGTGTTCAGAATTTTTTATATGCATTAATATTCTACTAATAATAGGCTAAAATATAAATTAATATGCTACATGCATACACATAACTGTTGATGGTCAGTCTCCTATTTTGCAGAACCTTTATAGTCAAGTAGGCAACATAAAAAATGACAAAATAAATAGGACCTTTTTCTGAGCTCATTTACCAAAGTTAAAGGCTATTAAGTAGTCAAATGCTCTAAGCAAACCACCAAACAAAAATGCATTATGCAAACCCTGGGTTCTATTGTCCTCTAAATGAACTCAAAATGACTAATCTGAATTATATAGTATACCACACATTATAGCATATACTGATATAATAAGACAATTAGCCTGGATGTTTTTGGATAAAGAATAAAAAATAGGTTCTGACCATATTTAAGGCTGTTAAAGTCATGGTCTTTGTTCTGCAGAACAAAGTGCAAGGTGTTAGGCATGGTGATACAAAATAGACTGGGCAATCAGAGCAGCTCTAATCTCCCATGGCTTTAGGGTAGAATTGAACGTTCAAGTTTACAAAAATACTAGCTGACGCATTATGTGACGAATTACTGACAAACTTAAGCATAGCACCTGTAAATTATAGGTAACAATACTATTATTAATTTCATCAGCTGCATCAGACACATTCAAACTGGCTCCCCCAGATTTCCTTTTATACATTTTCAAATATAAAATACTATTTATACTATGGGTTAGCTGAATACTTAATGGTTATTATTTACTGAGAGATGTGCATCCATATTGCCCGGTATGCCCACCTAATCTGCATTTTAAATTCAATATTTAATCAATAGTTAATGTCAGTCCATTGCTTTCCATCTTGCATTAGTCCAGAGTGCTAACTAAACCTTGACTGAGAGACTAAATAATCATTGTCTTGTTTGAAAATGATGTGCGCCTATGACGAGTGCCATCACACTCATATATATTCATTATGAATGCATGTTCATGCGCGATGAGGTTATCTTTTCTGAGCTGCAGTTTATAAACATTGTTATCCGTTGGCATTTATCAAATGTAATAACTAGTTGTATTTCACTCTGTCAGGCACAAAGTCACAGAACCTTCTGGAAGTGGCAAGCAAGACACAGACAGACCAAGAGATGCACTGCACAGCTAGGTTAGCAAGACAGACAGACTTGATCATCAAACTTGGAGAGGAGAGAACACAAGTTTACCTGATTGCTGTTCCTTCAATTCACTCTCATGGTGTTTTTTTTTTCTGTTTTCGTGACCAGAAGGATAGTTCGCTTCATCCTCTCATCAAAGTTGTAACCATTGACACCCGCTCTGACATGGGGGGGAGACGGGGCCCTTGCGTAATTTGCAGGGCCCTACACAACTTCCGTAGTGAGCATATAGGGTCGCCTGGCTCTGGTAGAAACAAACATGCTGGCCAAACACCCACCCCACAGCGAGGTGGAAGCCAATGACCGAAATAGCAGAAAATTTGGGGTGGCATCTGGGTTGGCCAATCAGATTGTAGGGATGGCACTGGCCTGAGTTGGTTTTAGTTGGTTTATATGATGAAAATACTAAAAATCAGACTGTTTGACTGTTTCATCATAACTTCTGTTTGGCTGCTTAGCTTGCTTGTTCATATAGTCAAACAGTATGTTTTCACTTTTAACATATCAACCCCCAAATACTTCCCCCAGTAAATAAGGAGTACCAGAGAGCTGCTAACGCTAGCCTAAATCCTTATAGCTTCCAGAACCGGCTCCCACACAGTGGTGAAATACAACTTCATTTTTTTATGTACTGTTAGCAAACAAACTAGTCTGTTAATTGTTGGCCTTGGAAATAGTGGTCTGTTACCATGGTAGGTAGTTAACTAGTTAGTAGAGCATGCTGATGATTAGCATGACAGCTTACAGAGCAGACAAATAAACAGTTTAATGCATTCCTTACACTTTTGCTGATGTATTTTTGGTTTTGCAAAAACTAAAAGAAGGCCGCCCTTCGAACTCTTTAAATGGTGAGTATTGCTTTTGTTACAGCCACATGAAGCATTGACATGTTGAAAAATCCAAAGCTTGACAACCCACAGAGCCTTGTTAATGTTGCTAAGCATAGAGCAAACAGTAAATTAACCACAAGACCAATGTCACATTCATGTTTTACATATAACAACCCAATTGTATTATTATTATTTGGGAATATCAGTTCCATTAGTTCTCCCAGTAATATATTTCTTTTACCAGCTTGATGAATAGCAATAACCTACCCCTAATACATGCAGTATTAATGATGTAGCAAGTATATTTTCAGTCAGTGGCAGAATAGAGACATTTTCCATTTAGTTAACATGTGTATCATTGATTATCTTTTCACTGTGTAATTAAACAGAATCTAAACAAAATGAGAATGCTGTAATTTCAAGTGTCTGCTCTTTTGTTTGAAAAAGGGGTTTATATTTTATTGCAGTACAAATGAACAAACACATATAAAATAAGCCTGAGTAGACAAATTACATGGTTTTCATCAGAACTGCTTCCCCTCAGGCATCAGTAAAATCTGCGAGGGAAACCTGGAGTTGTGCAGTGTAATGTAATAGCCACAATTACATTGTGTTCCGTTGTGTTTTTTGGTCTGTTCAGCGAAATTGCTTCACCCAGCCATCTGTTTGCTCTTTGTCTGTTTTTCTCTCTTTCCTACTCCATGTCATCAAGAGTGGCTAATCACAAAGCTGAAACGGGGACTGACAAAAAAATACAACATACAATTTAGCAAAATAAACACTGCTGGAGAATATTTCTAAAAAGAGGAAAAGAGCATTCTGTCTGTGAATGTGAAATGCCCTTAGACATCCCTTTTCATAGTTGTCTTTTCTTTTTTTCCAAATCCCCATCTTCAGGAAGACTAACTGAGTAGGAGGTTGTTGCCAGCCAGAGGCAGAGGTGAGTAGAAGTTTTTCTCAAAGGTTTACCTGAAACAACTTTAAAGTACATCATACCTTCATATTGAGCTGTAAAGGTGTAAAGGGTGACTTTTGAAATCAATTGCTGAAGAATTAATCAACATTTAGCCTGTAGTTTGGAATTTATGTCGAATATATATAATATATAATATATATTATTAATAATAATATGTATGTATGTGTGTATTTATAACATATTTTAACATACTGTACACACACACACACACACACACACACACACACACACACACACACACACATATATATATATATATATATATATATAGATATATAATATGTTATACTGTTTATTGCATAAATGTACCATCTTCACACTATGTCCCTTTGCCTGAGATGGTATTGCACTCACTAGTTGTGGGTGCTGCTATTGTCTGTATGTTTGACAAGTTTGCTCTTGTATAGTTTCTATTTTATTCTATTCTTATTTCTTTTATATACTTATATATAGATATATAATGTATCTTTATCTTTTAGCCTATTTTAGTTTGAGTTACTGTTTACCTGTACTTGTATCTAACTTTGTGCTGCTGTAACACCTGAATTTCCTCTCCGGGGATCAATAAAGGATTATCTTATCTTATCTTATTATAATTAGAAAAGCTCAGTCCTCCTCATTGTTTCCTCATGTATGGACCAAAAGTAAACATAACCATTGCATTTACCTACATTACATCAATTCCCTGGACCCCTAAACTTAAAGCGGCTACTATATAATCGATATTTTTATAATAACAATGTATCAAATGACAATAGGTAATGCAAGAGGTGTCACTTGATAAACCTACAGAGAATTGTCACC
>NTHP01000035.1:218366-262650 GCA_003416845.1 Oplegnathus fasciatus
ACCATTGCATGCTTCTACTTAAATGCCCTACTTTCATGATATAATATCACTGTAGCATGAACTTTTTACATTTTCCATAAATTTCACCCGAAAGTCGAATATCCCTAACTTTTTGTGAGTAGTGTATACCTGCTCAGCACCAAACAGCAGACAGACACAGTTAATGACTAGCTGGTGAACATAGTGGAGCATTTAGCAGCTCGAGCCAGATGTTTCCTTCAGGAGTTGGTAGAGACCAAAAACAGAGCTAAAAGTGTGACTGGTGGGCTTACATTCACCAGGAAGCCAGAAAAACAACTCCAAATGATTATACCCAGTTATGATTATTTGTGACAAATAAATTGATAATTGATAATGATGATAATGTTCAGCTAACATATTCTCATATCAACTTAAAAGGTGATGATATGTCAACGTTGTTTTCGCTGTTCCCAAGTGGACAAAAAAATCAGTTATTGCAGATTTAACCATAACCACTACATGCCTAATTTCAACCCTTAAAGGACCAGTGTGGAGGATTTAGTGGCATCTAGCGGTGAGGTTGCAGATTGCAACCAACTGAATACCCCTCCCCTCACCCCTCCCTTTCCAAGCGTGTAGGATTCAAGTCAAGTCAGTTTTATTTATATAGTGCCAAATCACAACAAAAGTTATCTCATGACACTTTACATATAGAACAGGTCTAGACCGTATACTTTATAATGTTATTTACAGAGACCCAACAATTCCCACCTTCCTTTTAACAGGCAGAAACCTCGAGCAGAACCGGGCTCTAGGTGGGCGGCCATCTGCCTTGACCAGTTGGGTTAAGAGAGAGAGAGAGACAGACAGACAGACAGACAGAGATGTAGAGCAACAACAATAACAACTATAAAAATAAATAGAAATATGACTAATGATAATAATAGTAGCAGTGGGAGTCAAGCAGGCCGACGGTGGCAGGCAGTCCGCAACAACAATCCACATGAACATATGAGACGAGAAAGCACAGAAACTCTGGGGAAGATACAAAGTTAGTAACATGCATTAATGGGACATGAATGTGTACAGAAGGAGAGGGGAAGGAGGAGAGAGGAGCATAACTAAGGGATGGTTCAGGGCTCACCTGAGCCAGCCCTAACTATAAGCTTTATCAAAGAGAAAAGTTTTAAGCCTACTCTTAAATGTGGAGAGGGTGTCTGCCCCCCAAACCCAAATTCGGATCTGATTCCACAGAAGAGGAGCTTGATAGCTGAAGGCTCTGGCTCCCATTCTACTTTTGCAGAACAATAAGTAACCCTGCATTCGAGGAATGCAGCGTTCTAGTGGGGTAATAGGGAACTATGAGCTCTTTATCAGATAGAATGGTGCCTGACCATTAAGGCTTTGTAGGTGAGGAGAAGTATTTTGAATAATANCAGACACAGTTAATGACTAGCTGGTGAACATAGTGGAGCATTTAGCAGCTCGAGCCAGATGTTTCCTTCAGGAGTTGGTAGAGACCAAAAACAGAGCTAAAAGTGTGACTGGTGGGCTTACATTCACCAGGAAGCCAGAAAAACAACTCCAAATGATTATACCCAGTTATGATTATTTGTGACAAATAAATTGATAATTGATAATGATGATAATGTTCAGCTAACATATTCTCATATCAACTTAAAAGGTGATGATATGTCAACGTTGTTTTCGCTGTTCCCAAGTGGACAAAAAAATCAGTTATTGCAGATTTAACCATAACCACTACATGCCTAATTTCAACCCTTAAAGGACCAGTGTGGAGGATTTAGTGGCATCTAGCGGTGAGGTTGCAGATTGCAACCAACTGAATACCCCTCCCCTCACCCCTCCCTTTCCAAGCGTGTAGGATTCAAGTCAAGTCAGTTTTATTTATATAGTGCCAAATCACAACAAAAGTTATCTCATGACACTTTACATATAGAACAGGTCTAGACCGTATACTTTATAATGTTATTTACAGAGACCCAACAATTCCCACCTTCCTTTTAACAGGCAGAAACCTCGAGCAGAACCGGGCTCTAGGTGGGCGGCCATCTGCCTTGACCAGTTGGGTTAAGAGAGAGAGAGAGACAGACAGACAGACAGACAGAGATGTAGAGCAACAACAATAACAACTATAAAAATAAATAGAAATATGACTAATGATAATAATAGTAGCAGTGGGAGTCAAGCAGGCCGACGGTGGCAGGCAGTCCGCAACAACAATCCACATGAACATATGAGACGAGAAAGCACAGAAACTCTGGGGAAGATACAAAGTTAGTAACATGCATTAATGGGACATGAATGTGTACAGAAGGAGAGGGGAAGGAGGAGAGAGGAGCATAACTAAGGGATGGTTCAGGGCTCACCTGAGCCAGCCCTAACTATAAGCTTTATCAAAGAGAAAAGTTTTAAGCCTACTCTTAAATGTGGAGAGGGTGTCTGCCCCCCAAACCCAAATTCGGATCTGATTCCACAGAAGAGGAGCTTGATAGCTGAAGGCTCTGGCTCCCATTCTACTTTTGCAGAACAATAAGTAACCCTGCATTCGAGGAATGCAGCGTTCTAGTGGGGTAATAGGGAACTATGAGCTCTTTATCAGATAGAATGGTGCCTGACCATTAAGGCTTTGTAGGTGAGGAGAAGTATTTTGAATAATATTCTGGATTTTACAGGGAGCCAGTGCAGAGAAGCTAATGTGGGAGAAATATGATCTCTTTTCCTAGTTCTTGTCAGTACACGTGCTGCAGCATTCTGGATCAGCTGGAGAGTCTTATAAGTCTATAAGGAATTGCAATAATCCAGCCTAGAAGTAAGAAATGCATGGACTAGTTTTTCTGCATCGTTTTGAGACAGGATGTGTCTGATTTTTGCAATACGTAGGTGAAAAAAGGCGGTCTTTGAAGTTTGTTTTATGTGGGAATTAAAGGACATATCCTGATCAAAGATTATTCCTCTCCTCTCACCGTCCTCTTTGCAGTGGTACAGGAGGCCAGGGCAATGCCATCTAGAGTAACTATATCTTTAGATAATGTGTCCCGGAGATGTTTGGGCCCAAGTACAATAACTTCTGTTTTGTCTGAGTTTAACAGCAGAAAATTGCAGGTCATCCAGGTTTTTATGTTCTTAAGACATGCTTGAAGTTTAGCTAACTGATTGGTTTCATCAGGCGTAATCGATAGATATAATTGGGTATCATCTGCATAACAATTAAACTTTGTGGAGTATTTCCTAATAATATTACCTAACGGAAGCATATATAAGGTGAATAGAACTGGTCCGAGCACCGAACCTTGTGGAACTCCGTAACTAACTTTGGCATGCATGGAGGATTCATCGTTAACATGTACAAACTGAGATTGATCTGATAAATAGGACGTAAACCAGCTTAGCGCGGTTCCTTTAACGCCAATTAAATGCTCCAGTCTCTGTAATGGGATGTGATGGTCATTGGTGTTGAATGCAGCACTAAGATCTAAAAAGACAAGTACAGAGACAAGTCCATTGTCCGACTGACCAATTAGGAGGTCATTTGTAACTTTCGTCAGTGCTGTCTCTGTGCAATGAAGCACTCTAAATCATGACTGAAAGTCCTCAGATAAACTATATGCAGAAAGTCACACAACTGATTGGCAACTGCTTTCTCAAGGATCTTAGAGAGAAAGGGAAGGTTAGATATAGGTCTGTAGTTGGCTAGAACCCCAAGAGCTTTTTAAGAAGAGGTTTAGTTACAGCTACTTTAAAAGACTGTAGCCTGTCAGTAAAGACAGATTGGAGGAGAATCTACGGTGGCTGCCACTTCAACATAAAAACACGAAAGGCCCTCTCTAGAGCCAGTGTTCGGTTTGTCCGTTCTGGGCTACTGTAGAATCATGGCGGTCCAACATGGCGGGCTCCGTGGAAGAGGACCAGCTCCCTATGTAGATACAGTATGAGGGGCTCATTCTAAGCTAACAAAAACTCAACATTTCTTGGCTTCAGGTGATTATACACTCATGAAAACATAATTACGAATATTATATTCCATTTCTGCCAATAGATCCCCTTAAATCCTACACACTGATCCTTTAACCAAAATCCAACTCTTAACCCTTCAATTTTATGGTTGATCTTGTAGAGACTAGCATGTCTCCCAATGGGAGGTGAGCTAATGTGTAAACAGAGTTTTGTCCCTGCAATGTAGAGACATTCGTCTATGTTAATATTAATAAAGTACACATATACGTTTTAAAGCAAGACAATGTCACTTTTGCCGAACAGCAGCCACTGTGACCACACGGGGCAGTTACAGGATAATGTCACACTGATTTTCCGTTCATTTTTCAAATTCTCTTGAAGCAGTTAGGCTACTTGTTTTATTTTAGTGGTTTAAATGTGATGTTACATTCGACATGCTAAAACATAGTGTAACGGTAGCTCAAGAAGAGAAGAGTCATGAAGTCATCAAACTGATTTAGTAATGTCAGTTACACAACAGTATTTAAAGTTAGCTAACATTAGCTAGCATTAGCCACAAGCTACTCATCAAACGTCTGGTATGACGAGTAAGGCTTGTAGCTCTCTTCACAACAACACAGACACAGGTCGGTTCTTTGAAACGGACATTTGTTGCTGAGGCATGTCTTGTTTCTCTGGTGTGCCCACACCTTAGTCACGCCGTGAGAACTATATTTGTGAATAAACATAGTACTAAATACATAAACGAATTATATGGTACATAGCATGACAAATGAAAAGCGCGAATATGAAACAAATAGCATAGCTGCAAAATACCTTGTGTCCTTGAAAGTCCTTTGAAAGTCTCTTTGTCTGCTTCATTAGCTTCAGACGTCAATAATCAAAACTTTGAATGCAGTAGGCTAGCAGAGCCCAGAGACATCCGCTCACGTTGGATTGTATACAGTCCCTCAACAAATTCCGTCGTAGCAGAACTACAAGCAGAGAACATCATTTCCGGAACGAAACAAACATGATAAACAATGGACTAATGCACTGATGGCTACAGTCGCCTATGTTCATTTTCTACCGAATATATCAACTGTATGGGACAAATCCATTTGATAACATCAGGTTTGATTTTTAACTTTACATGAAATCACTTATTTATTTATTTATGAAATTATCAATCATTTACAAATTATGCATCATGAACAGTGAGTATTTATGCAACAGGTACAAGGCTGTAGCAGCAACCCTCTTGAGTGTACTGAATTGATTATGGGTGTATTTTATAGCTTATACAGTACATTTTAACTTTGTTTTTGATTGTCTTATTTGTTATTTCAAAAGTTACATAGTCCATGCAAATTAACGAGTTTAACAAGAAGTGACTCTGAGGCAGTGGAGTGGTTGAGTCTGTCATCTTATCTGCTCTCCTCTACATAACTATCCATAATTTTGGTATTCTTCCATTTCTTTTTTCATTTTCAGTATTAATAAAGTCCAATAGCTGAATTTAAATTCTAAAAGCCACCACAGGAATTACTTATATCAAAGAATATTAGTGCTTGTACTGTAGAGAGCCCTCCTACACAAAAAATGAGAAAGTGGACAGTCTTTTCAATTTAACCTTAGTCGCTACCTTGGGTGGAAGGTAAATTAATCAATATCAGATAATAACCTAAACCAGTGGAAAATGCCTCTATTTCAGTTGTTCGGTATCCTCACAAACATACTGTAGTGAATGTGCTCTGTGTGTGTGCACATATCTTTAATTACTGTACTTGTGCAGGTCTGTGCCAGCACACACCATGCCTGAAAATTGTGTGTTTGTATTTACTGATCATTCACTGTGTGTGCTGTAGAAATATAATGATTGCATGGGCAGGAGAGATAATATTATCTAGGATGTCCAAAAGACCAGGCAATGTCACTTGGTGGGATAAGTGTGAGCCAGCAATTGAATAGAGGTCCATTATTGCCAGCAGAGGATTTCTGATGATGTTTGTGAAAGCTATTATAACGCAAAAATTGAAAGAGCTGAGAGCTCAATACATAGAGTGCTCTCTACCAGCTCCGGCTGTTTATGTAAAGTGCTCCCCCAAGGATAGAAAGCCATCCAGTGGTGTCTCACTTTGGAAAGGGGAGGAAGGAAAGAAAGTGGGAGGGAGGGAGAAAGAGGCATGTGCTTCAGTTTGCAGAATACGATTTCAATAAATACAACATCCTCCATCCTGGCTTCAGACCATTGTACTAAAACACTTCTAATCAAAGTGAGACATGATCTGCTGACAGCTCTGTCACCTTTTTCTTCATAACTGAAGTGGAGCCTCCGTTTCGAGTGGCTGTGGCATTCGTTCAATCTTGCTACTGCTTTTCTGCTCTCCATTGGTTTTGTTCATACCACTTCAAAAAAATCTCCATCCTAACATCTCATTTAGGCTCTTCAGGTTTGCCGCTTAAAAATCCGGGGCCATCTGAGCAGCTCACATAAAACAGTAAATATCTTTAATCCTTGCATGTTTCAGAGTCTAGCTCAAACATAAATTTGGCTCTAGGACAAGTGACATGAATAATTTAAAAGGAATTGCTACATTTCCAGTGCCATTATAAAACTAAATGTTACAGGAATAAGGAGAGAAAATATGTGTATGGCCCCCTCTCACGTATACTTGAATACAAATATTGAAACATTTTGAGAGAAGTTTTCAACACTATCTGTTAAGAATGGGATAAGACCTTCCTAGGGGATTTCAGTAACTGCTGGGGATTTGTATGTAGCTGATAAAAGCTACTGAGGACCATGTGGCTGTTTGGTTTCATCTCAAATCTCAGCAGATTCAATTCTCATTTGCTATTCATTCCTTTATACAGAAACACCTGTTTTTCTCCATAGAAGAGTATTTATTCTTGATGTCCTTTATCCACTCTTCCATACGTATTCATCATGTATATATCAACTGTATCCATATGTATATATGAATAAGGTTTAATACGAGAATAGGAAAATTATGAACCAAGAAGAATTCTGTTTCACTCTCAGAAAAAGGTGGAATTGTACAAAAGCTCTGGGGGCTGGGGTAGAAGCCTATATAAGTACATTACAGTACAAGGACATGATCCCTCAACAGCTTCTCACCCGGGAACATTACCAGTTTTATTCAATGGGGCCAAACGTCGCTGCCGGGCATTGGACCCAGGTCTTTGTAGTGCTTTTTCCCCCTGTACCACCCAGGTGCCTCAATCACTGTGCTACCTTTCCTGACGTTAGTAACGATGCCTTAGGTTGAATCAGAGCACATTTGTACCTTAAACTAGGAGAAACTACCTCATGCTTTTACAGTGTGTCACAAGGTGTGTGCCAGACACATTAAATGCCTGTTATGGTACATTTGTGAAAAGTGTGCATTCAGTACTTTTGAGTGTGTTCAGGTTGTTTTCTGGTGAAGCAAAATGCTTCCCGTCTTTCCTCTTCTCTTTATTGTACATGTACTACACATCAGAAATTTCAAACCCCTCAGGCATCGTGGTTGTACTTTGTACGGATGGCCATCGTGGCATGTTGCTGTTAGTCGGGTTCTTTTATTGCTGTGAGGGAAGATTTGTGGATTTAATCTTTCACATGAAGGGGTCACATGTCGGACACACATACTGTATATTAACAGCACACACTCAATAAAGAAAACTAGAATTGCCGCCCTGTGGTTGTATGCCTCTGCCAACCGGTCAAGTTGCAGTTTATATCCATGTCTGTCCAGACCCATATAATATACAGTATGTAGTTAAGACTTTGAAGGGATTTAATAAGAGACATTTGTGTGAAATTTTGTCCTAATTAGGGTATGAATTCTTGAGTTATGGCCAAAAACATGTTTTGTGAGGTCACAGTCACCTTGACCTTTGACCACCAAATTCGAATCAATTCATCCTTGAGTCCAAGTGGATGTTTGTGCCACATGTAATGAAATTTCCTCCAGGCATTCCTGAGATATCGTGTTCAGGAGAATGGGACGGACATGAGGTCACAGTGAGCTTGACCTTTGACCTTTGACCATCAAAATCTAATCAATTCATCCTTGAGTCCAAGTGGACGTTTGTGCCAAATTTGAATAAATTCCCTTATGGTGTTCCTGAGATATCGCGTTCACGAAAATGGGATGGACGGATAACCTGAAAACATAATGCCTCCGGCCACAGCTGTCGCCGGCACGGAGGCATAAAAATTTAAATTCCCACAAGATCTCATACTCATGCATATTCCTACAACCTCTTGAAGGGTATTAGTCACTGGGACACTGAAAGGCATGAATAAATACAGCTATGGGTGAGTGGGTCTGAGGCCAGAGAGACAGACTGGCTAAATACAGCAGGCAGTTTGACATCTCTTTTGCTTGGGTCAGGGTGGTACATGGGGTTGGACGGTGTGACACCTCTTAGTGTGAGGCATATTGCAATCTACATGTTTTTGTATTTTTTCACCTTAACCTCTGCTGCTTTGAGAGATTATATTTCTCAGCTCAGCATCAGCAACCTGCTGTGTGTAGGAATGATATGAATCTGTAAGTTTAAGTTGAAAGGCAACAACAGGGTGCAGATTGGCCAGACGAAATGGATAGCTGACAAAGAAGACTATTTTAAAAGAGAGTATGGGCGCATTGTTACTTTTCAGCCAGTATCTACCGATTTATCTCTAAAAATGTATCATTTCACCCTTGAAACAGCGTCCCGTGAAACCCAAAGTGGAAGGCACTCAGGCATGAAGGATGCGCACACGCACAGAATGCATACACATGTGTATAGAGGAACACACACACATAACCACACATGCTTAATCAAGTTTCACCATTTACACAGTACTTATATGGTCAGAGTGCAGAGTAAAGGTCCCTTTTATGCTCATTGTGTAGTTTTAAGGCCATGGGTCATTGTCTCTGGGAATGTCATTTGCCAGAACATTTTATGACACTGTCGGTCGACCTCATGAGCCCCAGGGATGAGACTGAGAGGAAGAACTCATCTTTGTATTAAAGCTATAAATAAAATCATTGCACTTGTGATATTGTTTCAGACCTCTAGGCTGCTTGCTCACCCTGCTGCTGTGAAGGACAATTTTCTGGCTGTGACAGGTGTTAGAGGATTGTTGCGTACCCTTTGGCAGTTTACAAGAAGCTTTCTGGACACGGGCTACAGACCAACAGGATGCTGTGACTGAGACATTGGCCCCTGATCAGGTTTGTCATCTCATCTGATAGAGCATAGAGTCCATTGTACTAACATGCAGAGACGAGCGGCCCTGCAGCACTGAGCCACAAGCACGTACCATGGTGATACAGTAACTGGGCAGAGTTCCTCCTGACACTAAAGCAGGCAGCTTAAGGTCAGCTGCCAGCTGCTTTCTAACATCCAGTTGATTTTGCCATCAACTCGAATACATGTGTTCAAATTGGAAGATTCAAGAATGTCAGGTTACTGGAGTATACTGCATAGACGCTACATTATTTATGATTATGTGTACGCTTAAAGGAATAGTTAGGCATCCTGGGAAATACTCTCATTTGTTTTCTTGCCGAGAGTAGTTTCATATTCATCAGGGGCATGAGCTTATTTCCCAAAAGTATTTCTACAACAAGCCTCAACATCATATGATCATAATTGCAGTGTAACATACCGATAGGAGAGATAATGAGTATTGTTCAACAAATGTATTCACTTTGTATTTTTAGCTTCTGCAGCTGGACATAAGAAAAAGTCTGATTCCAGTGCCACCAGATCCACGATAATCAAGGTTTGGCTGTTTTTAATGTTTGCTTGAAATGGATGATTTATTCACACACACCTTAAGATTATAAAATTATAAAATATTAAAATGTCTGCAAAAATGGTAACCTGTCAAAACCTCTGACCCTTGAAGACCATTTTAATCATTCTCTGATAGAGCTGCTCAACATAGCACGTTTTTCAAAAAGTTGACATATTTGTTGTGAGAGAATTGGTACCGTATGATCTCAGAGCTTGTATGCTTGAAATACAACCCTCTTCTCAATGAAAATATTCTGGCAGAACCACAAAGTCCATTATAACAGCTAAATTACACTTGACTACTGTAGTTCAAAGAGTCAGGCTTTCAGTATTGTAGCGTGAAACTCAACCCACCCTCTTCTTGGCAGTTGGTTATGGATATGAGGCTGTGCTGGATGGATCAGGGGTCATCTTGTGTAATATCATCACTATCACAGCTCGCAGAGGACCAGGCTTCGACACCAGACAAGATTACAGGGGTTGTCTGTCTCTTTCACACTCTTCCCATCAGACCACTCTCCCATGTCCATAACAGGTCTTCTCAAAAGACTGTCTTTTAGGTAAGCTGTGCTTCAGAGAGTGGTAGCCAAAATCACTGTGCCTCTATTCTCTGTCAGCTCCATTTTCTGTTGAGAAATGTGGTCCTGATTGCTGTCAAAAAGAGGAAGAAAAAAATCGGGGGTTTTTTGAGTCGGTATATCTTTACAGAATGGTTTTAATTCTGTAACACACTGAGGAGTAGTGTGAGCATATGGTTTATGAATCCAGATATTTTAAAATGTATGTAGTCCATACTTGAAGCCACTTGTCCTTTTCAAAGGACTAAGAACACCTGGGTACTCAACACCAGAGTAGACCAGACTGCTCGAGGATGAGGAAACTCAGATTCAACAGATGGATAGCCTCTCTTCCCACAGCATCTAAAGCAGATGGTGCAGCAGCATCGACTCAAGGACTTCAACTTCAGCTCAGGTGGAAAAGCAAAGGGGCTGGATTTCATGCGATCACATTTTTTTCCTGTTTCTCTGGTTATTTGTTTGTTTAAAACTTGTCTCTCATTTCCATCACAATTTCTGACATAATCGTGCTTTGATGTTTACAGATTCAGAGTCTCTCAATTGCTATTTTTTTATGATGCTTTAGTCAGAAGACTAATGGCTTGAGCCTACAGGGTACACAAGAACAGCCAGCTGTGGGTGGTAAAACTGGAAGATCAATGGATTTGAACATTTATGCTGTTCCTGTTAATTATACCCCGATCTTGATGGAGACTTTGTTGGCACAGTCATAACGAGAGTTGTTTATGTCTTTGGTGAAGGGTCATTACAGGAGCCCTGGTTGGAGATCTATCCCTTTTTAATTATCTCTCCATTTGTAAAGTCCTGGTCACATAACCACTGCATCATGCTGTCAGCTGCACTGTTGAACTCGATGAGGATGGAGCAAGGTTAATTATACTGTTATTGCAAGGTTGTAATACACTGAATTAAATCTTGTGTGAAGGTAACATAAAACAAAACGAAAGTCAGGAATCATTATACCTTCAAGAAGAACTACAACTACCAGAAATAAACTTAAATACCTGAAGGCTGTTCATTTTTTTCATGCAAAATTATAATAACTGGTATATCAATTGATGTCATCCATCTTGTTTTTGGGGCACTGCACATATCCAAGACACAATATCTTCATACTGCCAATTCACAAAGGCTTTGCTAGTGGTTTCAGTAGCCTGTGTGTACAGACTGTTGAATGTGTGGTTATATGCTGCTTCTGGAGAAGATCTATGTGCATTTAGTCATACTCCATCTGTCCCTGATGGAGTATGACTAAATGCTGCCAGAGCTTTTTTTTTTCTGTGGACAATTACTACGTCTTCCTCTCTGTATTCTAATAAAAAAACAAGTTTAGGAGGTTGTTTTTTTTTCATTTTGTATGATAAAAGTTGTGTTTGATAGACAGACTCTAATTGCAGCTGCTCATTGCTTTTCAGGAATCTCTAATGGGATTTGATTTGGAGGCCTCGACAACTAAATTCCAAACCCGCAAAAAATAAATGAAATCTTTGTCACATGAATAGCCAATTAAATCTGTGAGATCAAAATAATAGATTATCTTGCTAGTTGGGCTGAAATGAAAGTATTAATGTTGATTTCCCTTCAGATTTCTGAAAAATTACAAAAGAGCATTTACTGGTCGTGCTGAAAGTTGATGCTTGAGTAAAACTAAAAGCTCCCCTGTCGGGAGCACATAGTAGTGCTAAGTGCCTCTGACTGAGTTCATTAAAACCGTTTGAGCCTTAATTATCAGGACGAAAAATCTATAAATTTAGTTTAATCGGACACAAACCATTGCACAGTTTGATTGTGTTACTTTGCCCATTAATTGATGGTATTGTGCATGTTGGTTTGCTGGCATGGCCTACTGGGACACTTGAATGGAGCAAAGCCATCTTTAACATCATTAGTTACACCTTTTCCTGTAATGAAAAGTCAAAATGTCTACAATGAAAAAGAAAACATCGTCAGTTGTCAGAGCATCATGAATACTGTGACTCTAGATTGATACAAGTTTATGTCTTAAGCAATTGATACTCATGTAGGTTGGTAAGAGCAGGTGAATAATGGAGAAAATGTGTAAAAGTGGTGGTCACTCATATTTTTCAATTACAATTTCATGTACAGTAAGAAATGTTTTTCTGTAGTTAAAGTTAGTTAAGTTAAAAGTGGAAATATTTACCCCACCGTCCAATTTCAAAAAGTGATCATAATCTTTATGGAGAGTTTTAATTACTTTGGTTAAGCACTGAATTTTCCTGCAGTCCAAAATCAACTTTTAGCCCACCGTCCTTTTTCACACAGACTCCAACCAAACATTTTGAACTGTTCAATTATGGAAGATGCTGCTAAAAGTGACCAACAAGCATTGTTCTAAAACCAGCTACGCTAATGAAACTAGCATGATTACAGCATGTTGCATCATGCTACTACAACCACCTAACTAGACCTTTCAGTTGGACCTGTGATTTCATCAGCTGCCTCTATCACTTGCCTCCATTATCAAACTGTGACTTTTATTTGTGGCAGTTGCAGGCCATCAGCTCTTCCAGAGACCAGTGAATATTGTTGCAGTTCCTGCAGGGATACAATGTTTATTTCATTCTTCTCTTGAAGTGGTGTTGCTGTGTCACCCCCAAACTAAATTAAAGTTCATGTATATTTTAAATAGCAGAGCTCACTCGCTTGCTTTTGCTTGGAAAAGAATCTGTTTGCTACAATGGGAAGCCTTGTTGTGCCTTTGAAGCACTCTGAAAGGTTATGTACTACGCTTTTCTTTTGAGGGCACAATGGACACCTTTGCTTGCCACTCTTCTGTCATGTCTAGTCTGAAATTACAAACAAGGTAGTAATAATAGCTAGAGTTTCCTGTTGTTCACCCCTTTCCCCTGGGGATAACAGTGCAACTGTGTAGCAATCTACTATGCCAGGACTCTACAATGTCTCTCTCTCATGACTCGTGTGGAGGCACTGCTTTTCTGCAGCGTAGATTGAGTTCAAGCCCTCGGACTACAAGTGAAGATTCAGGCCATCTCTTTATATTTTTCTTTGAAATGAGGAGTCTGTGTGATTGACAAGGTGTTAATAGTAAATGGATCAAACCAGAGATGTTGTCTGTTCAGAGTAGAGGAATGAGACGCTGTACCCATATATATCCTGACAACAGAAACACAACTACTTTTCGGCCTTGAACATAATGTTCATCATTTAAAGTGCTGTGGCAGCGTTTCTCAGCTGGTGCAGGTAAAGCGCGGCAGAGATCAAGCTATTTAATTATAGTTAAATGCAGAGGTGAGCAGCTACACACAATACATTTTCTATATCATTTGAATGTTGCGGATACAACATCTGCAATCCTCTGATTACAAGTCAGATTATTTTTGTTATTTTGTTTTGCTAACAAATTTAGACCCATCATAGACACCAAAATCTGAACAATTACTGATTTAGACCCATTGTTTCTGTAAAATTAATGATTAACAAAACTACACCTCAGTCGTCATGTCCAGTGCACACCACTGTGATTAGCCATTAATTCAGAGGGAACTAAATCACTATAGTTACCAGGTTATGTCACTTCTAACATAATTATAACCTTGGTTAACCAGAAACAGTTGTTTTACCCTGTAAGATATGTGAAAATGGGGGCCTTAACAAGTCTTATATATTGAACCTTAATCATACAGTGGAAATCGACAATTACTGAAACATGTCACTGTGTGTTGATCATGACATCAGATTAATCAATACAGTATTTTTTGATGGGGAAAAACAGGAACAGCAACAAGGAGCTCATAAAGGATGTCATCAAGATATTATCAAGTTGTTTTATATTCTAATAATCTGAGGAGAACTACCAAATTAACATATATCGGAAGTTAATCTCTCAATACATAATTTGTTGGTAGTTGTTTTGAATTGCAGTGATCACCATTTATAAATGGTATTAGTGACAGAGGGGTAAACTTTGAATTTACTATGTCAGTATGTATACTTGTAAAAGGCCAATATCAGCGATTGATGATGTGATGCAGTGCACTAATAGGTGCCCTACATACTAGCCCTACTCAGGACTTTCAGCGCACTGGTACACCACCGCATGCAAGCTGATGCCCCCTGCCCCTCAGACAGCCTGAGAGTCCACCACCATACAGTAGAGACCTACCGTGTGACTGACAAAAATTTACAAAGTTACCCCGATAAATGAACCTGGCAATGTTTCAGAATCCATGTGTGAAAGCAGCTGAAGATTACAGTCTCAAAAAACACCATCAAACGTTGTGAAGAATTGTGCCCACCAGTACTTCACCCTGAGGAGATGCTGGTGCTGTCACACCTCTCAGCAAGATTTATCGGCAGCTCTGTGAGAGGGTGTATGATTCCCTCACACCTCTCTCCTGACTCAGGGGTCATTGACAGTGACTTATGCGAGAGGAGACAGAAGTGTCACAGGGAAAATATGTGTGTCAGCTCACATCAGTTCTGTTCTGCTCCCGTGGAACCCGATCACATCTGAAACAGTAAGAAATCCCTGACAGTGATGCTATGATACCTCCAAAACCTGCAGGGCTACTACAAATACATGTTTTTAAAGGTAAGTAAGACCATAACAAAGGGAAAATTCCTGTATATTACGTACTCTATGTCCAAAAAAATACATTTGCATTGATGTTTTCATATAGATGTGGATTATAGAATATCAAAGATATAGATTGTCTGTTTTTTAAATATCTAAGCAGTAATTGCATGTAAGTACTGTGCAAGTTTGAAAGCTAGGTCTGTGACACCCCTGTAGACTTATGATAGATTTTTTTATTCTTCTCAGGCATTGATCAACAGCTCTGACCTTAGAAGCACGTACTGCAAGTGTGTATAATTATCTTTAGTCCACCTTTCTCTAGGCCCCCCTCTTAGTTACTGTTGCTTAAGCTTTCCATTCTTGAACAGCACACAATGCAAACTTCTCTGGCAACCATTGATTTTTCTGGCTGAAATGACAACCGTCAATAGCAGCTATAGCTAGCTGGCTAATTAAGCTAACATTAGCTCCATGAGTTGGTTGAAAACTCTGTCTCCAGCTGACTTTTTAATGTTTCCAGCTGGCTTCTTTGAAAAAGAAAACCCTATAAAAGGAGCCTTAAAATCTACTTGATGGCTATATGACATCATGCTAAGGCTAAAATGGGGCTAAAGTGAGACTGAAGCTGCAAGTTTGTGGCAAAAAGTCAGCATCCCCACCAGCTGATGATCCATATAAAAGACACAGAATTAAGCCAGCTTTGTCAAGCTAGTTGGTCCTTGTATTATAAGGAAAAATGTATGTTTGTTCTAATACAACCCTGTTTGGCTGCTTTGCTCAAGCAAATAGAGATTACATTCATGCTGTATTGTTTGTATTTTCAAAAAGTACATTTCACTTTTAACATTACAAGAGAGAAAAACTTTTAAGGATGATGACTAACCGATGTGTTAGGCAAACATAAGACTGTCTTGGATACATTTTCTAAAGTCCAATAGAGCAGGACAGAGCTGCTAACGTTAGCTTACACTCTGATAGTAGCATCCAGCTCCCACACAGCCGGAAAATCACACAGTCGATGTGCTATCGTATACAGGGCTTTTTCAACCTGCAATCAGACAAAATTATGTGGTTAGCTAACGAAATGCTCCCTAAAGCTATGGTATGCAGTGTATTTTAGAAGCACTTTGTGTTATATTTGTTGAAATTCTCCTTACATCGTGATAGCAATTAATAAATCAAATGCTGACTACTGACTACTGTATAACACCGGGGAGACACAGGAGGCGGACGTGTTTGTTCCCACTACTGTGTAGTTGGGTCTGTAGCTTCAATGATATACAATTGACATATTACAACCATAATAACGTGTTTGTTTATTCAGTTTATCCAGTTGTCAGCGTGTTTTCTGTCCAGATTCGCTCACGGCGAGCGGAGAAAATAGAACAGATGCCGAAACCATCGCTGCAAATCGCTAGCCAACCGTGGAGCTCCGCGCCACGGTACTCCCTGTGTGAACAGCCCAATTGGTTAACATGGGCGCCGAAAGGAAGCGGGCAGTGATTCGGGACGCTTCGCGGCGTTTCCACCTTCGGTGTGTCCCCAGCATAACAGCAGACATGAGTTACATCTATCTACAAGGATATCCAAATATGTTGTCTGCTGCTGTGGTTTACACCACCTGTGTATAGCAGGCCATGACAGGAATGTTATTGCTGCATACAGTTATATCCAATTTACCACTTTATATGCCCATTTGCACATTAGTATTGTGGTCATGTTCACCCTGTACCATTGACCAGGGACGGCAGTAGAGCTCTGTAGTGCATCTAAAATGCCATGTCTATATCTGTGTGGGTATTCCATTATTGGAAAAGCTTTTGTTGTTGGCATTGCACAGCATGATAACCTGTTTGTGTTGACAAAGGAAAATGGTGGGGCACAATGTTCAGAGAAAATATGGCTAACATCAGCAGGGGGTAGCTTAACTGCTTTGGGGTCAGCTTCTACTGTCCTGCACTGCTTTGGTGGAAAATGCAAAAATGATCTTAACATGAGTTTGGAGCATTTTGAATGTTCATATTCACTGCCCTAACAACACTGCCAACAACAATCCCAACAGGCAATGATGATGCCATCTTTCAAAGTCTATGTTTGTCTTAAAGCTTGTACAATGTGTAATACACAACCTTTGAAACCCATCACTGTGGTCCCCTATAAATGCATCCAGCGCAAGAGAGCTACCCAGACACTAGGCCAGAGATAAATCCTACTCATTTCCTGTGTTGACAGTCTGAGGCTGCTTCCTTGACTCGGTAAAATTAACGGTCCAGAACGTTATTTTCCCATCCAATATGCTGCCATCAATCATTCTGTGTGCCTTCATCACTTTCAAAAATTATGTGTCACTGTTTTCTACAAAGGCAAAGCAACACATTTAGTCACCAGGCAAAGGAGTGATGATAAAATACACAAGTTTGAGGGTAAAATGAGTGGGAAGTAAAACTTCTGGATGACAGGTTTGAATTTCTGCCCATACAGGAATGAAGATGTACTCCACAGCAATGCGTTCTGGGTAGTTAGGATGCTTTAATGAGTGTCGGGAAGTCACCACAGGATAAATGTAGTTCAGAAATAAACTTGCAGGTACTCACCTGTAAGAGGTAATATCTACAGGTTTCCTCTTACTGTATCAACTCACTGCAAGATGTGTGAAATGACTGCAGCTCATAGCATTTTGTGACTTGTAAACTTACCAATAAAAGACCTAAATGTTGACCTCACACAACTGATTAAGTACTTGTAAAGTAAAGAGAGTGCTATTCATACATCATCTGTTATATAAAGTGTCATAGGCAAAGTATTAATACTTGTGAAAAACAGAATCTTGGCAAAAGACTCCAAAAGCTGTTCATCTCTCAAAATACAAGCATAAAACTCAAAGTGAATTTATTTTGGTTTTAGGCAAACATGGCAGACACCAATATGGACGTTTTACAAGCTTGTTTCTACACAATGTGAAACAAATACACAATAAAAATGGTTTTGTATGTGAATTATTAGCCGGGTTTTGACTTTTATAGGGGAGAAAATCTGCATTTGAGGTAATAATAGTAATTTGAATGAAGTGTATTTATCATAGAATAACAACTAGACTCATGTCGCCTGATAGACAGAGAAGGTATATTATAACTGTGGGCTGTGACTACTCCTGCGTGAAGTATGGAGTTTCATTGCAGAGCGGGAAATTGCAAGTGCCAAGGAACAGAAGTGAATGACATCAAGGAGGATGGTATGGTAAGGGAGCATGTAAAGCGCATCCTCATTTCACTTCTAGGCTGATGCTTTTTCACTCCCTGATCACAGAACAGCAAGGGCTGATGGGAGAGCGGATGGGTGGGGGAATGTGATTTGAGGGCATCAAGAAGCGGAACTGACAGAGACGGATTCACTGTGGCCCAAGCATGGAATTGCTTTTCCTTTCCCCTGGAACTGAGCTGGAAGTGCCTGCGGCTGCAAACAATCTCTAAGCAGCAGCTTTCACAAAGCCCAAGAGCCAGAACCATGAAAGCTCAGAGGCAGGTGAGAAAACGCTGCACTATTTAGAACAAGCAAAAACAGGTGGTGAGGAATAACTAAAAGTCAGCCCAGGTCCTCAGAAACTGTTGTGTCAACAGAAAATCCTAATTTTAACACATTCTTGTACTATATTAGATGAAAAGTGTATGTGTAGAAGGTATTATACATGTGTTACTGTCTCTGTGTGCACACAAACCACTGTGTTTATGGGTGTGTGAGAGTCACAGAGGGTGTGTGTGTTTCTGTCAAGTTGCACAGCTATTGTAACTATGCAGGTGTTACAGAGCTCCAGGATGGAAAATTAGGAAGACAAGGGGGTGTTTCACTCTCTCAGTTTGACACAAGGATGAAGGCGTACTATTCAATTTACACCTTAACCCGACCAGAGGTCCATGTGGATTTCCGTTGAGTTCAAATCAGACAAACTCAGACAAAAAGAAAGTCAAGGGTTCACAGCCATTTTTATTTGGAACAAGAGACGCATCATATCTTAACCACAGTCACTGTTATGAACATCATTATGAAGATAGTAAATTAACAATCCATCAGTGCAGTCCATGCCACAATGAGCCACAAGAGAGTGATGTTACAGTGAAAAACATCATTAGAACCTACATGCATTAGTTGAAAATACAGATTAATCTCATTTGAATTCAACGTGACAAATCACTTCTCTTAATGGCCCAAACTCTTGGAGTTAGCATTTGTTCTAAGGAGATCAGACGAGAGCCCCTGTTGTTTCACCTCTAATGGTGCATGTCTGTGAGGAGATGAGGCATTGTCAAGCTGAGATCTTTGTCCTCACGCACCCCGCTATTCATATTCAACTCGATTTTTTCCTTTCTTTTCATCGTTCAGTCACTCCACATACTGAAAACGCACAATCTCTCACATCTGGTCGCCAATGTTGTCAGCATCTCTGACAAGGTAGAAGCAGGTTGGGTTAACCAATCAGCATATTAAGCCCTGGCCAGTCTAAACCACTGAACATGTCAGAGACTTTCACCCTGTCAGCAGACAGAAGCTGAACCGGGTTTGCACCACAGTGGGGCCGCAGACAGGCATTCATGTGTGACAAAGACATAGAGACACACAGAGAACATTATCCTGTGCCCGTGTTGTCTAACGCAATTCTGTGTTTGTGTAGAGTGGACCCTCCTCATTTGTGCATTTAATCTTTATCTGAAGCAACCCCATTGGTGAGGGCTATTACAGCCAGTTGACGAGCAGAACTGAAGCTGAGATAAACATCAGTGAACAAGTGGTAAATAAATTTGCAGACGTACTCCCTCTTACATGTTGGTTGGACAGCACAGTCACAGTGGATGTCCTCCTCCCACTGACCTTAAGACATGGCATTTTCTTTATGAGTACATTTACTGCGAGAGGAGAGGAGAAGAAGAATAGCTGCCATCAGGGAGCGATGATAAGAGGATCACGTAAATAGCTATTCTTCCATCCATAATGCAAGCATGCATTTGGCCATTCATGGTAATTAGAATCAGTTGTTGCCACTTTAGAGACACATGTCAAGCTCAATGCAATATGCAACACGGTTCAATGTTTTCCTATTTTTCCACTCATTCCAGCAGATTAACATCAAACACGCCGTTAGGAATGCCACGGTGCATCACTGAACTCTTTAAATAACAATGCTTAAGCATAGAGTCGAAGTCCGGTTATTGTTCACACCTCGGAGAGTGTGACTTTCCTTGTCTGTTTTTGTGAGTGCACTCTGATGTTTTCAGTGGTAGAAGAAATATTCAGATCCTTCACTTAATACTACGCTGTGAAAATACTCCAAGTAAAAGCCCTGCATTCAAACCTTACTTAAGTAAAGGTTTTACTTAAAGTATCAAAAGTAAAAGTATTCATTCTGCAGAAAAATGGTCAGTGTTTTACTATTAGATCTGATGTTTTGGATTAATATCACTGGTGCATTAATGTGTATGTTGCATTTTACTACCGTAGTTGTAGTTGAGCTACTTGAACTACCCTTTATACTGTTGGGTAGTTTAATCTACAGCAATGCATCACGGTCTATGAGATCATCATATGTTTGTAGCGTTGTTGTTCTGTGAGAACTACATATCTCTAAAAAGTCAACTTCTGATGAACTCAGAAAAACAGCCTGTTTTCAGCTTTTCAGATCGTAAGCATGTGACATCACCAGAAGCGCGTGCGCTTTGAGCCGGGGAGAACTTTGAATGTTGTGTTTCCAAACCGCAACCGACAAATCCTACTCGTTATACCTTTAAGTACAGTACTTGAGTAAATGTACTTAGTTACATTTCACTACTGGATGTTTGCCTCTCCCTATCCCCTCTCCTGCTCTCTTCAACCACTCTACAATCAAAATTAAAAGTGAAGCAGGAGCTCTCCAGGCAATAGTGACAACACAAAACAAATATCTGTTACGCTGCTGATTTGTGCCGTATCGCTGAAGATAAATTGGAGTGCTCTGCATTGCTGTTTAAGTCTGATGTGATGCTGTGACAGGTGCAGAGAAGGCGGCTGTAACCGTATGTAATGTGAAGGTGGCCTCCACTGAGGATGCTGTTTTCTCCGCTGTGAGTGACACAACATCATCAAAAACATGTCTCCGCAAAGCATGTCATGACCCCGTCACCCCGGTCACATGGCAGAGCAGACAGCTGACGAGAGGACAGATGAGATCGCCGCTCCGTAGAAGCTCCAGCAGCTGTCAGAGACTCCCACCTCCGCCAGTCCTCTCACCTGACACAGAACAGGGGGGGCTAAAAAGGATAGAAGAGGGTCGGGTGAGAGGAAGTTTAAAAAAAGAGAAACTGATACAGATGGTGGCAGAAAAAGGTGAGGACAGAAAGGGAAATTGCAAGAGCGGGAGTGAAATTGATAAAAGGAGCAAGGCTAAAAGGAAAAAAAAGGAGCGAGACAGTCAAATGTAGGAAAAACAGGGCCATGAATTATTCTGTTGTTATCCTGTCTGACAGCAGTCTCCAAAGAATCCTCCCCCCCCCCCTTTTTTTTGGCAAGGAGGTATTCTTCTGGTACAGACGAGTAGTCTGACCTGTGGAATGAAATATTAAAGAGTTCATATCTGCATGCGTGTAGATCCGAGGGCCCGGCCTACATGACATGACAGCATAATCCCCAGTGCTCTGTGGTCCAGGCACAGTATTAAATGGAAGACCCATGGAGAGAGATGAAAAGAAATAGTTCTTTCCTCCCTCTAATTAGGTTTGAAGGTTGTGGAAGACCAAAACATGACACTGACAGTTGCTCTCGCTAGGCAAGAGACAAGACTCTTAAACCCACAGACCAATTTGTAGCCAAGTCAGTCAGTCTCACTGTCTCGCTGACCTGCATGGGGATGTATAAAAGTAAAACCAATATGTCTCGCAGGTGTAGGGGCAATCAGAGGTAGTGAAAGGACAGCCTAGTTTGCTTAATTTCATTAAATGGGCAGATACAGAAGTAAAAATTTAACTGAATGAGTATTAAATGCAAAATGTTCCCAGAAAATGATGTGAAATAAAATATTATACCAATAATAATTCTGTCAATATGAAACTACAGGCAGCAGCCGGTTAGCTTAGCTTAGCATAAAGACTTGAAACCGTCTGTGTGACAGAGGACTTCCTGAAGTCTTGTCATCATTGTGAGGTTGCCAGGCAACCAGCAGAGACTCCAGGAAGTCACTTCTACCAGCTAAGAAATATTTCAGCACATAACGCTACATGTAATTTTTGCATTTAAGATTTTGTACGGATTAAGCAAGCCAGATATAAAGTGTTAATTAGTGAGTGTTGGAGGTTCTGGTAGGCAGATTTTGTTACCATTGGCCAGGGTCAGGCTAGCTGTTTCCAGGCTTTATGCTAAGCTAGGCTAACTGGCTGCTGGCTCCAGCTACAGATTTACCATGAGTGGTATTAATCTTTTCATCTAATTCTCAGCAAGTTAGCAAACAAGCGTATTTCCCAAAATGTCAAACTATTACTTGAAACAACTGCCTATTTTTTTATTGACGTAATGCTTTATTTCACATCAGTTTCTGGAAGCATTTAATGTGTGTGACTCACCTTTATCATTAAATTCATTTGCTGCAGGCTTTGATTGGGCCCTTTTTGTGCAATATGCAGCCCAACGTGGCTAATTGATCGACAACATAAACATAATTGTTGCAGAGTGACATGTTTTTGTTCAGTGTTTGCGTGAGTTGCATTTGTTTGCTAGCTTCCAGACGAGCTCCCCTCCCTCCCCAGTTGCAATGCAAATCAAATACAGTAATGTCCTCAATTAAACAAACAAGTGATTGCAGGCATATTAGGAGTGTGACTATTCTCCACAGACTGAGGCGCTAAATGAAATGAGGACATTGTAAATGACACTACATAGGTGTGAAAGACAAAGTGTTGAGAGTAGTGTTGTGGGCCACATTTTCATTGAGGATGCAGAGAAGTGTTTTCTCAACTAGCGTAACATTACTCAGCCATGGCAGAAGGAAGATAGGTTGCAGCTATAGGGCTGCATGAACCCGAGGACGCAGGGCTCCAGGGATGTCAGGGGGAGGACTGGGGTTACAGCATCCTGCAGTCAGGGGTGTCTGGTGTGGAAGAGAGATGAGAGAGTAGAGGACGACTGTTGTTCTCCCCGAGGTTAATGTAGTGCTATCAGTTGCACAACTGTCCTCCCGTGGCTGCATCTATTTCAACAAGTGCTGGAGGAGAAAAGGAAAAAAAAAAGACGGTGAGAATGAGGGAGATAAAGACGGGAGGGAGGGGGGACAAGAGAGAGGTGGATGAAGGGAGAAGAGAAGGGTAAACAGAGACGGAGAGAGTAAGAACCTGGAAGGCAATGTAAATGAATGAAAATAAACATGGGAAGATGGTCTTTTTAATCTGAGTCCTGTCTTAGAATTACTGGTTTAAAAAAAACACACATCTTGTGTTATCACTTGCCACAGATACAAAGGCAGAAATCAACTCTAAATAGACTCAACTGTGGACATGTAATTATCCACTGACACGAGTGCTTACAGCTAAAAATAAAGGCTTACAATTTAGTTTATTTACTATTTTCTATTTCTTTCTAACCCTGGTTAAGATATACGTGCAGTAGCAGCTAGTATTAAAGCAATAAAGGGAAATGTTACACTTTACTGACTACAGTATATTCCCAGTGTTTGTTCACTACCCTTAAAGGAAATCAAAAAGACTTCTGTTCTTGTTGAAGTTTGTCAAGGATCACAATGAAGTATGATTGATGTTAGCCGTCTCTTGTGGCCCCATTTTTCTGCTCTAAATAAACCGAAGGATAAATCCAGTTGCTAAGCCAGTCCCTCAAAGGGCTGACCTTTTGATAAGCCCATCTCTCAAATTTATGGCAGCTTGGAGATGCTTTATTGCCACAACCTAGAAATGGCTCATGTTGACATAAGATCATTTACAGGCTTCTCCCTAGAACCCTCAAGGCTCAACATCTCTATATGTGTACTAACAGCGAGAGATTATCCTTGGAGCAAAATAACTTCAGCCTCTGCTTCACCTGAGATTGTATTGTTATCAAGAGAGGCGCGGGAGAGACAGATTTTGTAAAACTTTGATATTTCAGCACTATAACTTCCTAAACTTTATTCTCTGCTTTCGCTGGATTTCACAGTTCCCCTCTGCCCTGTTTTATTTTACAGTGGTCATTTCATGCCAACCATTTTGTTTCCCTCCACTGGCTTAATTCAACTGTTGAATTCAATGCCACAAACTGATACAGGTCAAAGCATCCTAAGTTAAAGGTGGCTGGTGTCTGTGGTGGAAGCAAACTACTGCAGGGTTCCCTAACAGCGAAAGGTGAGGGTGATAAAGAGGAAAGGGACGCTTGAGTCACTCATGTGTCCTCTGATTCTGGTTATCTGTCTCTGGCTTCTTGTTTGCCTGAGTGATCTGGGCTGGAACCATCAGCAGCTCCCTCTCTTCCCCTCGTTCATGTGAACCATGACTTTCACTGAACTGAAAGCACACTGCTGAGATAAGGGCCCCAGTCAGACCGACTGTGGCAATGGAACCAGCGAGAAAACATGGTGGACAGAGCCATCTGGCCAGCTCCTCTCTGTCCTCGCTCTGCTGAGCACAAAGCTGGAGCCACCTGTCTTGTCTGCTGCCCTAGCAGAAGTTGAGTACCACCAGAATGGTAAGACAAGATAATGTGTGCGTATGTGTTCACATTTCACCGTGTGCATTTTATAGGAAAGATACACAGACAGAGGAGAAGAAATTCTCCTCAGAGAATAGCTGTTTACAAGTTGCTTCTAAGAAATCATATATATTGATCCTGGTATTTCTCTGCTTTTCTAAAAGCCTCTCACGCTATTTCCATGCCATGTTAAAGGATATGCATCTTCTCTTTCTACTTATTGACTGAGACTTGGGCAAGGTCATCTGCAAAAGCTTTTGTGACAATATTCTCCCAGAGAATATTGGATTTTATCTGCATCTATTAGCAAAGCATTTGACATGAAAGAAGAAACATTTAACATTTAGTAAGATACACCACAGTGCTTTGAAGCACAACATTATGCCAATGTTAAAACCTTCCAGCTTTACAGCCTGTATCATGTCTCCGTAGCTATTTGGCAACAAGTGAGCACACTTTCTAGAGCAGTAATTCTGAACCTGGGGTACTCAAGGGTACCCAGGGTGTATTTCTGCAGTTGCTAGGGGGTAGATGCAAAGATTGTGGAGTAACTTCACTAAGGTAATTTGAAAAAAAAAGAAATTATGATTCAGAAATGTCCAAATACTTGTGTTTAGGGACAAAATAACCATCCATATATACACCTTCCACCAGCCTAAGTTAAAACACTTTAAAGCCATGCATTGGCGCAATTGGGGCATGAAATCTAATTAGTTATCGAGCTAGCAGAGAGGCTGAAAAAGTTAGCTAAAAGTAGTGGGTAAATAGTTTAAAGGAATGGATGTACTATAAGAACTGGATACCAGATCTAAAGATGGGCCAGTTCAGTCCAGTAAGAGTTGCTTGCTTGGCGCATACGCCCAAAAAGTTTCTAGCTTCCAGGTTTACTTCCAGGGTATGCGGCCCACTAAATATGCGCAGTAGTGTTAATCCCATCATGCCTCTGGCCCAGCCGGGCTGCTCTTACACAGCGGTGATGTCATTCAGACGTCAAGACTTTTCTGGGCTTTGGAAAAGTTTTACAAAGATTAAACCTCCATGGCTTAAAAATATACAACACAAAGAGTAATAATTGACCCTGTTTATAGCTGGAGGTGTCCTGTCAACAGTTTTACAGACGTCTCTTTGGTGGTCTATAGGGAAAATGCTTTTTGGGCCGCAGGGGGACATTTTCGTTGCAATACTGCGAGAGGCCACTGCAAAAAATTGTTTCAAATTCATGTTTAAAGGGTTACCTAAGAAATAACATCAAAATAATTTGCCAAAAGTAAGTACTGGATAATTACTTAAAATAATTAATGGATAAATGGTAGTTAGCCTAGCTAAAGGTAATGGATAAATTGTGGAAATAGTTAGCTAAAGGTAATGAATAAATGGTTGAAATAGTTAGCTAAAGGTAGGCCTAATGGATAAATGGTGGAAATACATAGTTAGCTAAAGGTAATGGATGAATGGTGGAAATAGTTCGCTAAAGGTAATGGATAAATGGTTGAAATAGTTGGCTGAAGGTAATGGATAAATGTTTGAAATTGCTAAAAGTAATGGATACATGGTTGAAATAGTTAGATAAGATTAATGGATAAACTGTTGAAATAATGAGCCAAAAGTACTGGCTAAATGCAATTAAATGGTCAGACAAAAAAGGCTGGGAACCACAGCTTTAGAGCAGTTATCAGCTACATCTCACTCTCCTTCCTTACATCAGCTCAGACTGCTAGCTGTTCGCTGCCATTTTACAGAAAATACACATGAGAGTGTATCTACTGCGAGACTCACCAGGGAGACCGGGAGGAGTCTGACATCCATCGAGCCTGTCAGTGGAGGAATATAAGACAGGAAACCCAGAGAGAAAAGACAAAAACCCAGTTGGATCTTGGCCTCATGATAAGTTACCCTGCACATGGCAGTCATTACACCATCAGAATTAAATGATAAGATTCCAATTACCTGCTAATTTAAACCACTGGTCAAATATGAGTAGTAAAGGATGATGGAGGCTGCCACTAAGGATTTCATGTTGTAATAGCTTTCTTCAGGTGAAAAAGGAAAATGAGAAAATCTTGCAGATATAAAACAGGATTGTATAAATGACCTGCCTTCGTGAAAAAAGGTTACTTATCTATGTCATGTTAAATCTATAATGCATTCTTGCTCCTTCTCCCTGACATGACAAATGAAAAAAACACTCCTTTATCCTACCTGAAAGTTTGTTTTTAAGGCTTATCAATCTCCAAACAACCTAAAGGCGAATCCATATGGCCTACATTGTCCTCAGCCCAACAGTAGGGGGTCTTGTCCTCTAATTAATCTGGCTTGTCCCTCTGCTAAACACTGGATCCGTTTGCAGGACTGCTGCATTATTCAACATAGCCGTGGGTGAGAGAGGAAGTCTGTGGTCTGGAGTCACCTTACTCTGGGCAGAGCGGCAAAGCGAGAGAGATGGAGAAGGATGAGAGGGAGAAATGAAAGTGATGGAAGGGGAGTTGAGGATGGGGGAGGTGAGAGGAGGAGACAGAAAGAGGTGGGTGGGGTGGGTGATGAAAAGGGGAAAGGGAAAGAAATAAGGTGAGAGATTAAAAAGAGGGGAGAGATCAAATGGTCGATGTGGTTCAAGGCGAAGGGAACTGCTAAAAGAACACATCCGTATGAGAAACCGCAGGAGGGTCAGAGGCTTGTAGACAGGAAGTCCATGTCCAGCTGTCAGTTCTCTGCTTCTGCTGACAAACCAATTATAAAACCCCACACATTTTCTAGCTGTGTATGCATTTTTGACAGAACATCCGATGATAAGTTGACAACAACACATCTCTTTTTTTCCCCTCTTTGTTTTTTTTATTATTGATCGTTGTTATCCTTCAGAACAAACCCCTTCCTGACCCCAAAATACATCTGTCGTCTTCTTCTCATTAAATACACACCTTGCCCCCACAAATACAATGGTCAAAAACACAGTAGTCATGTACCATTGGTTCATACAGAGACACACAAGCGAAATCAATGGTCCTCTCGGGGCAGTCGCTGCCACTCAGAGAGCAGTCATAATAAAAAGCTTTGGAATGGTAAAAGTACAATGCACTCACACAGTCGAGGCTGCTGGACAACACAGCGGTCGAAATAAATGATGTGGATCGGGATATTTTTGAAATGAGCTAAATGAAAACCAAAGCAGACTATGGATTCATACATGTTTTGACAGACCTGTTTTACTCAGAGCGCTGGAATGAACACTCGGTTCATACTCGGGTGTTAAAAGTTCTGGCAATAAACTCACAAAATGGTCATTTACAGCACATTCACCTTCGTGGTTATGTAGTGGTTACTTACTGTACGTCTTTACTCTCGGCAAACATATAGTATATTATTCACATAGTATTCACATAACATAATATACATCTGTATGTACACATTCCTTTCCACCCTCGAGAAAAAGAAGCGTCCAGGCACTTCCTCCAGTGATCCTGCGTGAGATCACCGACTACACTGTAGCTACCTCATTCGTCCTCCTTATCAAAAACAAGCTGCTCTATCAGTGAACCTGTGGGAGCCTGGTGATGTTGGTGCGCTTAGATTCCTCACATATTCCGGTGCTCCCACCTGAACTGTGACTGTAAGCTGCGAACTAGCAGCAGAGTTCACCTAGCTGCCATTTCTCAGTTTCTGTGGGCTTCAAGGTGTCTCTCCTTGTTTATTAGGGCAGGTCCTAGAGTGACACCTTCACCGCCCTCCTTGAAAACCTGCACTTAAAGGAGTTTCAGGAGATATGGTGGAGCATAACATATTTTAAAGGGTAATAATGGAGCGTAGGGTTGATATTTTCTCAGTCCTGGAACAAAATGTTGAAAAATAATAAGAGAATTGCTGTTGTGTGTTGGGGATCTTTTTAGAGGGTGTTTCAAAGCTGACTCAGATCATTATGTGTATCACACATGCCAACCTGCCTGAGTTCCTTCCTTTGATTCAGGCATTGACAGTTCCAGTGGTCTTCAGGCATTGGCCAGTAATGTTTGTTCATCAGGTCCTTGATAGCTAAACAGCAGGGTCTGTGGGCAACTTTTTCTTACTATTCCTCCTGTCTAAAATTCCATTTTTATTTTAAGATACTAAAAATGACCACCAATGTGAAAACACCAATATGTTCAGTGGTGAGTGGTGACGGAAAGTAGCATTTTCTCCCTCTGCACGATGTTAATGCCCCTTTTTATTTATATATATATATATATATATATATATATATATATATATATATATATACTTTATTTATTTTACACCACTAGGAACAACAACTAATATTCAAAATTGTCAAAATGAACCCCCTACCTGAAAGGGTTGTGATAAAATTCAAAGTGGTTTAGCTTGCTTCAACAGTGTACAGTACAACCAAATACCTCAGACAACAAGGGAGCAAAAGGAGTAGCAGACTCAAACCTGTAACGCAGCACTGGTTTAGACACTTCACCACAGCATTAATGGAACATCATTTTTCACACCACCACTATGGCATGTCAGTATATTTCTAACAGTTTCCCCTTCTCCTATTTCCTTCCTGCTGGGTATAAAATACAAACAATCACTTTGGAGTGAGAACATTAGCTGAATGCAGTACATACTGTATGTTTGTAGGCATATATCAAGATGAAGCAGTAGAACAAAGTAAAGAGAGGATTCAAGTCAGTCAATAGGATTGGCACTGTGACAGTAATGAGACAGGAATCTCCCATGGTGGCACCAGGCCCAGTGCTGCGGTCCCTGGAAAAGTCCACCTATAGCACACATGGTAATCCAGCACAAACATTATGGCAAAATACAACACATTGCACTACTGTACAGTTTCTGCATCAATACTGTTGAGGACTGGGCTGGTCTATCCTAATGCTGTAGGTCTCTTTGTTTGTATACCAGTATGACAACCTTTTAGATTCATTCAGTGATTTGAATAAATCTGTCCTATCATCAGAGAATAAGGCAGTTTATGGTATGGTAGATAAGTCATGCCACAACCACAGTGGACTGCTGTTGTATGTAGCTCTTAAGAGAGAAGAAAATGCTTCCACGTTTAGATAATTCTGCTGTAACTCTGGAATTTCATCCAGCCCCCACCCCCCCGCCCCCCCTGCCCCGGCTGTTTGAATGAAACGATGAAACACAGCCAAGGTGACCCTTCTTCTGAATAGACAGGTCCATTTTGTAGCTCAGAATATTGTTTTGCTGCTACAGAAACCTTTAGCACAAAAGAGCTTTAGTCCGGAGGCAAAGAGGACCAAGAAAAGCACAAAAAATATCAAAAGAGATAAACATCACTGACAAGGAGGAAAACACAGCTGTACATTAAAGGTTAAAAGTTAGAACCATGACCATGTTTTTTTTTTCCTCTCCTTCCTTTGCAGTCCTTTCGGTGCCAAGTCCGCAGGTCCAAACATTAAAGTAGAGGGGTCACTGGGTGGCCTTAAAATCGAATCCCCAGCGCATGGGATACCGCCACCGTGGTAAACATTTAGTTGCTATCTACCATCAAAGCAGTCCAAGTACTCCAGGACAAGGTCATAGCAGAATCGATACTGGTCCTGAGGAAAAATACAATATTCTTAAATTAAAAAGTGAAAATGTGAGAATAATTAGACATATTCTTGCTGCTTCAGAACACCATAGCTTTATTTATTTACAGACTCTCTTACCAGGGACTCCACCATGTTAGGTTTGCAGTTGCGTAGAGTTTTGACAGCATAGAAGATGTCCATCATGTTCTGGTACTGGATCATCTCGAGGAGAATGTTGCAGGCACAGAAGGTCCCACTGCGACCACCGCCGTTACTGCACAGGAGAACATACAATTAAAATCTTAGATAGAGGGCTTATCTTTTTCATTTCATGTACAATTAGTTTTTATTCTTTAATGCTGTATTTTTGCCATTCTGGCTCTAAGGATGGCAGTCCACCATTTTAGTCCAGATATGTGAAATATCTGTACAAATATTTTGCACGGACATTCATGGTCCCCAGAGGATGACTCCTAATGATGTTGGTGATCCCCTGACAATTCCTCTAGTGCCACCATGAAGTTGACATTTTTGTTTTTTGATAAAATGTCTAGACATCTGTCGGATGGATTGCGATTCATGGTCACCTCAGGATGAATTGTAACAACTCTGGTGATCCCCCAACATCAGTATGTTAGCAGGCTGATTTATAGAATTTTTTAGATTTTAAGGTGATCGCAGCATTTTGCTTAAAGCACCACTGTGCCTAAGTACAGCCTTGTAGAGCTGCAAGCATGGCTATAGAGCACCTTGTTCATTAAATTATCTCTAATTGTAATGTGTAATTTTAAAATACCCTTTGTATTAGACATGTGCCATAGTAATAAGCTTGCTCTGTTTTACCTTCCATTAGAGGCAGTTTAGGTCTAGACCTTGTCCTGATCCTATCTCACTGCATGAACAGCAGAGCATGTACTGAGTATGTATAGTAAATTTCAATATATACAAATATAAGTGCGAATGAGCCTCCTAATATATTTAAGAGTGTTTCGAAAGACAATAATACAGTATAAGCAAGGCAGAATATGTGTAATCAGATAACCCTGTTTTTGCGTTCATGCTACCTCATGAAAAACAGGCATTTGATACAGTTCATACAGCATGCACACGCAATATCCTGATACAAAAATAGCGACACGAGAGAAGCTGTAAGGAAGAGAAAATTGAGAAATAACAGCATAGTGTGGCATTGCCTCGGAAATATTGTCCTGGTCATCATAAATCAAAGGCAATATCAATAAACTACTTCAGGACAATCCACTTCCTCTCTCCTGAGACAAATGCAGGGAAGGTGTGCACGGGAGCCTCCGCAGCGTATACAAGCAATATTAAGGTAATCAATCGTCGTCAGTGCTTTGGCAGTCCTGGATTTACTGTAGTGAGAACCGTCGCATTCTGTATTAAGCCATAATTGATTTGATCTCCATAATCTCTTTCCTGGTTGTCGTGGGTAACACTGTGTGACAGCGCTGAGTGATGTGCTTTTGGATGGGGGCGGTGGGGATGAACGTGTGATGGGTTGGCAATGAGGTGGACGGAGCCATTCATATTCATCAGCGGGTGTGCGCTCCGGGGGCTTAGGACAACAGAGGAGCATACAACACCACACACTTCACTACAGCACAGCACATTACACCACAATTTGATTTTCTACATTAAATACTGCCATGGAAAAATACTTTGCACTGCATCGCATTTCACAAAACCACACAAAACACCACAGAGACAAGGACACGACAAAGTCTCTCATCATCAAACAGATCTGGTCGTGATTTACCACGTTTTAACAGACATTTTTGTGATACTCCCCTCTGTGAATAAGCTTTTGCTTTAAATGCATTTTTAAATGTCACTCTTCAACAGCAGTAATTCGCTGTCTAAGACCTTTTCAGAGAGAGACTGACTGTATTTCTGCCTTATCTGCTTGTCTTTTGATTTACAGTACATGATGCACATAACAGATTACTCACAGGCAGTGGACAACAGTGCGTCCTTCTCCACACTCCCTCTGCCACTTGTGCACTTGAGCCAGCAGGTTGAGGAAAGCCTTCTTGGAGTCGGGAACATCGCGATACGCTGACCAGCGCAGGAACTGGAACTGACACACCACCAGCTGGCCCTCTTGGAGCTTCAGACACAACGGAAAACATTAAACACATGGAATGTGAGTGTGCTGCACTGTTACAATTTCTGGTTGTTTCAGTATATCTGTGTGTGCCAGTTAACACCCGTGTTTGAGTGCTCCCTAGGCTGCGTACTGGCACTCTCAGCTGTGCTCACTCAGCAGACTGACTTTGAGATATATGGGTTTGCAGGTGTAAGTGAAGCCCGAACTGTGTGCGGGAGAGGTCCCTGTGTGTTCATAACCTTGTCCTGTAGAATCTCACCTAATACTTAAGGAGCAGTGGAGAACTGTAAGTCATGCAAATTGGGCTGGCAAAGACACCAACGATGCATGGAGGAATTGCCTCAGCGGAGGTGGGATTTACACAATGTACTTTTTTTGTGCTACTCTCATACCCACACATACATATGCTTACAATGCACTTCCTTTGACTTTTACTCCCTACCCTTGTATATCATTGTCGCGCATAGGAAACGTACACACTAATGCACTGAGAGAGGGGCAGAAAGAGGGAGAGGTGTGTGTTATTTCTGTGTGATTTGATTTCTCCCATGCTGTGTTAAGTTGCCCTCTCCTTGACAGTGGTGTGCACTGAGTAGGAATAAGGTGCCATAGGTAGAGAGGGGAATGACAAGGGCAGTCGCCAGAGGAGGTGAGGATGCCAATCAAGACAGGAAGTTCTGGGCATTGCCTGTCGCGCTGTTTGTAATGGCAGCGGGGAAACGCCTTGCATACAGATTTCTTCAATAATTGGTTGACAGAGATCCTGAGCAGAATGCATGCATGTGCTTATGCAAATTCCCAAGCTTAAACCATACCTGCACACACACACACACACACAAACACACACACACACACACACAATCAACACAAGGAAGTGTGTGAAGTCAAAATGACTGATTCATACATATGCACACATGAGGAGAAAAAAAAAATCCCCTGTGCTCCCTCTACCACGACAGAACTGTCAGTGCTTTTACTTAGCCTGTTTTGCGAGGTCTTCCTCATTCTCCACATGCCAGATACTTTTTTTTAATGTGTGACAAGGTTTATGAACGAATCAAAAGAGAGCCTGATTTGCAGCCTGAAAAGAGTACCCTGCAACTGAAAATATGGCATGCATTATGAAGATGAAAGTCCCTTCTTAAGTATGCCAACAGGCACCTGAGAGAGGGAAGACGCCTATCTAGGTAATGACAAGAAGACATTGAAAAAGGAGAGAGACTGACCTTTATTGCATGCATGTCAATGGGCTTCTCTTGCATGTTTTCCGTAGAGAGTTCTTATAATATACATGACTTTTATGTGAATATCTTATGGAAACACTGGTGGCTCTGGTTCAATTTTCTGGACTGATAAATATCAAAACAATGTCAATACATATACAATGTGTAGTATGTATAATACAGCCTATGAATAAGTTTTACTGACCTGCCATTGTGCTCAGAGAAAATCTCCAGGCTATATTTTAGAGTGTATTTATTTTAGAGTGTATTTGGCAACCTCCTGTGACCTATGAGGCATACACTAGAAGTGCAGTTGTGTATGCATAAGAAAGCAATATACAGTAGACAGATAACGATGCAGAGGCACACACTGTGTAGAAATCCAGCGTCAAGAGAAGCTTTCAGCCTTTGAGTTTGCGCACATACAAGAAGTTGTAAAGAAATCTGAAGGTTTCAGGTACACAGTATTTTTAGCCGAGTCTATAGGACTTTGACTTTGAAGACTTGTGTCGGGTTTTTAGATGCACATTACAGCTCGCAGCTCTAAATGTACTGTAGGTACAATGTCACATCTGAATTACCAGTGAGGACCACAGCTAATGCATTTCTAATGAGGTTCAAGTTATCATTTGTGAAATGCCACTGAGTGGAACAACATGTCCTGTGCGGGCTTTTGTCGGACCGCAGTGACTCACCCTCGTTACGTTCTTGACCCGAAACAGACGAGTGATGACATCCTCATCTGCTGACATGGACAGAAACTCCACTTCCATGGGCCCGTACTGCTGTAAACCAGGCTCTGGCCAGTACTGAACACACGGCTACAGGTAGAGGGGAGGTCAGAGAGAGGGGGGTGGGGAGGTGGGTTGTTTTATCAGTGGTTAAATGTGGCATATACAGTACTCATTTATTCTTCCGTAGGTGTGGCCAAAAAACTGCCTTTGCTCTTAAGAGGTTCAAAATGATGAAATCAAGTAAGTATGTGTGTGTAAGTTGAAGAGACACACAGACGCACAATTATCTACAGTAAAAGCGATGACAAAAGTGGTGTTCGTGTGTACAACAGTGCCACACTGGTGTTAATAAGGGGAGCGAAGCAGTGCAGGGAGGGAGAGATGTAATGTGCTTTGAGAGATCGCAACAAGAGGGAGACAGAGAACTCTAGTGCCACGAATGAACTCTATAACAGAGTTCATAACAAGATCTTGCAATGAGCAACTTAAAGTGGCGATAACTCAATTTTCAGGCAAGACCCAAAAGGAACTGCATTGCACTGGAAGAAATGGGATGAAAAAAATTTAAAGGGGAGTGGATGAAAAGTGGGATTGAACAGGGGCACCGAAAGTTTCTTTTCTGTTTTTTTTATATTACCAGACTACACAGGGTCTTACAAAGGAGAAAAGCTAGCACAGAAATCCTACACTTGTACATTTAATGAGATCATCCTACCCAATGGTTTGAGATAATTGATTGACATCCACAGTTACAAAGCCTGTCAGGACCCTTAAAGGTCATGTTAGTGGTTTACTGATTTTGACAAATATCTTTTGGTAGGATACTCTCATAATGAGTGCCAGATAGTAATGAATTACTGTTGAGCAGTGCTCAAGTGTCTATACCCTTAAAGCACATTCCTTTAGTAAGTGAAGACTGATGCCAGAGGTGAATTAAGCCAGACAGAATAATAGCAGTTTTTAAACATAAAACAAGTTAATCAGTAGGTGTCTCTGCAAGAGCCCTCAGTTGGTTGGTTCTATTCTATTCTATCAATAAAAACAACATTTTCCTTTTCAATTGGTGATTTGTACAACTAAAGAGTTAACATGATGTATGGATCAAGTCTGGGGCCAGTTCTGTTCAGTTTTCTTCAGTTTTTGTCAAACACACTGCTTACACTGAATACATAATTTTATCTCAACCAGAGGAGAATTATCCAAGAAACACTCAAAAAAATGTTTTGATTTTACAACAATCCAAGGTAGACCTTGGACAAAAAAAAGATTAATAATTTAGAGAAAGCACCTGCTTTCTAAGGCTGTAATACAATGTAATGCATATTTCACATGGTTAATATTTAAAGCTGAACTCCGCAAAGCTTGTTAATCTTGCATTTATGCCTAAAAAACAAAATCTAGATTCTGTATAAGCCATTATCTCCAACATCTTTGGCTTGGTGATTCACTAGTTATTCATACACATATTAATTATATAGGTGTAAATACAAGGTAATAGAAGATTATACATAAGTACTTCAAATTGCCCTTCTAAGAGTTGTTAATGATATGCTGATGAAAGCTGATGTTACCTAATGCTCTGAGCCGGCAGTGTCCCTGTATGGTGTACCACAAGGATCCATTTTGGGACCACTCTTATTCTCTCTTCCCATGATTTCCATCCTTCCTTTCTACATTATTAGACATCATAACATATCTTATTTCTTTCCATTATAATGCCACTGATATCAAGCCGTACCTGTCCCAACATTGTTGAATTATTCAGCAGCATTGTCAACTCTGCACAACTGTTTGTCTGCCACTAAGGAAGGGATGTCTGCCAATTTCCTTCAGCTTAACTCCGACAAAACGGAGATCTTAATTATTGGCTGAACACGTCTGTAGTCAAGTTGTGCCAGCTTTTTGCTCTTTAACTGGGAGTATGTTGTTCCTTCCGCTAAAACTCTGGGAGTTACATTTGTTAAGAGTCTTAGTCTAGAGCCCCATATTACTGCTGTAGGCCTGTTAAGTTCTGTTTCATTCCTTTCTTTGAATGACACTATTTTACATGCTTTCATTTCATTCACGCTTGATTATTGTAATGATCCATTCATCTGTTTTAATCATACAAATTTTAGGATAGCTCAATTTGCTCAACAGTTTGCTGCCAGACTCCTGACAAAAACTCTGAGATATGATTATATTTCCGTGCCCATACTTAGAATAGACTTTAGGATCAATTGCTGACTTTCAAAGCCATCTGGTAGAGCCTTTAAGTCCTTATTTACCAGCTCAAGCATTGCTGTTAGAGCACCAACCACACGGAATAGCTTCCCATAGGGGCTCAGGATAGCAAAGGCTTTAACTACTTTAAGATCTCCTCTTAAAAATACATTTATGACATATTCTTTTAGTTATCTGTTCTTAGTGTTCTATTGTGTTTTTAATTGAATCTTGAACTTGAATCTTGTGTTATGTTTCCACTCATTGTTATAAGTGTTTAAGAAAGAGCAGGGAATATTGCAGCACAGAGGAAGACATATGCTCATGAGAAAAAGTGGGACGCCAACAAAAAGAACCCTGAGATGTGGCTGGAGGGTAATGCAAGCGTATTCTCCAGAGATGTAACTTGAGGAGGGGAAGGAAAAACTGGGGCGGGTGTTATCTAGTCATGCCTTGAGATCAATGTGGTCAGGGATCAAAGCCCGACAAAATGGCATGGAGGAACTAATCCCAAGCACAGTAAGATACAGAAACAGTGAAGGCAGGGTATGTCAGGAAAAGTCTCAAGTAAAGTTCAGATAACCTCGAGACTGAAAGTAAAAACTAGTACAGCAAACAGCGGCTTTTGTGTGAGTGAAGTCAAACATTTTGCTATGTCTCTTTTTCCTTATAGTGTCAACAAATCAATGGCAATAAAACAGTATATAACATTTTGACCTTACCCAGGCAGAGTTAGACTGGTTGAGTTGGTTGAGCATGACCACTGCTGTGCAGCCATAGTCAAACACCAGCCTCCAAAAGTCCGCCGTGGTGCCTGGCAGAGGGTGAGGGGTCACAATAAAAGCAGCCTGCCGGTGGAAGCTGTCTGCAAGAGCAGCGTTGATATAATTGTTGCTCTCCCCTTCTGTCGTAACCAGGAAGGCCAGGGCGCGATCAGGCGGCAGAACATCCATGCTGCGGTTCTTCTCTCGGTTTCTGGGCAACAGAGCAATGCTGCACTCTTCCACATCCAGGTGGGGAGTCACAGAGTTGAGCGTCTGCAAATGGAAATGTTAAAGGGGTGAGATGAGAGTGAGGGGAGGATGAAATGAAATTGAAGAGAGCGTTTAAAAGATGGAAGGCGTGAGGAGTGTCGAGACACAGCAGAGGAGTCAAATATGTTAGGGAGGAGGAGGAGGAGGAAGAAAAAGAAGTGAATCAGACAGAAGGAGAAAGGACTGGGACACTGTGTATGCCAAGAATCCAATAATGTTAGTTGAAAGAATCTTTAATACTCTGAACATCACGTTGACAAACTGACTTAAAAGAATAAAGGATAAATTAGGCTAACTGCATAATAAAAGGAAATGTAATGAAGTTTAAAGAAAAGCTCAAAAGGAAATATTGAATACCAATTTTCTTTGATGAACTCTCTCTTCATTTAACCGTAATTATGTTGGACAACATGTAGAAATATTTGGATCATTAATACACAGCATCAATAATAGATCTGTGACTTGCTGATCTCAGTACTACCGGTTGGCTGTTCGCTGTCTGCAGGATGACAGAGTAAAAGGCAAACAGAGAGCTCATTGGCCGTTGGGGATGCTTTCAACAACAATGTCAGACGGATACGTTTACAAGATCAAAGCAAGGCATGTAACATTTTCCTTTATGAAGAACTAACAGTTTGTAATCAGAGTGTCGCACCACCTACAATACAATTCCCCAATTCTAAGCAATACATCCATCATAATTCCTATGTAAGGATAAAACAGTATAAAATTAAAGGGGGTGCATGATCCTTTTCCAGTATTACTTTGAAATGCTAAACCTGGAATCAATGCGGCTGCTGGTTGAGCACTGCAGCAGAGGGAGGTGGATGAGGCAGGTAAAGCATGTGGGAACACAGCTGGTTCTCCTCTCTCCTAATCAACATCTAATGAAATGTTCTGGGACCGCATACCTACAAACCAGGCAGAGGATTTGAACGACAGTCACACAGAATCAAAAGTGAAAGGAAAACTAACATCATCCTGCACAAATACACACACACACACACACACACACACACATTTATGGACGCATACATGACACATACACACACGCATCCATTAGTCTATTCTCTCTGTCGACTTCAAAATGTCGGTGCTATGAAGTACTTCATTTCCACAACAGAGGAGATGTAGTCACCATCTATTGTTTGTGTGACTGTCTGAATACCAAACTTAAATGAGCAAATGTACAGTACACAACAATACTGCTACACAGATATGCAAATATAACACTCTTCAAATCGTACATGGATCATCAATACACTATATTATTATTATTATTAGTGATAACAGTAGGAAAGTAGTAGCAGTACTAGTAGTAAAAGTAGTAGTGTAGGTACATGCAAAAGGGGATGAAATTCTATATCTGTGCTGTTTATCTGTGCTGTTATTAGTAACACTGTAGTAGTATTAGTAGTAGCACATGTTGAAGTAATAGGAGTGGTAGTATTAGTATTATATTGTTGTTACTAAAAGTAACTGTGGCAGTAGAAGTGCTAGTAGGTTTTGAAGAATTTTGTTGATGATATTATAAATGCAAATTACAGTGTGTGGGCTGTGTAATTCAGAATATGTGTTTAAATGTTCCATGTTTTAATGGCTGCATATTTTAACAAAATGAAACTGTGCTTAGAAACTGATCAGGGTCGTGATGTTGCCATCCAGCGAAAAAAAATGACTGACCTGAAACTCCTCCCGCAGCTGAGAGGAATTACTCTGGGAATCCACTCGCAGCATCTCTTTGTAAGTGACCGCAAACTCGTTCACCAAGATGGCCGTCTCTCCGCAAAGACAGGCCTCCAGAATGGCATCATGGATAAAGATATACTGCTCCTGAAAGGACAACATGTAGCATAATTAAGTGCTGTGTATTGTGCACGTGTGGGCATGCATAGAGGGTGTCAGATAAAAAGAGAGAGTGTGTTATATGGTTGCAAACAGCTAAACAGAAATTACAAAGGAGGCAGATTAAGACAGAAGCAGATTAAGAACATATGTAGATGGAAATAATCAAACAACATGAGGAATGGCAGAGATTTTTCATAACCTTGCTCTGAATTAAACATGTGCTATAATGTTGGTGGTGTATCAAAGCTGTTAGAGAATAAATAAATATTTCTAAGTAAACAAACACATGCGGTGTGCATTTAATTAAAGCACCCCTGCAAATAACTACAAATGTAATAAACAGCCAAGTCAATGTTGGATTTACATAATAAGAGGTGAATATGCAAATGATCTGCACATCTAAAGAACAGCACGTGCCTACGCGGCACACTGGGAGACAATGTGAGTCTTTTCTCTAAAACTATTGCAGTGACCTTTACATAAGTCCCAGAGGGGGAGTATGATAATACACCCCCCTCGCTCTTTGAATTTCCAAACAACAGGAGGGAAAAACAAGTGTTTAAAAATCTGACTCTTTAGAAGTTTTCCAGTGGAGAGAGGTTACCATATTATGGCCAGTGATGTAACCCCCTGAATATGTGCAAGAAAAATGTTGAGATATTTGACTTAGTTTGAATGTGAAGTGGTTTCTCTGTTGTGCAGTTGACCTGACCTCTGTCTGGATCATGTTGATGCGTCGAGAGCAGAGGGTTTTGACACAGTTGTAGATATCCACCACGCCTTCACACTCGGCCATGTCCAACATGACATCCAGCACAATGTAGCAGCCAGTGCGGCCCGCCCCCACGCTGCCACACAAAGGACATCTTTCATGAGGAATCACGCACACTTAAAGCATTAAATTCAAGTTAGTAACAATTTTGTTTAAAATTTTCAGGATACGGTATGCCTGCTCGGAACACAAGTTGTTGGTACTACGTGATTTAAAAGAGAATGGGAGAGTCTTGAAGGGCCGCTACTACGTACAAGGCAAGGGTCAAACTGGTGGAGTTTGCTGAGCTAGCACTTGCGGTCAAAGGAGCAAGCTAGGCTACATTGTGCTTAGGTATTATCACACTATTATCTGACAAGCTGTGTGTTCGACTAGGGTAGCATTTTGGAATTAAATTATTGAAAACTTTTTATGTTTTGACTGAACCCTCTGTAAGTGACACTCTCTTCAGGCATTTTGAATTCTGAGTTAATGGAAGCTTTGCTAGGCCACCGACATGTTCTGTGTAAGTAAAACTGTAACACAGTACTTAATAGATTGAAGGGATCATTACATGTGGTTTTCAAAATCTGAGTAAATAGAAGCTAGGTTTGCAAGATGGCGTAATGTCACATTTTGGGTCTAACGTTAGTTTTTATTTTAGCATCTGGATTGTTTCTCTTCTAACCACTGTCTTTGCATTTGAAATGTTTAACTCAGAACTACATATGAATCACAAAAATAAGGTATTTGTATGTAGCCTACAACACAGGTTGTTTAGAAAACCTTACACTTCCGCATAGCCTACTGTAGCTAGCAAGACTAACAAAAAGTAGTCCACCAAAGCTGACGGCTGCCTCCGACCATCACGTGACCCTCACCTTGCACTAGTGTTCATTTTGTCAGCTATTGTTTTTTTATTTAGTCTTAGTCTTGTGTGAAATGTCCTTGTTACTTTTCATCAAATTAGGCAACCTGTTTTTTTAAGTCAAGATTTAGTTGACTAAAAGTCTGGGCATTTTAGTCTTCTTAGTCAAAGAAAACCATAACTATTTCAGTATAGTTTTAGTCAATGAAAACTGTTGACATTTTAGTCTTTTTTAGGCGTCAGATTATATTGAACATTTTAGTCAAAACCAATAAATTTTTGTCTTGTTAGTCAAACTTATTTCACATAAGATTTTATCTTATAGTGATGTAAAACCCTGTTGTTGTCACTGTTAAATTTAACTTGCTTTCTGTAAAATAGTTGATGTAAGTCACTCTGAGTCCTCCTGACTGTGCTCATTGTGTGCTGCCGGTGTAGTCCTGATATGGTGCGCGCAGCACAGGACATGAAACCACTGCATTGAAAAAAAAAAAGTCTATAATATTTTGTCTTTTATGTCAACGAAAATAAAGAGAGATTCTTGTAAAGTTTTTATTTTTTACACTACATTTTAGTCTCATATTTTTTCATCAACAATATTGCATGTTGACATAGTCACAGTGTTTTATGACGTCGGTGCCATCTTGTCATCGTCTCGTCTTAGTCATAGAAATAAAGGTCGTTGATGAACATATTTAGTCACAGTTTTCATTAACGAAATTAACACTACTTTGCACATCGTAGTGGACCTGAGTCTCCCAAAATAGAATACTGTCTAATGCTAATTTATTACTTGTCATACTCTGAAAAATGAATTGTGATAACACATAACATATTTACAATCAAAGTTACTGTTGGTTTGGTTTTATAACACTACAGGTTACAACAGTTGCTAAGCATCACATTACCTGCAGTGGACCACCACAGGGCCAGCGTCAGGAGGTGTAGAGGCTTTTACTCTTCGTATAAAGGCCAACAGTCCGGTGGCGTGATAGGGCACCCCATGCTCAGGCCAAGATGTGAAGTGGAACTGACGCACCTCGTGCTTGGTTGAGTATCCTCTCTGTCAACAGAAACACAGCACACATTAGCATTACACGTAAAACATGGCTTGCATCCTGACCATAGTAGCCTACAGGCCATTTTTTCATCCAAGACGTGCTCCCATCCACTCAGAGACATTCCCCCTCCTTGATAGATGTGACAGATTTTTCGGTTCAGTGTGAGGACAACCAGGACATTATTTACGTGGGGTGTTAGGTCTTCTAGGACAGTTAGGCCTCTGGGCATCACATGCTAGCAGCAGCTGCTGTGTGACAGACACACGGAAAAGGAATTACTGAGGCTCTCTGAGCTCAGGGAGGGCTGGGAGGTTTCTCATCTCTACTGGGAGGCTGCTGCAGTCACACAGCAATTTCTTCCTCTGTACAGAGATGACAAAGTAAAGCGACGCAAAGCAAAGATTTGTTGAAGACAGAAATCCAAAAAAAGAAAGGAAAAGAGCTATGAAAAACAAGCTGTCACCAGCTCCTAAATTCGTGCCGATTTGAATAAGCAGCAGCGTGTGCCCATGGAGAGCGAATGTGACAGTGTGATGATAATGCTGTGTTTGTGCCACTGTCACTGCAGCGTCGCTCTGAGCCCTTCCAATGAGAGATCCCCTGGGAGACTGACAGGATGGAGGCCATCAGGGGCACAACACTGTAACAAGCATGTTGGAAAGACGGCAGGGGCATTCACATAGCTACTGGTGTTAATTCCTCTCAATTTAACATGTGGCCCTCATAACCATCAGCAGTAAGTCCTGTCAAGTATCTAATCCCCTCTATTAATGTTCTACTTCTAATTTTAAGAATATTACAACAAGTATTACCAAATGCAAAAGAGGGTAGGCAAAATGTAAATCTCAGATAAACTCACCCTCTCCAGGGCAAAGGTGCGAACTGTGTATTCAGCCAACGTCTCTGTTTTCAGCAGAGTGATTTTGATATCACCGTACATCTCGCTGTCATCAGGCCAGTATTTACAGCATTTCACCTGTTTAAAAATAGTGAATCAAGTTAGACCTCGTGTTGACAGTCCCACAAAACTGTAGAAAATGCAACATGAATTAATCTGTTCGATAGAGTGTTCTTCATTTTTTTCTCCAGTGCAGAGCAGAAAATTCTCTACTGTTTCAACTTTCAAATCACAGTATTCTCAAATCTCCTGATATTAAGGATAACCCTGGCAAAAAAAATAAAAATTTTTCAAAAAAAAAAAAGTTTTTTGAGAGATAATATGATCCAGTGGACTCACAACTTCAAGTCTGGTTCCTCATTCTAACCCTCTCAGGCTTAAAATGCCCAATTTAAAAATTCAGGGACGCCTACCTCTTAAGGAGCAATCTCTCTAATCTCCCCCTCTTTGACAAAGATACCTTATAAATTTCTATATATCTGTGGGAAGAGACCAGTTGAATTACTTCCATGAAATGTGCTGCAAATGCTGTTGGGGTCTCTGCATTCCTATTGACAATGTCAACTTAAGTAAATGGCGTTATCATACCATCAATCAAACCACCCAACTACAAGGTAAAACTCGATGAAACTCGAAACTCGTTTATTGGATGAATCTAAGTGCCACCCTTACACCCTTCCTTAGGCCACTTTTCTAGGGAAGTCCTCATATTTGAATTTTAAGCATTACATTTAGAGCCAATGCATAATAAGATATTGTAATAAAAAATATCTCACAGGATTCATTTTAGCAAAAGAGATAAAATATTACCTGTGTAATTCTAATTCACAATTCAGTGATTATTGTAAAAATATTAAGTACTTCATTTGTTGGTTTAACTAGAAGAGAGAAATATTGGTGAGAAATGTAATAAGTTGAAAATGTACAGAGGTTACACTTCAAATGCTGTGGAGGAACAAAAACAACCTGTTCCTCTGCAGATATTTCATCTCGGAGGGCAAAGAAAAGAAAGGCACAATAATCACATAATGGTGGGAAGCATAATGAACAGAAGGGCAGCAATCTTTTTCGCCAACACCCGGCACAAAGGAGGTAATTTTTTTTATTTAATGGAGGTGTTATTTGGATTCAGCCACGCAAACCAGTCCTCATTTGTTGACTGTTCCCAGAATTGTTAGGATGGGGAACCAATTTGGATGTATGGCCACTGCTAGAAAAATGGTGTCATTTTAACCATCCACTGAGGTATTATGTTTCTCTTGCCTAGACTGAAAAGGATGGGTTACTTAGAGCAGAAGTCATATGCAACAGGTATTTATGTGAGGTGGAAAATAACAGGACTATAGCCATTAAACCTGTGTAGTCATGCAGTCTATATACAAGGACAGCAGCCCTTTATAGCACATTTTATGGACTCTACAATCATTACAGTCATGATGTAAATTTCTATAAAACACCAT
>NTHP01000035.1:263251-339122 GCA_003416845.1 Oplegnathus fasciatus
GCGACTACTTCACTGGCATTGACAGCTGTCAATCATGACATCACACCCCCTTTTTATAGCATCAAATAACTAATTAAAACCAAACTTATCAGAAAAATGAACACTTGAACAAACATCAGCGTGATAAGAACTACTTAAAATGACAGAAACCATCTTTGGGAAAAATTTATTTCATGCGTACTTTTTTAGTTTGGTCCATGTCCCATCTGCTAACATGGAGGGGGCGGGATTTATGACCTACACTGCAGCCAGCCACCAGGGGGCGATCGAGATGTTTTGGCTTCACTTTTGGGGAGCTGTCATATCGTCCATCTTTATATACAGTCTAGCTTAGCTTAGCATACAGACTGGAAGCAGAGGGAGACAGCTAACCTGGCTTTGTCCAAAGGTAACTAAATCCACCTATTAGGACCTCTAAAGCTCACTAGCTATTATGTTATATCTCATCTGTTTAATCTGTTCCGGTAGGTGGATTTTAGTACTGTACCTTTGCACTGAGCTAGCTGTTTCCAGTCTTTGTACTAAGCTAACCAATGCTGGCTGTAGCTTCATAGTTAGCAACCAGATATGAGTGGTATCTAAATTTCAGCAAAAAAGCGAATAAGTATATAATTTTTTATTTATGTTGAACTATTTCTTTAACAGTCAAGCTCTCTACTGCAAAAGTGGCTTGTGATTTGTGGTGTCACATAAATGCAGGGCATCAGTGAGCAGCTTTTAGGCGGCAGTCTGCATGCACAGCAAGGTCTTCTGTGAGATCTATACTTATCAAACACATAAAAGCCTTTCATATAGACACCAAAATGCTCCCTTATGGTGAATGTGGGATGTTTCTGAGCTCTGGGTGGTGACAGGGAGGGGGGTGTACATCACTTACCCTGCCAACCTCCACCAGCTTAGTGATCATGACGATGCTGAAACAATTTTCCTGCCACACCATTCTCCAAAAATCATACAGAGTCTCCTGCTTGGGTCCTGGTGGGAAGAGGGAAGAAATAACAGAGACAGAGACAAAAAACGTCAACATCAAAGCCTGCCCTCTCTATAAGGGAGTTCTTGCTGTTGTGAAATCTCGTATTATTGCGACCTAAGTGTCCTTCCTCAGATGGCAGGGTACTGATCTCTCGAGATTGTGCCGTCAATAAAGTTATTGGGAATTCCAGGCAGAACGGAAGGGGTGATGGGTGACAAAACAACAGCAGTAGCTGATGATGAAAGCCCGGAGGACCATCAGTCACTCATTGTCATCTGAGGAGGAGACGTTTAGGAAGCGAGATACAACTTTAAAACGAGGATCACGTAGGAAAAGAAACGCTCGGAGAGACAAAAACACTGCTGACGTCTTTTTTCTTCATCTCTCTTTCTCTGTAACGGTGTGGGGGGGGAGGGTGCTGGTGCAAGATAAGCAGATGAGCAGACCTTGAGTGACTTTGTGATGGGAGCTCCCTGGAAACTGACTCTCCTTCAGGTTGGAAACAGCAGAGGGACATTTTTAACACGCACACACACACATGCAGAGTCCGATGGTCCATCAGAAGCGACTTTGTATTTGAGCGACAGAGGGTGAACTAAAGGTTCTCTCTCCAACAATGCACACACCGCTCCGCATGTCACAGAGATTGAGAAGCTATAATTAACATGCTTAATTATTCACCTCGTCTTATGATTAATTCAGTGACATCACTAAGGCTGCCTTCACGGGTTGGTAGTCACACACCTTTGGATTTTCCAGAGAGATGGTTTTGGCAAGGGACTGGGCATGAGTAGGCTCATTGGCTGGATCATCTTCAATTTATTACACCGCGACAAAAGGTACTCACCGTCCTGCATGCGCGCGCGCACACACACACACACACACACACACACACACAAACACACACTATAGCCTTGCTGGGATACTCACCCTGAGTGGCGATGAAGTGGTTGGATCGATGGTAGCCCTGAAAGAGAGAAGAGGGATGACATGCTGAGTAAGCCATCTGCGCCTCAGGCACAGCTGTATGGGAGGGTGTCTCTCTGTCTCACCCTTTTCCTCCCCTTCTTCTCTGCATTCTGCTCTCCTACTGACCCACACTGTGCGACCGTGAAGCGCATTTCCTGTATAATTTTCCAGCGCTGTCTGACCTATTGCTGACTCCAGACCACCTCTTTGCCCTCAGAGACTCCACAGAGAGTTTGGAGCAGTTGAGGCAATACATGGTACGTACTGCATCTTGACAAACTGCTAATAAATCTCTGAAAAAATGATTCCTGCCGCGAGTCGGACTAGCTGACTGAACAATGACAGAATCCCTGTGACAGTTTGACAGAGTGCTGTCTCATAAAAACAAATCAATTTTCATTGAAGATGCAATATGTGCTATATCTGGGCTGATGAATTCACAAACCAAAACCACAGTTGTTGTTTTTTTTTCTTTCAGAAAACTTCCTCCTTGAATTCTTCCACTCACGTCAAATGAGCGGAAGAATATCTTACACGGGTTTCACATAAATGCATGATATCATCACCAACATAAACAGTTTTCAAGGAAAAATCTGATATGTGCAGTGAAGTATTCTGAGATCCTTTATATCAAAGGATGTGACAGCCTTTGATATAGATGACAGACATTTTCATATGCGGAGCATGAGGTGAATATGAATGAACGATGAGATGTTGCCTCTACAGCCTTGAGGGGAATAAACACGAAAAAGACCACCTGAGGGACTTTGAGGCATGAACACTTAAAGGATGAGCAAACTGTTCAAAGGAAGTCCTCCTGAAAATGTCTAACCTTTCCAGGTAAAGGAGACACCTGTTTCCAAGACACAGCCCTGAGAAAACATCACTGGAAAGCCACATGGATTTTGTATTTCACTGTTTGTTGTTGTTTTGAGAGGAGCAGCTGGAAGGATAATTGATGCCCCAATTACCTTGCATGACTCTGTGGAGTGGAGAAGGCAGGTCAGGAATAATCTGAATAAACTCCCAAGCCCACTGGCTCTCATCCAATCAGTATGATGGGACAATCCATGTTGATAACAGGTTTTTATCTTTTTGCAGAGGGCATCTTCCAAATATGTCGAGTCTGTCCACGTTGCTGATGGACTGCTAAACTGAATTGCATCCACTCAGAAAAACGGGGACATGTTTGAAATGGAGATGGATGACCAGTGCTGTGCGGCCTGCTATCCACAATTCCTCTGGCCCCGGCCAAACACTATCAACATGAATGCTACCACTCCTCCACTTAAGACGGTCGCCATAGCAACTAAACTTCCTGAGTCTTGGCCACTTATGAGAACTAACAAAGACAGCAGGGTCCTCTATCCGGAGAGGACACATTTCCTTGTGTTCATTTCAAATCAATGGCTAAAAAGGCATGTTTTTTTTCATTTTTTTTTTCATGTGAAATGTGCAGAAACCTGAAACACACTGACCTTTGAGCATTTGTGGATAGAGGATAGTGGAAAGAGAAGAAGGAAGTGAGAGAGAGAGAGAATAGAAGAGAAGAGGGGAAAAAGAGCAAATATAGAGCGATGGCAGGCAGAAGAACGAGCAGTGAAGTACTTACTTCCCTGTTAATCCGAATCTACAGGGTCCAAGGTCGAGGAAGTGGGGAGGGGAGTAGAAAAAGAAGACATATAGGCTAGTTAATGAAAGAAGCTTTTGGTAAGTAGGAGTTATGGTTACAGACAGGTGGGAAGAGGTGTGTGTGTGTGTGTGTGTGCGTGCATGTGTGTTTATGCAAGTACAGCAGGACTGGGCTTTATGTGTTAGAGCATCGTTTTTTCATTTACTCTATTGGTTTTCACATGAAAATTACTAGTTTTCTTTACTGTTAAATTTGCATGAGGGATTTTCTATTTAAAGAAAGTAGAAAAAAGAGAAATCCTGCTGTGTCTCACACATCATGCATTATGATTCTAATCGGAAAACGACTCACTGGTCTAAAAATAGTCTTTGCATTTCATTGCCTGTTGCATTACAACAGCAGAGGGAAGACACACTATGTGATCAGACTTGTTTATGAACAGCATAACAATGTGTCTGTGACACATTTCTTTAAAAAAAAGTAACGATGTAATGTAAGTAATTACCCTTTAAAGCCCCTGAAAACTTGGTTTCTAATCTTAAACGAGTACTCCACCGATTTAGCTTTACACTCCTACAACATGGTCTCATGATGGACACATTAAAAAAAAAGGATCTGAATATTTTTTATTCCACGCATTCTTCTTCCTTGTCAAAACCCGGCGTCTACATCACCCACAACGCAACTCGACCACCGATAGTTTAGTCGGATAGTCATGTGTGTTATGCTAGTAGCCGCTAACGTAGCCTCGAGTCGCTAGCCTCCAGCAGAGATGAGGAGCGGGCTACAGAGGTCTGGTAAGCTCACTTCTTTCTAACTCCACACCCCCAGATTTTTGGATTTTCAAACTTGTAGTCCTCAGCCCCAACAGATGCTGACTCAAGTGACATCACTGACATCAGATTTCACACAGCTCTCTCTGGAGCCACAAAAGGCTTTATACAACTTTTTTTCACATATGCAGTAGTTCTCCCCAAGACCTGTCAACAGACTTTGATATGCAAAATCAGTGGAGTCTCCCTTTAAGTTTCTCAATAATATTAAATAATCATGACTAACAAAGCAATCATCCAAGTTAAGGGGAAATGTATTATTTATTTATTTATGTTTCATCAAGACTGGATGATGTGGGTGCAAACAACCCACCAACTCTTATCAGATGCTGATTTGAATGTTGCTACATTCTGACTGGTGCACTGAAATACACGACATTACCTTTTTCCAGCTGAGCCCCGCCCAAATGCAGACCAGTGAGAAAAGCAAGGAAAAAAAGGGGGGAAGAAATGCAGAAATGTCTGTTCTAAACTGTAAAACTGGTCTAACTCTAACTCATGTAGGACCCCATCACTTACAGTAAGACACTAACTGAGAGACTGAGAGTTTTCAGGGCCTTTAAGGTAAGTGACAAAGTAAGATATTACTATTATTTTTACATTAGGTACATTTAGACAAAACTGATTAACAGTATGACAGTGTATGTGTCTATGAGTGTGTGTGTTTTTGATTGTGTGGCCATGCTACACCTTTCAGTAACGCCCTGTTCCTCTTCAGAAGCAGATTGTAAAAAATGTAAAAAATGTAAATCAGCAACAGCCATGACTGCTCTACATTTGCGACAGGCGCAGGGAGCTGTCAAACATATGCAAAGTTCTGCACCTCTTCAAGCAACACAAACCGCAGCCAGGCAAATACTCGGGCATTGAGTGACAGAGAAAGAGGAAACAGAGAGCTTGCACCTCTGTTTTGAAAGCGCAATAATGTTTCAGATGGAGGAAAAACTTTTCCATTTAACCCGCGGTGAAATAATCACAGGCTGTCCAAAATATACTTCGCTGCGGCTAAATAGTTACTATTCAGCTTGCCGGGTCAGCCTTGTCAGGGAGTAACACCACTGACTCTGACACTGTAGTGGCTGCTGAGTGGTGTTTTCCCTCTAATGCTTGCACCTCTGTGCCCTAAACGTTAATGGAGACCCTCACAGTAACTACAGTCCTAACAGCAGGCCAGGTTTTTAATGCCCTCTCATTGTAATGAACTCTCTAAAAGCATCTCACCACTGGCCACTCTCTACAGAGAAATAAAAGAGAGGAAAAAAGCCCTGTAGTGTCAAGCATTTTTGATGACACAATTTGGCCTAAAGGAGGAATGCACCCAAAATCAAGTCAACTTCTGCACCTAGCAATTTTCTGTCATTGAAAAAAAATTTTCAGATATGTTTTTTATAAAGATTTTAACAGAGACGGAATCTTTCAACCTCGTATCAGCCTCAGACAGGAGTGGGAGTACATCAGGTTGCCTTCTCACAGACTGCCATATTTACTTTACAGTAGTCCCAATGAGAGGTGTGCAAAATAAATCTTGCGAGATAAAGAAATCATACCATATCGCCAGACTTCTCTTGACATAACTCAAATGAACAGCAACAACTGAGGACCTTGACAGAAAATTCACAGGGGAAACAAAATACAAGTTTCTATCCACAGTATATCTGGTAGTACGATTGTATTTTTACTGTTCTGTTTTGATTCCTTTTGTTAATAACTTCACTGCTGCCATCTAAACGTGCAATTCTGCTCTCTGAATAAACACAGCCTCCTCTAGCTTTTATGAATGGGAACACGTATGAATGAGACTGTGTGAGACACATTAGCAACATGTACATGTATTTCATATGATCAGTGAGAATGTTACTGTGGCGCTGCATGTGTGGCAGACAGTTAAGGTGAACAGTGGAAAGGATCATCTCCCCCGGGCCCATCCAGAGATTGAATCACATCAATCATGTCTATTTAATTTAGGGGGATTTGTGGCGTCTTACAAAAAGGTTCATCTCCTCTGCAAGGCATTAAATGCATTTAGTCCTCTCTGTTTTAATAAAAGTGATAGCAGAGTTAGTCTGGGTCGAGGATTCAGTACAGCAAATTGACAACCACGGCATCTGGCAAAACACCAATAGGAAGGGTGTTTGATTGGATGAAAGCTTCCAGGTGAAAGTGGGCCAGCAGACTGGTGAGCTTACAGGAATGAGAGAGATGGACTGTGGCTTTGCAGGGTGTGAGAGTTACTATTTGTATCCCATGTCAAACAGAGGCAGAAAAACAGGATCAGACTTACATCAATGTAATTAGCGTTAATGTAGTCTGAGTTGGGGTCTCCCAGGAGAGGGTGGAGCTTGACTCTGTGGCGGTCATCTGAGACAGATACGAACAAAAGAGCAAAGGAATATTGAAATACAAAGTTTCCACAATATTTTCTGTTATTTTTTTTATACAGGATAAAATTGGTTCTGATGACTTACATCCCAACAAGGTGTCATGCCTCCCTTTGGTTTTATCCTTCTTCTTTGTGCAGTCCCAGCCATCAAAGAAGCTCTACAGAGACAAAGAGACACATGTTGCAGATTTCGGGAACACTGCCTCTCTATATTAACCATTCAGCTATCTTAGATAAACACTAATCAAAGCTTCAACACATCTTTTCTTTTGTTTTATGTGTGATAAGGAAAATTGTATTTCATGGTTGGCATGATAAAAGCCTATCAGCACATCTCTAAGGAGATTAGAGAGCCACTGTATCCTACAGAGAGGTTTGGTGGTTTATGCATGATATGTAATTAAACAAAACAGTGCCATGAGCATCATATAGTCCTTGTCTGATCCCGGAGCCCTCATGAGTCATGGAGCGCCTATTATTGTTGTCAAAATCTTAACTCAGTGGCTATATTCCTACTGGGTTAGAATTCTGTGCACACCATCAATGAGAGTATCAAATGATATGTAAATCCATCAAAATAAATCCAGAATTAAACTTTGTAACAGCAGAGGCTCATGGAGGTAAGGGTAGTTACATGTACATAACTCACAAATTGACCAAGCAGCGATTATCCAATCATAGCTTAGCAACCATAACTAGGCACGGCAGGTCTGTCAAACTTTTGATTTCTCAACATGCCAGGGCTGTAGTAAGAGTAATACTCATTTATACAAGTTTATATTATATCATTTGGCGTTATGGTGATGGTGATGGAACACATTGTCTTACACGTTGGTTCAAAATCTTCCATAGGTGTGAAACTGGGTTGAGATCTGGTGACTATAAAGGCTGTAGCATTTTATTCACATCATTTTCAAACTCACCAAACCATTCAGTGAGCCCTGGTGAACGGAAGCATCTGCATTTGATGTGTTTCTCCACTCTTTTATTCAGGCTTTTCCTTTCATTTGTCCCCCATCTGTATATATACACTACACAATCACTGTATGGTGAGATGACTAATTAGAGAGTAATTAGAGTGAAGACAGAAGAACTGTCTACCACCTGCTTGGTGGATGGCTACTCAGACGCATTATAACACATCACACTCAGCAACACAGCTCCTCATTCCCCATCATCCACCTGTCTGCATGGATGCACTGGCGAGCGCTTACTCTCACACGTCGTCATAAGCCACTTTTACGCGTCCACCGTGGGGCCAAATTAAGCCTGCAAACAGCCCCTTCAGATCCATGAACAAAAATACACACACACACATCCATACCAGTCTACCCCCTGTGGTTTTCAGCCACTAGGGGAATTTGGTGAAACTCTGCCCAAGTCTGCATGCTGAGCAGGGGATTACAACGCAGTTCTCCCCACAGAGAGCCAAGAACGAGCCAAATCCTGCCTGGGATTACACCCTCCTCCTCACTTTTTCCTCCTCTTTCCATGCGTTCTCTCTCGGGGTCTGTCTCTCTCTCTGTGAATCCATCGTTCTCTTTACCTCCTTCTACCTCTCTTCATCACAGCTCTCCCTGTCCACCTCTTCCTTCTTGTTCTTCATCTCTCCCTCATATTTTTGACACTAGACCTCTGAGCTTTCTTTGTTTCTCTGCTCCCACCACTCCTCTGCTCGGCCCCCTAGAGAGGAGAGAGGAGCAGGGAGAGGAAAAACACAGGAAGAAAAACTGTGAGAGCGGCAATATATAATATAATATTGAAGGGGAGGGAAGGGAAACAACACAGACCCATGGAAGATTGATTAGAAACCCTCATTGGCAGGGATCAGTGGGGTGGGTTGGTTAAGAGGATCATATAAAATGAGTAAAATGACATGAAGGAAAAAATGACACAGTCAAGTACAGTCCTGAACTACTGACACTATTACACTTTTTTCTGGATTTCATTATGTGCATAATTTGTTTCCCCTCAATAACAAAGCAACAGTGAACATCCACAATTTCCCTTTCGGGATCTGTTATGTCACCTCGCTTTCACCTGTCATTTGTTCTCCCCCATAATTTCTAAAATGCCAAAAACAGTGATGAGATTCATAATCCCATCACATTCAGTTGAAATCCAATCAGACATGTCTGAGATGTGATACATAAACTTAAGGAAGATGTAGCAGAATATTCTAGTCAAAAAATATAATAAATAAACCTGATTCATGCCACCTTTTCGGTAGCTGTTGTTAATTAAGCACGGTAATTCAGGAGCCCCTGCTGCAACTAAACTTTAAATCAATGAGTCTATCGTCCTCGCTAACCTTAGCCTCAAGGTGCAAAGTGGTATAATGAAAGTTTTGAGTTCTCCAGTAAAGCTCTGCTGTTGTTTACTCGTAAGTTTCCGGGAATACGACTGTAGTGACAGCAGGTGTCACACATATGAGCCGCTTTACAACTCACTGTAAATTCTTGATCAATGTTTTTACAGAACATAGGTACTCTTCTGGGAAATAAAAACCTATACCTGCCAGGGGAGTGTAATATGATACTCCTCATCATTTTCCTTCATAATGGAGAGAGACACTCCATCAAAACACGTACTCTAGCACAGAGAGGAAAAAAAAAACAAAGAGGTGTGTATTGATTTTTTGAGTGGAGTGTGTTTTGCCCGTGAGGGACAGTTTAATGAGTCTACAAGCAGAGTTCCAGAGGGGAAAACTGTGAACCAGAGACAAAAGATGTGTTCTTTTTTTTCATGAATGCCAGAGGCCGTAGGTGACAGGGATGGACTTCTCCCCAGGGTGTGATCTCAACTCTCAGCCACAATTGTTCCACTGGGGAGATGTATTCAGAGATCTGGGTCCTCCATTATGTGCCCTGAAACATATAACTAGAGATAGCAGCTACTGCAACAGCAGGAGGGGGAAAAGCAATGTTCTGCAAAACAAACATGTCTGTACTTACGGTTCAATTCAAGACTAGGACCCTACGGTGCATTGGTGCAAAAAGAAACTAACCAAGCAGTGATCTGCCAAAGCAAACTCAAATTGGCAGTGCAAGCAGATTCGGAACAATTTCTGGTAGGTTTCTGGACAACGACCTGGCTAATCATAGTATGTCTGAATTAATGGTAATTCCCTTCTCTGGGAATACCGAGCCACTAAGACCAATCGCCCACTAGATGACAGGACTCTTATCTGATTCATTCCAGTTTTAAGGATCTGAACATCAGCAGGATCTTTATGGAGCATCATCAGACCTCCAACCATCAGACCTGTGCGAGGATCCCAACTCCTGACCACATCAGGGCTGTCCCCCTGAACATCACCTAGTGGTCCCCAAGGTTAAGAGAATCCTATGCATCACAGTCTGATGGTTACCTTTGCAAATTATAGAGCACTTACGTTGCCCCATATATTGCAGAGGGAGGTAAATACTAACATTGCTACTTGGAGGAGGTTATTTGGAGGTTGCAGGGCATGGGAGCCAAGAGCTCTCTTTTCTCACATTTCTCCCTCTGTACCCTTTCATCTTTCTTCTCGTCCCACTCAACCCTTCCAGACTCCCCTTCCCTCTCTTTGCTACCCTACCATTTGTTAGCAGTGGACAGGGGACTCACTAGCTAGAGCACCTCCAGAGACGTTTAACCTCATCAGGCCTGCCGTCATGACAGAGGTCTTCTTTGGGCCCAAATGAGGATGATTTATTCATACGTGCAGCAACAGTGTGATCCAGATGCCTTTTTAACCCCGCTAATTAATTTCAGTGGGTGGTGAGGAGGACACATGGATGATGTCAGAGGAGGATTGATGGCCTCCCACACCACTCTCACAGGAACCATTCCAGCTAACATGGCCTCTCTCAGCTAGCAGTTATCCACAATATGTAGTAATTCCACATGATCCTTCTTACTACTGACTAACAGCCAATAAAGACACCGAACTACTCAATTTTTAGGCACTTCATCACAATCTCTTCTGGATGGGACAAGCCACGGTGAAAACAAATAGGAGGTGCTGACCCCCAACCCCTTGATTGTGTCTTGACATGTGTCCAGTAGTATCACAAATCAAACTGGTGAGAAGAGAAGACCTCTCCTTTCCAGATTCCAATGCCCGCCTTGCAAAGTTGACCAATCACTCACGCGGCAGTTCCCACAAGATATTTTGGAGGTTTGAAGTCTTTTCAAAATCAATTTTCAGTGACATGTCAGTTATCTTTAACAGGTTTAAAGGTGGTTAACTTTTCTGTGGTCAGGAGGACATAATCTGTTCCCTGTATGTGGGGCTTGTCAGTCTCTTCCACCATGGGCACCTCTCACTGGCATACCTTCCTCTTCAGAGTATACAAGCTCAGACACTCCCAGAATCTTCAAGCACAGCCTGCAGCACAGAGGGTTTGTCTATAAGGTTTAGAAGTTCCTCAAAAAAGTCCTTCCGCCTCCTAACAATGTTGCCAATTAAGGTCTACCACTCCTGCTGAAGAGAGCCTAGGCACTGACCTGTCTTCCCCCCTGGGGCACCAAGTAGTGTTGCTTCACCAAGAACAATGCTTTCACTTCTTTAAGTACTACACCACCAGCCTTTTTAACTTCCAAGTTTTCTCCGCTGTGTTAGGAGTGCCCAGGTTAAGCGGGCATGGACGTAAATTAGTGTAGCCATTGTACCGGACCCTATGGTGAAGAGGGAGCTAACCCACAAAGCACAGTTTTGTCTTTTGTCTTTGCTACAACCTCCCCTATGGCAACAAGCTCTGAGCAGAAGATGAAAGAATGAGATCATGGATACAAGAGGTTGAAAATAAGTTTTTTTCCACGCGGTGGCTGGCCTCAGTAGGGCAAGGAGCTCAACAAACTTGGGGGAACTTGGTGTTGTGCCGCTGTTCTTCCACACTGAGAGGAAAGCTATTGGCAATTGGTAAAGAAGACCCCGGGTCACAGCTTTACAGGTATACTAGCACACTGGATCGAGAGGAGACCTCAGGATAGAACTAGGACATTTTGAAGAGGTAATACCTTCCAGCTGCCATGGAAGCACCTACAAAACCCTACGAAGAAGCTTAACCCAATTAAGCTGTTATGAAACGGTAGGATGGACGGATGGATGGATGAACTGCAGGCTTTTAGTTTAATAATTTATGTGTGGATTAGATAAATTAGCTACTGTATAGGTGAAGCGCCTATTATTCATATACAATAAATAGCAGTTTCAATGAAGACGGTGACCTTGTGCATCATTGAGAAAAGCAGGCAGAGCTGCTTTATGTTTACAGTAAATGTCTTCGGACTTTATTTCTAAGAAGTGTTTCTTAGGTGCTCCACTCCTCCTAAGGTGCTTCTGCCACAACAGTTTCGCGCGACACTTGTGTTTCCAAAGATACCACACAGAACACTATAGAAAAACTGCTCGTTTCTCTTCCTATGGAGAGATGCTATAACATCACTGACGAACTCTGTACAGAAACAAATACAATTTTCAGTAAGTTACATAAACATGAGGTTAACTAGACCACTTTCTCATTTTCAGCATGAAGATTAAAGTAATGAATTAAAAAAATAAAAACTGTGACATTGGATTATGTATATCACTGCAGTTTGAGTGTTCCTGGCTCTAGTTCTCTGACTTGTTGTATGTTACAGTACAGTAGGAACGAAAGGACCAATTATAATCAAGCTGTTGAATTCACAGTGAAGGTTGGTCATTTAATAATACAACCACAGTGTCAATGTAAACATTTTACATAACGCTGTTCTTTAGAATAATGCAGCTCTAAAATCTCTCTTTTGTAATTGTTCACAGTACTTGACACTGGTGCACTAGAAGCACTGCTTTGTATTGCTGTTCATATCACATTGTCAGAGTGTAAGAGTAATAGCTGTCCATGTGGTCTTATGTTGTCAGAGTGTAAGAGAGGAGTGTAATAGCGCCCTTTCACCTCATATTCCTGTTTAAAGCCGTAGCCCTCGGCAGTCTTCATCTGGTTGATGTGCTGGAGAAGGTCAGCCACTCGGACGGCAGGGTGGAGCTGCCCCGTGTGGTAGGGGGAGCCTTTACGTCCACACTGGTGCCTTGGGGAGCCTCCCAGCAGGCTGCTGGCCTCGTTCACTGAACTACGAGCGTCACCTGCACCAGACACAGACACATTTGCAATTTCAGTGCGACTCCAGATGAAAAATTCATGTACAAGACAGGTTACGGTATAAAACATTAAACAAGTTTTGTAACACACACGCGTTTGGTTTGGGATGACACACACTGATGTTCTCTTTCAAAATATCTTAGCATCACATAATGGCACTCTGCCTGCTGATGCATATTGTACAGTGCAGTATATGTTACAGACATGCCACTTTGATAAGGTTTGTCTGGGAAAAGATGTCCTCATAATAGATCTTATGTAGATGTGACAGCAGCTCTGTCTCAGATGACGCAGACAAAGATGTGTACCAACTTTAGAGTAAACACACCTGTCTTCCCCTCTCTGTGAGACTGACAATAATAGAAAGGAGATCAAGATGAAATGTACTGACAAGAATCACAAATCATTTCATTCAAATATGTTACTTCCCTTTTTTTGCAATCTCGTGAGATTCTTTGAGTATCAGCTGCAGGCAGTGAATAGCTGAAGGTAAGTCGCTCGAAAGAATATTTTTCACACAGGATGATAACTATCTTTCAGAACGATTCAGACATTTATGGAGTGAATGAGTGACGGTCAACAAGATTACAAATTGAGGGATGATGTACGTCAAGTTTGAAATTGCATTGTGTAGTTGTGGTAAGCTGGTATGTGTGAGTCGTAGTGCATTTGTCTTACTGCGTGTGCCGCAGGTGTGTGCATCCATGAAGGAAAGGGCCATTCTTTCATCCTCCTGTAGCGTGCTCTGGTCTGTGAAACTGCGCTCCATGGAGCCCATATGGCTCTTCTCCTGCCGGTAGGTAATGGGTGTCTTATTCATGTTCACTGGTTTCCTATTAATGGATACAGAAGAAGAAGGAGGGGGAGGAGGGGGGAGGGGGTTGCAATACAGGAGAGATTGTGATAGAGAGAGACAGGGAAAGGGAGAAAAAGAAAATGTTATGTTTAGTAAGGTATTACATGAAGGCAAAGATTGACAGAAGCAAAGACAAAAAGGGTGATAAAGTGTAGAAATAGTGAGAGAAGAAGACAGCGGTACACACAGACCAACTGCTTTATTGTTTTCCCTCTACAACTTATGATTGACAGCCAGAGCACAAGCATGTATATGATGGATCACGAAAACGATGGAAAAGCAAAGAGGTGGAGTCACTTACGGATAGTAAGAGTAGTAGTCCCTTCTGGCAAGAGTGCAGGAGAAGGAGAAAACAAAAATCAAGAGAAAGAAGAGATGTAAGATGAAAGCAATGTCAGCTGAGGGCAGAATGCATTGATTACAGTGAAAATGAGAACCAATCCTCTCATGAGCTCGGCCGTGCAGGCGGCCACATGACACATGCGAACGTACCAAGCAGGTGCTGACAGACCAAACCACAGCGAGGCAGAAGAAAAACGTGTGTTTCCTTCTATCGAATATGTCTCTGTGTTACTCTTCAAGGACTAGACCATGTGGCTTCCTGTCACAGCAAATTTAGCAATCAATTCTCTAAGAGCGAACTTCATGGTGGCTTAGCAGAGGAACCCGGGCTAATGTGGAGAGTATTGGTGACTTTCAAAATCAACATTATTCAATATTAACCTGGACGCTGTGTCAGCCATTTAATAATGATTGCTGGAGCCCTGAGTAACTTCCCATTTGGCATGGCAGGTTCTCTAGATTTCAATACATTTTATTTAAGTAAGGCAGGTTAAGCGTTATTCGAGAGTTAAACTGGCTTACAGTTGCTGCTAAATAAATGCAGAGCCAGAGGTGTAGGTGATCTGCTGTAGACCTGCGGGATCATTGGCTAATAATCTCTAAAAGCACACCTTTTCCCTCCCAATTACCATCTCATTTAAGGGTCAGGCCTCTGCCTGGTGTGCGTAATTAAGTGGCTAATTGAATTGCATCCGCCTCTAATTAAATACTTCACACTCAGATGGGCTCCACAGATGAGAGTTGTTTGGTCCCTCTGGTGCACCATAAGGGAATGGAAACAATGCAGCTCTGGCTGTTGGTCCAGCATCTTCCCTAAACAAGCATGACCTTTTAGAAAGTTCAGCAAGTATAAAAACTGATTACTGAACTGTTCCAAAACAAAACATAAAGGGAAAAACAATGTGGGAGATGTGGTGTGATTTGGCATAATGAGGCATGTTTTGTACTCAACACTTATCAGCAGACGTTTACCCTTTCTTAATGATGATGATGACAGCGCCCAGCAGAAGGATGAGGACTACCAGACCTCCAGCACACACCCCGAGAATCAGGCCCATCTCCTCAGAGTGCTGGGACACCTCCAGAGCCTTGCGGTGATCTTTGCAGGCCGCTAGGGGAAAAAATAGAAGCAGATTAAATAGATGCACATTAAACAAGCACAATGCAAATACAGAACTTAAAGGAATGGGGTCAAAGGTGCCGAAGAAATGATTCATGGGAAATTTTAAAGCAAAGAGTGTGGAAAAACGGAATATGGAGTTGGGAAAATTGAAAATTCACAGCTTTGAGGAACTTATCATTCATGCACACAAAACTTTTTTTCTCACAAATGTGGACTTTTCACATGACGATACAGACGTTCACACTGCTCATCCTGAATTCTGTGAGGACATCCACTGAATTATAATGGCCTTCTTAATGCCAAAGCTACATTTCAATAACAGTGGTATTTTTCAAGAGGTACTTTCAAATAGCTGGAAAAAAAACTGATGCCTTAAACAAGGCAGTCAGCGATTATCCATGTTGTCCAACACAACAAACCTGCAGTCCCCAAATATACATAATGACAACTGTGGCAAATAAAATGATTGGCCTGCATGCAGAATAAAAAGTTTGGTTGTCTGAAAGGTTTTCAACCTGCTGTTTAGACTGTTCAAGAATTATACCGATGTTTACATCAAAGGAATGAAGATGGGAAAATAAACAGACTGCTATAAATTGGTGTAGAAGAAGAAACTACTTTCACAAGAGTTGCAGATATGCCAGCATAAGACAGGAAACTCATTTACTAAGAGCCATTAGTCATGTACAAAAAAGGCTTGCAGCACATTGTTCTTCAGTCTTAAAGTTGTACACTGACAATAGAACAATACCGTAAATTGACACCTTGTGATATTGCAATTGCACATTTTCACGCTATGGTACATGCACTAAAACTTTGAGGTGCATTTCCATTCAATACTGACTGTAATATTATATTTTTCCCAGTCACAAGTCATGCACACAGCCCTGCAGTATAATCTCAAGGTGCCCCAGTGTCTGTGAGCTACTGGAAAGGTCGTTATCATAATAGCAGGTTATTCATTTTTCTGGCATAAGGCTTCATATTTATATGTAACTGGTTCTGAGCAGTGGGCCTTTCTTTGTCTTGTTCTAGGGGCCCACTGATCTAGTTTTTCTTGTGCATGTCAGCCTGTCCTCCAGGCCTTGACAGCCCCTGAAACGAGCCCTTCTGAGCCTATTGGAACAGCACAACCTATCTGGAGAGCAGCAGAAAGTCAGAGCAGGCCTGGGGATAGAGCTCTATCTTGCAGCCTGCTGGGGAAGAATCAGATCTGGGGCAGGGAAAATGAAAACACAGCCATGTTTTAGCCCAACTATCTGCAGCCGTGGGCACATTGTGGGTGCTTCAGAACACTCATCCCAAATAAAGATCAAAGTAGGACATTATCATTTCATTATTTGGCAGGATTTTGTAATCAATGATGGTGGCATATCTGAATGGAGAAAATGAGTCATTGGCATTGATATTGAACCCTCTAAAACTGCTCAGGACATGGCTTTTTGAATCGATCCCTCCACGTAACATGTTGTTCCAAAACGGTGACATTTCTGTGTGTGCTACTCAGTGTATAGACACCACATCTGACAGGAGTACCTTACTTTGCAGGAGTGGTAGGAGAGGGTTTAGTCAGACTGAATCAAAGATGATTTTTTTGCAGTTTCTATTCACACACCGGGACTCACTATCATCCAAAGATGCCTTTGTGTCTGTGAGCTACTGTAACCGAAAATAACATAGATTTCAAGGTGCTCCATTCAAAAAACTGCCACAGCCACAAACTCAGCACTCGCTGTTTATTTTATGGCGTGACTTCATTTAAAATTACATGTACACATGAAATACAGGGGTACTTTACATTGGCTAAAAATGTAGATGAGGAGGTGAAAAATCAATTTCAGTTTTCTGACATTTTGGACAGATAAGGCGGTTTTGCCACATTTAGCCTCGAAATTTCTATTAAGCCAAACACAAGCATGAAATAGATTTCCACATGAATCCATGCACCTGCCAGCTGCCCGATGGTGGAAATTGGCACTTAGAGGAGAAATGGAAGTCTATTGTTGTGCTGAGCCTGCCAGAGGATCCTTAATTAAACTGTCACCTGGAAGTTGAAATGTTATCTCCAGCTTTGTTATCCAAGCCAGAATCATTTGCCTCCACTTTGCTTGTGATGGGCTGCTTGATAATAACGGCTTAGGAGCCGATGATGCAGAGGCTATGTTAATGGTAGAAGGATCACGGAGATCACAAACAGCGACAAAAAAACCTCTGACCTGTCGCACCTTGAAATTGGAAATCACCCTGAGAATTTTTTTCCTATCAATTTGCCTTTGAGGGTTTTTTTTCCCCGCTTACATCATCCTGCATGTGTATGATGTAATGCCAATTTTTTAAATCATTACTTTCCACTGTACATTTTTCTCTCCTCTTTCTTTTGTCTTACCTTCCCTTCTCTTCTCTATTTTTATTTCATCAATACTATCCTGCTTATTTTCTTAGCAAAATTAAATTATTTTAACTGTTAGAGCTCCATTGTGCATTTCTTTCTTTCATTCTTTGCTTAGTGTCGAAGAAAGGTGTCATTGTAAAGCCCATTGCTGTGAGAAAGCATAATTAATCAATGCCCAACCGGGTGTCTGTGTGGGGCAGATGGAGTGAGACGCTGAGCTGAAATGGCTGGCCTTGCCTTTTGGCTTTATGCTTGAGGAGAGCCTCATCTCTTTCGTTTTTCACTCACAAAAAGAGACCTTCACCAAAAAAAGACACCCCGCCAAGACAATTTACTTGCAAGGCCCTGCTTACTGTTGCGGTGCTATGATAACTATAAATACATGACTTTTATTCACCATGATCTGACAGTGTACTATGGCAGAAGGGCTCTCCTGCCATCAGGACTTAGAGTCAATTTCCCTGCCCTTTTCATGTTCCTTTGAATCCAAAAGCTGAGGTACAGAAGAGGGGTGGGGGGGTTGCTTTCTCATACTGATAGGCCAAGGTAGTTCCATCTGGAAGTTTTGATCTAGAGGACCCTTCTGGACCGTGCTGAGGTCAAAGCCCTCAGATGTAGCCGTCTAGTGGGCTGCTGATGAGAACAAAGAGACTGCCTTTGATATAGTGTGTCCCAGTGTCTGCCCCCAAACAAACAGGATGAAAGCCTGACCTCTAATCCCTCCCAGCTTGTTGTCCTTTTTTCAGAGGCCTACTGCTAAACAACCAGGAAAGTCAGAGAAAATGTGTCCAGATCCACACCTTTGTACTAGAGGTGAATAACCGTGCAATATAGACCAAACTAAACAATACTGTTACAATTACATTCTTAATTTCTTATCTTAGAGCAGCAGGAAAGCAGACAATTTCAGCACTCAGAAACAATGCAGAGAAATTCATTCAAGGTCACAGCGTTTGTGGGAGGAGAAATATTCATGTTGAATTACCTTTGCGAGCGATGCGGATGCAGTTTATTCTGGATTCCTGAAAGAGAGAGAAAACACAGACATCAGAGGGGAGGGTGTCGCTTTGCATTTTGCATAAAAGAGATGTGATAAAAGAAAAGAGGATGACGTGAAATACTGAGCTGAGACACACACATATATCACGTTGAAAATATGACTACAGCAGATAAAAATACATTCTGAATGAACATTAAAACATGATATTTACTCTCCTGATACACAGGAAACACGGGAGGTAACTCTGGACCACACCTGGAACCGCAGTGCTATCTCCCCTCTCTACTGTTTCTAACCTTTGATTAAATATTCAAATGCCTAAACATGAGTGGGTTGCACTATTCTCCTCTAAAAAAAAGCATAATTTACTGTATGATAGGGACACAGATAAACCACAGGAAAAATGATTCAGACTAAAAGGACAAATTACCTCTGAGTTAAGAGTCCTATTGACGACAAGAGATTACAAAATATCTAAAGTCTGAGAGCTGTGGTGAAGTGTTTGAGAAGGAGATTAGAGATTCTTGCTGAAGGAGCAAAGATGAGAGTTGAAAGGGAGTGAGCATAATTAAGAGGAGGGTTTCAGACCAGTGCACCACTATGAAAAGGAATTAATTTTATTCAAATTTCAGCTGATGACATCTCAGTGTTATGAAAAGGACCTTTGTCAAACAGCACTAATGAGATCCAAGACTGTAATCCAATTCCATCCTGCCACCTCTTGGAGGAGATGCATTATCAAATTAAGATTTACAGATGCTAATTCAGGCATTATGGGACAATTATGCAAATTTGCCCATTCGGAAATGAGCAAAAAGCGCTTTCCTCAAACTCCAGTTAAATTGCTTTTTTTAAAATTGAAAATCCATTTCAAGCTGACAGACACTTTAACAAGTTCTTAACTCAATGGTTTGATCTGAAAGTACAGACCCAAACGGTAGACAAACATGTTGTCTGGCAGACAGACAGTCTTTTTCTTTCCCACAAACCAACCGCACAGACTCAGAGAACGACAGAACGATAATAACCATTTTTAAACGCTATTTAACCTTTTCAGTCCCAGGACAAACATATTTTTTCATTTTTGTCCTACTTCCATTCATCAGCCTCTCAAAGTCTCTCATTAGCTGAACGCTAACGTCATGCCAACATGCTCACTATGACTGCTAACTTGCTAATGCTAAGCAGGTATGATGTATACCATGTTTACCATCTTATTTTGGTGTGTTAGCATGCTAACATTTGATAATTAGCACTAAACACAAAGTACAGCTGAGGCTGATGGGAATGTCTCAAATTTTGAAGGTATTTGGTCATAAAAAAGTATTAACAGATAAAAAAAATTGACCTGATGATGGTGCTGGAGGAAAAGTTAAGGCATCATCTGATCAAGGGGAACATCAAGGTGTGTACCAAATGTTGTGGCAATCCATCTAATAGTTAGTTAGAGATTGCACTTAAGAATCATTCATAAGGCTGGCTATCTAGAACACACCAATCCACTATTTCTGAGGTCAAAACTGGTAAAAATCATGGACACTGTTGAATTACAAACAGCACAAATAATGTATAGGGCTAAAAATAATATCTTGCCACCAACAATCCAAAAACACTTCAAAGTCCGAGACGGGGTTCATAATTTAAGAGGAAATTTTAATTTTATTGTTCAAAGGTCGCGCACAACAATGAAAAGTTTTTGTGTTTCACGATGTGGTGTTAACCTATGGAACGGGTTACAACCAGATCTCAAGCAATGCTCAGACTTAAGGAAATTTTAAAAAATGTATAAAAATATAATATTCAATAGATATATGAATGATACAGAAGGTACCACACTAAATTAAGAATTATCTTAGTTGATGTTATTGTTTTGCTTTGTTCTTCTGTTAAGATTGCTAAGCTATGGCGTATTAACTGTTTTTTTCTTTTGTAAAAAGTATGGAAGCACTTGGGTAAAATAATTGATGGAGAAGGGGCGGGACTTGATAAGTTTTACTTCCTTCCACTCCTTTTCGAATATATATTTTATGTTTCTTTTGTATTTATTTTTGTTTAGTTTTTTTTTTTCTTTCTTTAAATATATTCGAAATAAAGCTGTATCAATCAATCAATCAATCAAAACCAAAAATGTGGAAAAGTCAGGGAATCATCACAGCAGGATTCATCCTGTGGGGACCATGAATAACATATTTAAATTTCATAGAAATACATCCGATAGTTGTTGAGATATTTCAGTCTGAACCAAAGTGTTGGACCGACCAACAGACCAGTGGTAGTGTGGCTAAAAACTGACTTCTCAAATCATTGTTGAATGTGTTTAATTTTCATCTAAATTTACCAGCCATAAACAAGTACTTTTCTGTGTTCTAATATTTTGATGTAATACATTTTGAAAGTGGGTGACAAGTCATATTTCAAGTCGAGAAGTAGTATTGCTATTTGCATGACTTCATTTTTATTGGTACCCTACATTATAATAGAATTGATCTCAATGTCTACTGATTATGCATCTGTTATAATTAATACTCATTAATCAAATTGTTTAAAAGTGCATTCCTAGTTCATTTCTACTCTAGAAACGCTGACTGGTGATTTAGAGCTTTTGAGGGACTGACTCAATTATAGGAAATATTTTCCATCAAAAAAAAGCCAATTCATCTGAACCAGCCTCCTTTACGGAGACAGCATTTGAAATCTCACTGTACGTTCAATCATTACAAGCTTTGGGCAAATTAAGACGGAGTACATTTACATCTATTTACTGTAGATGATGAAAAAAATGGGCTGTTGTGATGGATAGAAGCACATCTGAATCACTGTGAGCCGGCTCAGCAGAAGACTTAATTGGCAAGCTCCGGTTTGCGGGACACACATCACACGTCTGGCCGTGCTGTGGTAGTCGAGCCAGAGGGGCTGGTGGTTCCTGGCAGCTCTAAATACACAACAAAAATGCCAACACGTGACACGGGGGCTCCACGGCGTACACTCAAGGTTTTACAGTGTGTGTGGCCGTGTGTGTGAAGTTGGGAGATGTAAGAGTAGATGTTATAAATGACTATGCTACAGTCTGTACCCGCAGTCTTTCAAGTACCTCTTTAGATGAACCAATCAAAACAATTAGAGAGGCTTGACAGTCACTCTGCAGATAATTAGCATGGGTAAATGCCAAATATTATGGGTCCCATATAATGTTCAAACGACTCCAATTGCTGCCACTGTTGTAGAGGATTAGGTGCAATGTTGACCCTCCACAAAGACATTCAAGACAAACACAGGCCTTGATTTAATGCACTGTACAATTAAATGATAAAATAAGTAAGCTGACAATTTAGTTTATATCTTAATAAAGGTGTTCAGGGTGCAAACACCTTAAATGATTGCCAAACATGACAACTTTATCACCACTTTCATATGCAGAAACCCTTATCAGCAATTGTTTTACCCAACTAAATATGTGACTGTTTTCTGATGTTTCATTCTCAGGAGAGAACTGCTTTCGATGCCAGCTACCCTTTTAGTTCAAGAGCAGGTACAGTTTTTTTCCTCTTCCAAAAGGAGTGGGCATAAGGTAATTATGTTTCCCTCTTTTGTATGCAATCCAAAAACTACTATAAAAATATCCCACAGTACATGCATATGCTGGATGCATTCATGCTTCCGTACAAAATCAAATTTAGAATGCTGAAATTCTCTTTTTTTGGCCTACATTTTTGTGACAGAGTGAGCACAGTGCTAAAATGTAAAAGGCCTGAAATGCATAATTGCACATGGAGGATAAGCAGGGAGACAAAGCACAAAGGAAAATACAAAATAGCACAAAACATATTTAGCGATTGCTGAACCTTTCCAGTCCATACAGGCAGCACGAGACAAACCTTAACATCTGTTCGGTGGTTTTAATAGGCTCTCTCATTAACACTTGGATGCAACCGCTGTCAAAAGACTGTGTGAAGTGAAAAATAATAACTCTGTACTGTGATGTTAATAATATCATTAACAAGCAAAAGAAGGCATCAGTGTCATGTATTATTTGTTGGTCTGTTAGTATTTTGCTGCTATGTTATGCTCTTTTATTTTATTTGATCTTACTTTATGTAATTAGCACTTTTTTTTGCTACAGCCCTCATCTGTCAGTTCATGTTGTCATAGCCCTGCCGTGACATGTCTTCCGTGCCATGCTGTTGACTGGTTATATGCCCAGAAACTAGCTGCCCCTCAACTGTGCTGAACTCATTGCACTGAGCTAAATCACAAACTTTTCAGCTGACATCCCAAGTAAAAAAAACCTTCTTGTGCTTAAAAGGAGGAAATACCACACACACAACAAAGACTTTGCATTGACAAAGGTCTGATGCCTGAAACACTGACACTAGAATAAAGCTGAGTCTGTAATTATGTGTTTGCATGAGTGAGTTTTGTCGTTTTTTGACTAAAACTAATTTTGCAGCCATGAAAATTCAGTTCCTGAACCTCCCAGCACACTGTTGTTCCTTCAAGAGGAATTGTTTCAGTCCCGCAGCACCAACACTGATGCCCAAATTTCGACAGTGGCTGCTACTGTATTTCCAGGCGAAGGCAGCAGTGTTTGACAGGCCGGGGACAGTGCTGGCTGTGTGATTTGGCACGGCGCTCCACTCATTGTGGGTCATGGGTGCTGGCCCCCTGCCAGCCAAAACAAAACCTAATCCCATCCGCCGGTAAAGCCAGGCCTCCCCTATCTAATCCCATGCTTAGTAGCCTAGTTGTGTGAAGTGCTCACACTGCAGTCCCCCCGTGTATTTCTCCACTGGGTTGGAAAAAGATGTTACTGGTGGGGATGAGCCACCCAGTTCTGTTCATGGGACTTTATAATACACCATACCCAATGCAAAAAAAAAAAAGAAAAAAAGTGACGTGATCGCAAAGTAACCACTGACAGGACTCGCAAAGTCAAACAGACCAGTAACCCAGCTTGCATGTATTTATTCTCAGTTGATGATCACAGAAGGCTGCGTTACCTACGGCAACATTTCTCAGCTCCATTGCCACAGTCTGTGAATATTAAAGCAGCAGCTTTCTACCTCTGATCATCTGCACCTGTGCCCAATTATCCTTAAGTAATTGCCTCACCCAGGTAGCAGCTCTTCCTGTAATGGAATTTGGAAAGGTAATGTGGCGTCCTCTGGGTATGACTGGAGACTGGAGGACTTCATGTGCTCAAGAACAGTGAAATGGATGGAAACACAACAGTGCGAAATAACTCTGCTTCTCAGCTAACAAGGTCTACAACCGAGATTCACACATTTTTCGTTATGTGGACATAATTGCAGAAGTGCCTGGTTTTGTGTTGCCTCGGTCTGCGCTCACTGGCTATTTGCAAAGATACTCAACTGATTAGGTGCATAAAGAAAGAGAGAGGAGTAGATAAAGACAATAATGACCACTGAAGGACAATTGAATGAGGGACATGAGCTAACAGAACAAAAAAGAAAGGACTGCGACAGAATAGGAAAGGCACAGAAAGTAAGAGACGAATGAAGTGAAGTACGTTGTTGACTCTGAGTAATTCCAGCTAATCACAGCTTTGCTAGCTGTAAGTAATGCATGCAAGTAATTCCCTGTTTCAGACTTGCTTTGTTTGCAAAGAATCAAAGCGGTTGGATATAAACATACATCATTTCCAAGTAGTTACACTGCCAGCACAATATGTTTTCATCCAACAACCCTTTTCACAGCGCAAATACTCTTTCAAGGGTTGTGAGCACAGACAATGCCAACTGTCCTACAGCGTCAACCATAGCATTAGTAAATACAGATACTAATTCACACCACTCATCACTGGCACAGAATTAGTTCACTCACCCCTCTGAAGTTGCTCATAGCCTGGAAGTAGACAAGGTAGCTTTTGCGTGGATCCAAAGGGCTGTTCCAGTAGCCGTTGTAAGTGTGATTGTCGCCCACAGTGAAGGGACTGGCCTCCGGGAGGCTGCTGGGTGGCAGCTCGGCTGTGTAGTAGTGTGGCGTGCCCCGGGCCTGCGCCTCACCGTGGGACATGGGCAGTGGGAAACACTCCTGAAGCCCCAGCTCCCTCTTCACTTTCTTCCCTGTCTCCTCTTCAACCACCACCTGGTACGTACTGCACACAGGTGCGGATGTGCACCTTTAATAAGCCATGTTTGGTATAAAAAAAAAACCCCATCTAATATATACATTTGAGATGATTTCCTCACCTGACAGGAGCCCCTCTTCCTTGGGCTGGTCGCAGAAGGACAGTAATTGTGCTCTCTGTCTCACTCAGGGGGGACGGCATGTCTCCGTAATCAAATGTGGGAGCTGAGGACACACAGAAACACAACATGTCAAAGATAATTACAGCACATGCACACAAACACACCTACTGTTCATTTAGACCACCTTAATTCAGCTCAAACACAGTCTCTGTTTCTTCAGCCCCTCAATGTCTTGTGAAACTGAGACCTTTTACAGCCATCCCTTTCTCCACATAAATGGCTAATAGTGCTAATATACCCAATACTCATATCCTCACATTCGGTACACTGTTTGAATTACCCTTCTAGTTGTCTTGGATACAAGTCCAATTAAAAGTCATGCGAGTGAGGCTAAATTGAATGGGTTTCTACTTTGAAAGGATTTGGCTAAAGTTGCGCTCCTCCCTGGAGATGTGCCGGCACATTTCTCTTTAATATCACTTGTCAATTAGTGAGGGGAAGAAGAGCAAACTATTCATGAGGAATCAATAATTATCATATTAAAAAGCGGTTTCTTAATACCGCAGCAGAAAAGAGCTGACATCATTAAGGAAAACTGAATGTGCGTTCGTTGACATTAAAAGGTCTGTTGCGGTTTGTCGAACTAAAAGAGGGTTTGACGCCTGCTGCCAGATAGAGTCTGTTTGAGGGATGATTGTGTATCAGCTGCGGCGGTGCACACGTCTGAATGTATGTGCGCGTGTGCGAATGAGGAAGTGTGTGTAGTTGGATACTCTGCGGTGGGTATTGCTTGAAGATGCTGACAGTAGTAGCTGTTGAAGGTGTTCAGTGTTTGCTAGCTGTCAGTGCAGATTTGAGAGACGCTCAGTGTAAGTGAATGTTCTGCACCGTGGGCCAGTGGAGGAGGTTGAGGATGATCCGCAAAGACTTTTGGACTCTATCTGCGGTCTGGCTTTGTGCCTGCGTTCTGCCTGACATACAGCCAGTGAGCAGTGATTGTGCACTAAATCTATAATTAAACAAACCCGGCCTATCTGTAAAGAGATCGGGGCAGAGGGAGTGAATGTGTGAGTAAGACAGGGTGGGAGTGGCTGCGTTGTGCGTTCCTAAGAGGTGTAATCCCATCCCTTAACAAGCGCAAATGCATCATTAAAAGGAAACACCAAGGCTGGATTTCTATCACCAGTAATAAGCTCTGAGACTCTCGACAGTGACATTCTGGTCCCAAGAATGTACTGCATCTTGCTTTATACATAACACACAGCAGTGTCCCCTTTGTGGTGTTTCTCTGCTTCCTACGACTTAATTTATGTCTTGAGGACTGTGAGATGACAGTGTGTCACTGGATTGGAGAGGCAATGGAAAATAGCTCTTACACTCTGGGAGCAGTAGTTTTGCCTCCGCGAGAGAAGAAAGACGCCGAGGTCAGAAGAGAGAAAACCCGGATCCTAAATATAGCACACAGTGGGTGAAGTCTGGTGTTGTACCTGCATGCTGCACCAGTGATAGGCAGCGATGGCATGGAGAGGCTGCTCTGTTTCCATTTCTATTTTACAATTTCTACGGCAGCTTTCACACTCCCTCGCAAGCACAGACGCTCAGTCAGTCAGCGGTGCTAATACCTGAGATGTTAGTGGTGATTTCAGTGAGGGCGGTCTGGCCAAAGCCCTTGGCAGTGCGGGCTCGAACGGAGATTAGGTACGTTGTTCCCGGGTGGAGGTTGGAGAACATGTGGTAGGTCTCGTTCTTCAGCTTGGACACAGTTCTTCTAGGTCCTGGGACGTTGATGCCTGGATCGGACGACTCAATACTCTGGTAACTGATCTGTCGTGGGGTGAGAAAGAAACAAGATGGTCTCAGGGTAATATCATAAAAACCTGAGTCACCTTAGGACTGATTTTATGCTTCATTATTGCTAACAAATTTCAAGTGATTCATTTTGGAGTTTCACAATGATAAGAGGCGATTAACTCGGTGCACAAATGGCTCTGTCATAAGTAGTAATTCTAATGTTTGATTGATATGACTCACTTCACTCAGAAATGAATTTGCTTCTCTAAATCAATTTTGGTAATTGCTCATGCAGGTTTATAGTTTTAGATGAATAGGACTTGATTGGCATTGGCACCATTGAGTCAAAGTCATAGAAGCAACCTGGAGTTTTTCAAAAAGTATTGTGAGTAATAAATGATTTTCTGGCTAAGTAATGCATTATGAAGGCCACAGAGTGAGGACGCGACACAGTAGAAAGTGAATTCAAGTGTTTAAAGCAACGGTGCTAAGTGTTTATGACTTCAATAATCTCTTATTAACACACAAAAATTACTGCACATGAGTGTCCTTTAAAAGTGAAATATTTTATAAAGTTTTTCCTCGAGAGGCGATTTGCCTTGCCTGCACGGTACTCTCATGAGAGATTCCACTTACACTTTGAAATAGTGGAGAGCTAAATGAGATGACCTTACTCCAATCAGACGAGGGTGAGCATATTAGGATATACATTAGAGCTGGGGGAAGATCCACTTCATTGACGGAAAGAACACGCACTCACAACTGTGTGCTCATGTGCGTGTATTACACACGCATGCACGCGCACAACACACACACTCAAGATGCCACTCAAGCCAAACTGAAGGCTTTGCTGATTATCACAGGAGCTTAATGCCTGCTCATGCCTCCTTAGTGTGGAGATAGAATTATGAGCCATCCGGTGACTCAATGCAGACAGACCTGTGTGTTTCCTCTACAAAGGCGGACATAAAAGATGCCCGACAGTGTTCAGAGCAGCGAGGAGGGCTTGCAGGACAGCATGGCGGTCGATGAGCTCAGGCAGAGTGGTCAATGGTTTAATCTGAGAGAAATGAAGAGGATTTCTCCAGTATACAGCTTTTTCCGCCAGCCGAGGGAGATCAACATACTACAGAGTAAAAATTCCTGTGCAGCCTTCACTTTATAAGTCAAACCACAAATCCCATTTAATAATATCCTTGAGGCGACATTGCAAGAGAGGCCACGGAAAGGAGGCTTGAGGATAGGTATCCAGGCCTACTGATGGCTTACCACAGACAGAGGGTATACAACAAATCCAAAATCATTACCCTGCTAAACGTGAGGCCTACAGCACAACAGACGTATGTGAGGTATCTGCTAATAACACGGGGCTCTATTCTAACGGCACAAGACCAACGTTACGTGCTAGGCCATGTGCACAAGGTCAGCGAGAATGTATCCGGGCATCGCTGCTATTTTCATTCATATGGGCACAGCGCACCAAGTGCTAAAGAGTTGGGTGAAGAAGAACAGAAATTGGAGCAGAGCGGTTTGGTGATTAAGCACATATCTGTGCTGCGCAAATCACAGTGGCACTTGAAGACAATGGCTGAGAGGAAATTATTTTTGCACAAAAATACCAAAAGAACAGGCCCATTTAAATTCCAGGAAAATGTTAAAATTTTGTAGTGATGCTTGAGATTATCTTTGCGCTGCCATAAATATTAACTCCAAGGTGTTACCGGACGTGCTGGCTTAGTGCTGTTTGATTATTAAAATTAAGCCAAAATACCAAAATACTCCAGTTGACCAAACAATCTGACCACAAGGTCCATGCAGTTGCCGTTCTGGAGCTTTCTGTCATATCACAAATCTTCCTCGGCAGGTGGAGTTTTCCCAGTGGCCGTGGAATTACAGATGTTCAAATTTAAACTTTTCTGTGCACTTAATGGACTTTCTCATCAACGAGTGTTCGCTAAGCGATTGTCCAATCATAGCTTAGCAACAGTAACTAAGCATGTCAGGCCTGTCAAGCTTTGGATTTCTCCACATTTGAAGCAGTGCGCATGGGAGAGTCTGTTTCTTTATAGCCTTTCCAAAACTAAAAACACAAGTCTAAGGAATGGATGTGTTTTAGCATGTTTATCTGCCCTAACCTAAGATGCAATGCTAGTGCTAATGCATATCTGGCGACCTTAACTTAACCTAACCCAGTGTTTCTCCAAAGCATGGGCCCTCAAAGGAAAAGGACAGCATTAGCTAAGTACATTGTGTGGGGTCAAGATAGCACTTCCACTGTGAAGTATTTCCCAAGTGTGTGAGAGCCAGTCCTGGATGTTACTATATCAAGGCCTAGGCTAACGTTAGCGGCTCTGTCCTGCTCGTTCATCCTAACATTAAAACATACTGTGTGAATATATGAACAACAAAGCATAAATCTAGCATCTGTCTGGTTCGTCCAAGTACATAAGCTAAGCTAATTAAGCTAACAATGCTAACATTTTTTTAAAGTGACAGGGCAGAGAAATTCAGCAGAATGTCTCTCCGGGCTCACCTCGTATTGGGTAATAAGGCCATTGGGCTCGACAGGCTCCTCCCACTTCAGGAAGATCATGTCATCCAGCGGGGTGAAGGTGAGCGACTCCGGTGCTATGCCTCCGGGAACTATAAGAAATTGTCAGAACAAACATTTGCCGGGGAAATTGAAGTGCTAATCCCACAGTGAGCCTCCCCTGTCAATATCACAGACACGAATGTCACAGTGGCTCAGAACAATGCACCACATGAGACACAGCCAGAGAGAGAAGGCAGAGAACATCAGATAAGGACACAGTTAATTTATGAACTGCATCAATTATGTAAACACAACACAGACAGGAGAGAGAACATATAAGACGGATATTATAATTTTATATCAATCTTGAAATGTATTGATGAATGTGTCAGACGCTTGCTAGTGAACTTGTTTCTGAATGACAGTGGGAGGACTTTGAATGCCCGAACATTCGACATTAGAGTGTGTTAACGGTTTTTTGGGCCATTCGTTTGCAGCCCGAGTCCCCACGGTCTGTGTGAGCGCTGTACAGAGAAGGACTGTTGTGTGAGAGTCAGGCCTGAGGCTAAAGCAAGAGCCAAACAGCTGAGTCGACTGTTATTTTTGAATTGAGTTAGTCCGGAGGACAGAGTTGCTTATTAAGGCTTTTGGCAGAAGTGTTCAAAATTGACGTGTACTGTATGTAGTATATATACATATATTCATCTTTTATCACTTCAGAAAAAATTCTCTTGCTTTCTCACTCTCTCTTGATCTTTTTCTATCTTTCTCTGTACATATCTCTTTCGAAAAAATCTTGTTTGTTTTGATTTTTTTTCATGGCAGAATTGATTTCTCCCTCAGTCGCCATGAAGACGATGTGCTACGGCACAAAGGAACAATAGGAGATAAGAAATAAGCACGAAATCCTATCTCAGGGTTGCCGGAGTCTCATATAATGTTTTCTCTTTTATGTTATTTTCATTTTAAAATGAAAAGGATCTTTTGTAATGCTGATTCAGCCCCAGTCAGATGGTCATCCTCTCTGTATTAATGTGTCAGGGGAAGACAGAGGAGCTGAAGTGTTAGAAGTGTTAATGTTTTGAAATATTAAGCAAATTCACCACATATGAACCAAAACTGATTAATATATGGATTTGTATATCTTAACCATATGCGGTGCACTCGATTTATGTTGAAAAATGCTTGGAAACCTCAAAAACAACTATCACGGCATAAGCTAAATGTGACAGTAAAGTTCTGGTTCTGGGCAGTCTCAGGTCTGGATAGTCTTCTGTCTGACGTTTACTATGAGAATAGTTAAACAATTTGAAGTATTCTGGTACGTTTTAGACGTCACACTCCTCCAACACAGCTATCTCATGTAATCCATGTGATCATAATTTAAGATGTGACAACGATAACACCGGAATAAAAGGTTAAGAAAGTAAAATGCACATGAAGCTGGAGGGCAGCCGAGTCATTTTTCCAGACTCTTAACTGCATTTTAAAACAATAAACCATTGCACTGTCAGCATGTAGTAGACACCACTCATTGTTGTGGCCACACACTGTAACACACTATATATTAGTGTAATTTTAGAGTAAAGTAGGATCAGGTTCCTGTGATATAAAAGGGCTTTTTACAAAATGAGATTAAAAGCAAAAAGAAAACTGTAAGTAATAAAGACGGTGTGTAAATACACTCAGTTACCATTTAATTTGGTACACCTTGCTGATATTAGTGCGGTCTAACGGAACAGTCCAGCAATAAATCCTGCCGTCATGAAGGTTATAATGATCATTTTGGAGACTGCAGATTGTGGCGCTGTTAAATTGTATTGCGTTACACTGACAGGTGTTTCTATTATTTTGTCCACCCCATTTGTATCAGTGAAGGTGAAGCTAACAGAACTGAACATCTTTATCTTTCACACCTTTATTGAAGGTAGGATTTATTTTTTTGCTAGACCTTTGTATTAGACTGAATTAGTTTTATCTAGGTGTGCCTAATAAACTGGCAACTAAGGGTATACCAATGCTCAGGGGATAATTTCTCTCAAAATGTTTGCCATTTCGTAATGACAGACACAACTGACCCAATGGTGGTTTTAGTTTTGTTTCCATGCTATCTTTTCTGTAACTTTCTCCCGAGACTTACTGTCCTCCTCAGTCTGGAAGGTGACCTCTCTGCCCTCTTTCTTCCCCTCTGGGTTGGCCAGTGACAGGCGGACATAGATGCCATGGTAGGGTGGCAGATCACGCAGTGTGAAGCGTGAGGCATTGTGTTCCACTGCCAGGCACTCGCGCACGGTGGTGTTGTGGCCTCCACCGCCTCCCGCCGTGGTGTAGCGGTAGCACAGGGACACTGAGTAGGTGTGGCAGCGTGTCAGGTTGAACGCCAGGTTCTCCCACTGCAGGGACAACTGCCTGGATTGGATATCTGTGGCCGTGAGGCCCCGCAATGCACGCATTGGCTCTGGGAGGGATTGAAGATTGAAGAAGAAAAAAACCAAAAGATTAAATTGGGTAATAAAGAAAGCAGAGATACTGTGACAAAAACAAGTAATGTCATTAGTAAAGTCCTGAAGGTACAATACTGAAGTTTAGAAAATGAAAACACAGGTAACTTTGTTTTATTGCGAACTATTTGATTTCAGGCAGAACACCCAGCAAATGGCAGTGTCACTCATGTCCCAGCACTACCCTGGCAGTTTTTACTTATTCCCCTCCCACATGCCGCCATATTGCCCCGCCACATCATGGAGGTCAACATTTTGCTGCCAGCACAACACACCCACATCCCCCATGGCAGAGCAGGAACTCATGCCAATTGCGCTAATTAATCGTACAGGCTGCGGGTTGCTGTTGCACTCCCACCAGTCCCCGCCTCCGTGTCACACAGCAAATTGACTATCCAGTAGTTATACTTCTTTGCCCTGAGGTTTAATCCACACACAAAAATGCCAGTGCTATACAAGGGCATTCACTTCCGCTGGTCACTTTTACTGCTGGGTCATCGCGATGGCCTGTCGCATATTTTTAGAAGGCACCAAGTTAATTCTGGTCACTGCCGGGTTAACCCTGACTTTCTCTGACGCGGACTAAAAGAACAACAGCTCTGTCTTTGATATCCTCCTCGAATACAGAGAGCCTCTATACACAGAGGCACAGACCAGCCAGTGTTCAGGAGGACGTCCGAAACTGAAGAGAGGCTGAGTTAAGCCAAGGACATCCTCAGCATCAATGGAGGCATTTATCAGTGGCCATTATTAACACAATCAATGTCTTTTTGTCAAGCAATATGCTACATAATGTATTATATGGCTTTATTCTTTTAATAGGGCATGTTGAGTAATGGGCCAGGGAAGCAGGGAATGACAGCAGAGATATGGGGTACAGGGAGAGATCAGTGGAGTTTGAGGTTACTGGCCAAGGTCTTCATTCCTTCACTGACTGGCGTACTCAGCGGGATTCTCACTGCAGCACAGACTAGTGCAGGGAACTTAAATAAGGTGGCTAATGCATCACTGAGCAGGGGCTAACGCACTAAAACAAGAATTATCTAAGAAAATGAATTTGAAAGGTGCTCTGTAGTTGTGCAAGGACACACTAACACACAGATACACATTTGCTGTATAAAATAATTATCCAGCCCTATCTCTTCATCATTCTCTTTTTTTATGTCTTTTCTTCTCCCTTCTTCCTTCTCTCTCTATCTATTTTACATGTACACAAGTTCAAACGCACATAAATCAACAAGCTAACATTATCAGATACAACAGATATCAAATACAATTTCTCAGGCACTTATTACTGCCTGTGGTAGTGCAATTCTTTTAAAGTGAAATTTCATGACACTTCCAATCTATTCTAAAGGCCTCTGCAGTCACCAGCTTTCTCTTTTAATTTGCTGTCTGGCATCTCATACTAGATGGAAATATGACCAGAGCATTGATCTGAACCTCATCCAGACTAATGTGACGGCAGATAAATGGGTGGGCACAGTAATCTCAAAGTAGTAGACTGCACCCAGCAAGAAATGTTAATGTTCCATTGTTCAGTGTGACTGAGGATTGTCTTAATGGTGCAATTGATAGTCTGCACAGTCTGAGAGCTAAATAAAGAGAGGCATTTAACTGCTGAGTTGATGAAAGTGCCGCCAAAGAGGCCACAGTGTGCTCATTGTGGGTTTTCTCAAAGTGGACATTTGTGCCAGCCCCTTCCCCTTGCCTCGTCTTATTTGTCTGTATGCCACGGGCACCCATTCTCTGGCACCCTGTGGCGTGAAAACTGCAGCCGCCCCAACATGGCCAAAAGCCCAGAGCACCATGTTGATCCTTGGAGATTGGAAGTTAGAGTGGATGTGACAGGTTCTGGTTTATTATCTCCCCTAAAACTGTGACATGGGACAGCAGCAGGACAGAGCAGAGCCGCCTTAGATTGCACGCATCCGTGGAGGGGATCTGGACTGACTGTGTCAGACGGGAAAACCAAATCTATACAGACATGCACGCATATACCCATGTGCAAGAAAAAACACAAGCACACATAAATCCAAACATCCCAAATGTGAACATATAGGGAATTCTGGCTCAGAGTGGAACACATGATGAATGACATGCCAAGAAAGGCAAAGTACTTGTGTGCCTAATGTGCATAATTTTAGTCAGGCTCCAGTGTTGGCTCCCTCCAACAGACCAAGAGCATCATGGGCAGGGGCTTTCCAGAAGGTTCAGTGACCCAGCAGCAGGTGGAAGCCCATTAACGTAGTTTGGGGACCACCTGCAGTACAAATGCTCGCCTCTCCTCTGTGATTTACTTGAGGGGCTTCAAGCTGTGCCAATGCACCGTGCTGATAATCACAGCAATGGCTCATCAAGCACACCTGGATGGCCATCAGAGCCAGGCGGAGACCATGTTCACATTCACGGCCATTAGTTTTACAGCACCCGCACGAGGACAGCTCGGCTCCACGAGGACGTGTATGTGTACGGTGAAGCCAGCTAGCCAATGTGTTTGGGAAGGAGGGAAATATTCAGCATGACCATGGAAGAGTGAGATTAGTCACGGCAGCAAGACACAGCTTCTGGAGAGGAAATTCCCTCTCCTCCTAAATACAGCGACAGTCCAAATATCCCTTCTGTTCACTGGACAGTTACCACCTCCCTGAAATCACCACAACAACCCCCAACATCTATTTTGTCGTGCTTAAACCTAATCAGGCCAACAGCAAAGGGGGACGATCTGGATTCAGTGGTGGAATGTGGGGGTCAGTAGGTGTAGTGTAGACCAGATGGTTTGGAGGTTGGGTCTGGGGAGCTCTGGGAGCCAGGTGGTGATTAGAGTCTCCTGGAGGGTCAAGAAGGTGAGATACACCAGGTGGAGGAGGTTTACATTGTTGCAGCTTACGGTAAAGTGTGTAACACATCAACACACCCAGGTAAGAACTGATCAAGCCTCGCAAGAGTAAATCAGATGTGGCTGCACTACAAAAAAACTTTAACCATCAGTCACTCACAGCTTTGCAGCTACCTAAGGACAAACTACACAACTGGCGAAATTAATATCACCTATACTTCCTCTGTATTGAACTAGTACTGCGTCTAAATGCCCTGTTTAACAGCTCAGCAAACACAGCAGTATTACTTATCCCACACATGGTTGAACAAGCTAATGTCACAGTGGTTGAAATGTAAATACATCATTAAAGGCTGAGTTTAGTGACTTTCACAAACACCGATACCAGCAACTGTGAAAGCAATTTCCGTACGCTGCGAGTCCTCTCTCGCTTCACCTCTCGTACATTCACTCTCATCATTTTTACTGTTTCACTCTCTCACTTTGAAAAACTACCCTCTCTCCCACACACATACTCCCACACCGCAGCCTTCCCTCCACTCTTTCCTCTCTTGCTATCGACTTTTTTTTAAACTTTTTTATTGTGAATTTTCCGTGTCTCTTGAGTTGTGCAGGGATTGGGGAGGGAGGGCCGTGAGCTCACTCATGGTGCCTGATGAATGGGGGGTGTCTTCGGCTGTTGGGAGAGGAGAGTAGCTTTAATATGTCATTGGAGAGGGGGCCAGGGAGGCTCTACTGGAGCAGGGTAGGGAGATATGTGAGGGATGGTGTGTGGCAGGAAGAGACCGTTGGGCATAGAAAAGAGTGATGACCATGGAAGACACAAATCCACAGACTGCCTTTGGGTAACACAAAGCTCTCCATTTCGTGTGCCCGTGAGCGCTGCGCACACATTGCAGATGCAGGCAGCTGTAATGACTGCCTGCACCTCTGTGTGTGCATCTGCATCAACACAGTACTCTTTGTGCTATATATGTGCACATACAGTATATTTAAAAGTAAGCATGGGTGTGGCCTGCTGGTATCCTGCTCATCTCCCTGGGTGTTCTGTGTCTGCACAGTGACGGATGACATAGGTGCACAGATGTGAGCAGGCAGAATAAAAGGTTCAGTTAAAAAAAAAGAAAAAAAGATGACACTTTTTGCTGAATTAGTAGAAAAGATCAACAAAGAGGAAGCTGAAAACAACCTACAGCAATAGAGCTTAAACAATTAGTCTATTATCAAATTAGTTGAGCAATGGAAAATGAATCAGAAACTACTTTGACAATGGATTCATTGTTTCTGTCATTTTTCAAGCAAAAATGCCAAACATCCACTAGAGTCAGGTTGTCAGATGTGAGGATTTGTTGCTTTTCTTTGTCATATATGAAAGTAAAATGAATATCTTCTGGTTTTGAACAGTCGTTTGCATAAAAAAAGCAATTTGAAGACGTTACATTGAGCTCTTGGAATTTAGAATGGGCACTTTTCATTATTTCCTGACATTTTATGGACAAAACTATCAATCAATTAATAGAGAACATAATCTGCAGATTAATGAAAATAATCATTAGTTGCAGCCCTACAAACTTGTCATGAATAAGTCATACAGATTGTATTCTCCATAATACTGTTATGTCCCTCGTTGTTTCTTTAGACATGATTTAACCATTTACAGTGTTTATCTGAGAATACTTTGATTGATATGTCTCCACCACTGTCACCTATGAATTCTTGTCCATTTATTGTACTTGCCAAATAAACTTTCCATACCCTTCAGTACAGTAGATAGCAAAGAAGTCTGCTTTAGGCTAGCTACTGTAGTCAGCCGGCCGTTATCTTTTAAATAACCGTCGAACCAATATTGCCATGCTGGCAGCAAAAAAAGTCTCCTCAGCTCCAGAGTTCAGAGAACACCAGCGATAGCAAATGTGCCTTTTCTTAGGAGATAAGTATATGCGGTGACTGAGTCAGAACTTGTCTATCAGCTCCTCTCTGATTGAATTTTAGCAGATTATCGTGGCAGATGCAGCCCCATAATGTAGAGACTCTCTGAAGTTACGGTGTGTGGCTGTCGGGCATCAGTACTTTGAGCTGTGGCTCTTTCATGGGATTAATTCATTAAGTGCAAAGGAGACATATCTATAGGTATTATTTTAACATAGATTAAATGTATAAGCCTATGCACTTTAGAAAATCACAGAGCAGCGTCCTGGTGCAGGTTGCATTGAAGACGCTGCTGCCCCAGTGGTTTCTACCGAACTGCCAGGTGCTCAACACTGTATTCCCTTATCCAGGACTCTGGGGCACTGCATCACCTAAACAGTGCACACTGTAATTCCCCTAAGCACTACATGTTGCATAATGGCTCCTTTCAGAGGACTGTCTCTGCCCAATAAAAAAAGAGAAAAAGAGACAAAACCCCAAACGGGAATAGAGTGAATAGATCAGAATATGTTGAAGCCCGTTATCTTTACAAACATGACAACATACTACAAGATTCGGATATAGCTACAAATTCCCGCCATAGAAAAGATGTAAGTGATAAAGTGAACAATACTCCATAATACTCCATAATTCAGCTTAAAACAAACAATGTATGGATTAAAGCTGAGTGGTGGGTGGTGTGTTTTCAGCTTGCAATGCAGCAGCAGCTACTAGCCAGTAAATAGCAGTTTGTAGTATCAATAGTACTTTGATGGCGTTAAAATACATTGCTGTGTTGAATGAATGAGTGTGTAGTTGATGATGATAGATATGGCTGTGTTGTACTCACCCAAACCTACGCTCTGAACTCTATTATCTAACATAGCCTGCAATCAAATGATGCTATATGAACTCAAGTACAACACTCTAATACATTAGGCCAGTGGTTCCCAACCTGAGGGTCTCAAGATGAATCTGAGGGGTCACGAGATAATTAGAGATAAGAAGGAGAAAGATTTCTGTCAAACATAATTATGTTTACTTGTTTCTGACTTTTCTCCATTTTTTCTTGTGAAATAACTGATACTTTCACCTCTTCTGGGCTCTAAAAATCCTAAAAAATTAAACAACCTGAGTAGGAAAAATCAGTCTTTAGTCAAACTGATCACAGCTCATGTGTACACTAAGACCATAACCAGTCACAACAATGCTTCATTTTAAGGGGTCACAAACTAAAAAGGTTGGGATCCACTACATCAGGCGACTACACCCTGTCCAGTTGTACTGTGTGTTAGAATGTCAAAGCTCACCTGCACACTTGGTCCTGCTCACAAGAGGCGGCCCAGGTGGGCCGGTTCCCCCCTCTCCAGGCCGAGTCAACAGCACACTGATGTGGTACTCCGTGTCTGGATCCAGGTGCCACAGCTTATAGGTGACCATGTTGACTCCGTGCACCTCTGACCACGGAGACTGGCTGGCACGGTACTCAATCTCCTTCCTGATAATGGGGCCATCTCCCAGGATGGAGTTGGTGTTGAGCTGGATGATCAGGTAAGTGGAGCCGGCGCGCAGCAGCTGAGGTGGTGCAATGGGGGACGGAGGTACTGTGAGAGGAAATGAAAAGCAGTGTTTTTTGCTTTCCTGTTCAAACACATGTTGATATTGGTGAAAGCATTTGCTTGCAGGACCATAGCGCTGCTGCACAGTCTGGGGAGGTGAAGTTGTGGTATTCATTTTATTAATCAGTTGTATGCAAACAGATTTCTCATTATGTTAAAGCCCACTGAGCCTTAAGAGTCCCTAGAGACTGCAGGATGTGAGCAGGTCAAACTGCGCTCAAATAGCAGATTAGTCATACCTATTAACAAGACATTCAGATCCTTGCATCACTTTTAGCAAAGTGGTGAGTGAATAAACAGCTGTGTATGCAGTGCACTGAATGTGTATGATCTTTGTAACTGAAGGATTAAGTGCTGTACATCTTTTTCTCTAACTGAGCGTTCTGTCCTCACAGCTGGTCACCGTGATGAAAGAGGAGACTCTGCATCACTGTCGGTAAAGATTGCCAAACCAAGGATTAATTCCAGAGCCCACCGGTCAAATGTCACTTACTGGCAGATCCAAGCGACTGAACAATTACACGGGCAACAGTGTGAGGGAGGGAAGGGAATGCAAAAGAAATGAGGACAAAGCATGAGAAAAGATCAGAGTAAGATCTGTGGCTGTGACTAATCCTTCATTCCCGCAGAGGCGCCTCTGTCTTTTATGGCCCTCCTCTCTGTGGGCTTTCAACATTACCAGCACTTCGCCTCTACTCTATGCTGCCTCCCTTTGCCTTGACTTAGCCTGCAGCAGCTCATCTTTGGGCTGTCAAGGACTGCATCCATAATGAAAGGCCAAATTTAGGCCACAGGCAAGCAGCCAGTGGGGCCAAATTTAAAAGAACTCACTGATTTCTTTTTTTTTCCTTGTAATTTATTTTGTTTATTTTACGCTTTATTTTTCTCTCAGTATATTATTAGTTGTCTTTTTCATTGTTTCCCTCTGTGTACAGAGCTATTCTCAAACTAAACATCGCTCTCAGTGCTACTTTCTGTTTAATTAGGATTTCTCTGTACTGAGTTTTATGCTTTAACAGGCTACGAATATCTGAAAACACATCTTCAAATGTGATCAGGATCAGAATATAACAACTTTGGGGCCACAACAAAAGCCAGAGACCTGCAGTACCTTAAGGAGAAAGATGAAAATGTTTTATTCATTATGTGGACATGTTGCTGTCCTCTACGGGGAAATAAGAGAGCTTCATCATGATTCCTGCATGCAGTCTACAGTCTTGAAATGAGTGGATCCAACTCATTAAGGGGGTGATTAGGCTCTTCTCAGCAGGGCAGTAGGGGGAAAGGGATTTATGAAAGTCTCGTTAAGGACTCGGTCTCAGCTCCTGTGAAATAGATTACAGAGTTACAGCCGGTTGACTTGAACATGACTTACAGCCGGCCATCACATCTACTCGTGGCGCAGAATGAGCAGTGCCAAAAATAACATCTCCATCCTGATTATAAAAAAAGGAAGGAAAGCAACAACCACATGGACACAATAATATGTATTTGCTGAGAGTGTGAGCACGCTAAATGGGATTTCATGGCCTTCAGTGAGCGCATTCACCGACTCCTCATTTACTGGCAGCTGCTGGTGAGAGGGTTTAGTAACATTTTGGCAAAAGGGCTCCATTTTGCACTGTAGCAATCGGTCTGTATCACAATACTAAACCTATACCATGCTTCAACCAATATATCAACCAAATGGATTTACTTCATGCTGTAACAAAACAAGACGGAGAGTCTACAGCCATGCTAGCGGCTGTGCTCTGTGTGAGCTAACATCAGCATGCTAAAATGCTCAAAATGACGGTGCTTACATGCTAATGCTAAGCAGGTATAATGTTTACCATGTTCACCGTCTTAGTTTAGCGTGTTAGCATGCTAACATTTACTGTTTAGCACTAAAGACAAAGTACAGCTGAGGCTGGCGGGAATGTCTTTCGTTTTGCATGTATTTGGTCATAAACCAAGGTACTGGACAAACAGAATTTTGGACCTGATGATGGCGCTAGAGGAAAAGTTAAGAGTTCACCAAAAAGTCATTAGGATACATCATCTGGGGACCATGAATGTTTGTACAAAATTTCATGGCAATCCATTTCACAGTTGTCGAGCTATTTCAGTCAGGACCAAAGTGCTGGACAGACCAACTAACTGATCGACCGACCAACAGGCCGACATCCATGAAGCCACGTTGCTTGCTTTGCTAAAAACACGTTTTGCGCTCCCTCTAACTGTTTTTTGCTCTGGCATCTGTCTCTTAAAAAAATGTAATAACAGGAGGAGCATACAGTAGAGGACAAGGAGATTGGGAATCTTTCACATACTCTTTTCCCCTTCTCATCTTCCCTTTGCTGAGGGCCAGAGTTTGTTATGCCATCAAACCATCCCGCAGCCATGTCATTACTATGCTGTCAAAGTGGTGTCAGGCTGTGGGGTTGGAGTGAGTAATGGGAGTGAGGTCACCATCTGTGGTACATGATATGACAGGGGCTGCAGGAGTCCAAGTCAAGTGAACAGCTTTTTGACAGAGAGCTGAAGAGCTGAGTATGGCAGCCTATTTGACAACTCCAGCTCAGAAAACAACACATGTCAGAGAGATTGTATTTGCCATCCAAAGAGCCTTCATGTGTGTCGAGCACCATACAATTTGTGATTGAGGAGTTTTACAGAAATCAATTTGAAATAGGTGTCCATGATTTCCGCCGTCATGCACAAATTATGTCCTATGGGTAATCTAAATTCACACTAGTGGCTATCACTGCTTGTTATGATCAGTTTCATTTTAAATTCTCATTTGAATCACACGCAGTAATCTACTGTGACCAAGAATAGCAGAAAATCACGTTAACATAAAAACAGCAGGAAAACTGATGGTTGGGAAGACAGAAAGAGAAGGAGGAAAAAAAACCAAAAGACAACAATGAGAGACAAAGAAAAGAGAGAGTTTACCTTTGACAACAAGTTCAGCAAAGTTTGAGACCCCAGAGCCCCTGGGGGACTGAGTGACACAGCGGTAAAGGTCTTGATCTGTCCGCTGGACGCTGTCTAGCTGGAAGGATACCACAAAGCGCCGGTGACTCAAGTGCTTGACTGACGCCGTTGTTAAAATGTCCCCATTGTGTCTCTGGAAAGCAGGAAAGGACAGGGTCAGAGAAAACAGGAAGGGTCATCGTGTCCCTCTCTCGCTGAGACACAAACACACACAGGTACATGTCATCTCATACAGTGTATTATGCGCAATAGCTACACACACACACACACACACACACAGTTATAGAAAAATAATGTTCAGAATAGAAGCAGAAGAGGCAAAGATATCTTGACTGCTACTGTAGTCCCTACTTTAGTAGGAGTCAAGCTTCCAAACCCTGGATCCTATACTTCCCATAATGCAACTCCATATAGTCTCTTCATTAGACCCTCCCTCTGGTAAATGCCTACATCTTTCAAACTCCATACCGCCAACACAGGCCTCCACAGCCACAGAAGACATTGTACAACTGTTTTCACAGGCTGAGCAGCACTCAACATGTCTTGTAAATTGACCTTCATGTGTAAAATTGTGCACAGTTTCTTTTCAAATATTGGTTATTAAAAAAACACATGAAGAACAGAGATTTAAAACCTGTTTGGTAAAACCTTCTGGAGAAATTTGTGCAAACAGTATGGATGTGTATGTTTTTTTTTTAGACAAAGCACAAAAGTAGGTGTTGTTTTTTTTCATAAAATTCGTCCCCAGAATATTTGTATACTGTAAGTGTGTTTTATATTGTGGCGAATGTTTGTATATAGTCAGTTGAGAAATTTATTTGTATTGTTCCAGTGTATGTTTTTTATTTATTTCCTTTTGTTTCCTTCCTTTCTTGTATTTATGCTGTGCCTATATTAGGTTGGTTATATTAATGTGTGTTGTATATATTGATGTGTTTTTTATTAAAAACATCCAGGTACACATACCATCCCTCTTATTAACACACACACATATTACCACACAACACTCATTACCTACTGTAGCCCTTGTATGCAGTTAATGCTCACTGAACTCCCGGGACACTAAGCTAATAATGTAACAAAACACACTTAAATTATTGCTATCTGGGTCAGCTCTTCTTAGAGCCGTGTGATTAAAAAGGAGGATTGTCCAATTGTGTGCAATTTAATTAGAATGGCAGGACCATCTCTCTGATTTAATCATGCAATATGACAATCAGACATGCTTTAATAAAAACAAATGAATTCTTGTTAAAATAATAGTGATTATGGGGGTAATACATGTCATGAGTGTCGTCCCTTAATGGAGCCCATCTACAACCTCAAATCGTCCTTGGTGTGCGATGCTATTGAACCAAACATTTAACTGCTCAGCAGTTAGAATTCGGAGGCAGATGGGCTTTAATGCATTAAGGTTTAATCAGTTTAGTAAATAGGCTAATGGATGAATCACAGCATGTTGACTTTTTTTGGGGGTGTAAACCTAAAAAAAGAAGAAACAGCAGAAATGGCTGTAGGACAACTACTCGTTTTAGCGTAAAGCAGAGGATCTCAAAGCAGAAACAGAACATAAACAAAAAATGAGTTGGGGCAGAAAGCGAGAAACAGAGAGAAATAGTGAGGGAGGAAAAACAGAGAGAGAGAGAGCGATTCAAATGAATGTTGTATGATGCACCTTGCTGTTGCACCGTGAGAGGCATTTCTCACATTGTTCCACACCATTAAAACCACTAGCATCCGTCAAGTCCACGCAGTCTCAACAAAACACATTGAATCTGACATTTTTCCCCATGTTTTCAGGCCATTCTCTTTGTGTGAAATGGTGGACATGAATCTTGATACTCATCCTTTTGATCTGCCAGTTTTAACAGAATACAAAGCATGTGAGCACGCTGGGATTAACAAGGAAACCTCTGGGTAATGCTAGGCCATCTCGGCTTCTGTTGTGCTTCTGATTTGGGCCTTCAAAAAACCCACAGACCACACAAACCTCGGGCCGAGCCTTACAAACAAACACATAAACACACACCCGCTGATTAGGGTTAAGCAGGCAACAAATCTTGTGACCGCAAGGAATGAAAAAAAAATCTCAATCACACACTCCTGCATCCTCCCTGTATCTTTCATATCTCCTTGTCACTACCTAGCCTGTGGATTACAGAAAGGAGGCAGGGGAAATCAGGATAAATCAAATAAGCATGAGATCATTTCATGTTACGTAAACAATCTGGCTGTAGCTAATTGGCGAGGAAACGACGAAACGATCTGTTAATCTGGCAGGCGTGTGCAGCCAAGACTGTGCTGCAGCTGGTACGACAGACACAATGAACACAAAAGGGCACGACAACAGAAAATAACAGTGATATGAGTTCATATGAAGAAAACAGCTCAGGCAGACATGTGTGAACCAGACAGAGCAGACAGAAAGACGGTGAAGAGGACAGTAAAAGGTAGAGGAGAGGCAGGGAAAGAGCATTCCGGTGGCCTGGAGATCTCATTACAGCAGGCGCCTGTATGGTTATGCCAGCTAATTACCCAAAGCATTTGTCTTCATCCTTGTGTTGTGACCAAATGGGTGTTTTGATAAAGTGTTCAGAGAGGTGGGAATGAGGACTCTTGAATTACATAAATCACACATCTCCCAGTTTCAAACAATACAGTAGGTTTGCCTGAGGTCAACCATGATTAACACTGGCTGTAGTGGGTGGTAAGATGCTGGCAAAAGGAGTGAATGTGTGGCTGTGCAGTAATTGCAGCATGAAAAAAAAAGGAGCCCTACAGCACAATGACGTTTGGTCCTTTAATCAGGGCTACATAAAGAGGAGGACTTTAAGACCACAGAGTTATTCCCACCAGAGGTAAGGACTGTATGGCCGGTCTGACCTTCACTGAGCAAGCCATTCTAGATGAAAAGACAGATATCTAAACCACAGCACATGATCTGAATTAAAATAGGAGGCAGTGAGGAAAGCAGAGAGAACACTATGATCCTATAAGCAATGTAACTTTTCAAAGGCAGTGAAGTGAGGAGGCGTCAAGGCCTTCATGGCCTTCACAGCATTAGAACTACAGTCTGCAATCTTTATTTAAGCACAAACACGTCTGGAGCACATAATGATTCGAAAACAGAGGAAACCTTGTAGCAGTGGTTATCTAGGGTAACACCCTCCTACTACTAACTACAAAGAGATGCAAAACAACCACAAAGAGATGCAAAACAACTACAAAGAGATATAAAACAACCACAAAGAGATATAAAACAACCACAAAGAGATATAAAATGACCACAAAGAGATATAAAACGACCACAGAGAGATGCAAAACGACTACAAAGAGATGCTAAACGACTACAAAGCAATGCCAAACAACTACAAGAAGGCGCAAAACAACAACAAAGAAATGCAAAATGGCCACAAAGAGACACAAAATGGCCACAAAGAAATGCAGAATGACTACAAGTTGATGCAAAACAACCACAGAGAGATGCAAGACAACTACAAAGAGATGCAAAACAACTACAAAGAGACGCAAAAGACCACAAAGGGCTGTTGTTTTGTGTCTCTTTCAGTCTTGGTTTTCTGCTCCTTTGTAGGACGGGTGGGGGGCCTTTAATATGTCTATGCCCAGGGGCCCATTGTCTCATAATCTGTCCATGACCTGAAGTACCTCTAAAATAAAGCGGATTCAGTCAGTCAAGAGTGAAGAGAAGTGAAAAGAGTGTTTTGGAGGTAAAAATACAACAAACACAAAGACACACAGGTTCCTTTAGCTATAAAGTCCACCGTTAAACCACTGACCTCCAGCAGGAACTTCTCAGCCTCCGATGCCCTTCCAGCAGCAACACACTGGAAAGTAGCATTTTGCCCAGCATTGACCTCCTCATCTCCTAGCCTGGAGAAGTGCGGCGCCTTATCTAAAGAGACAGACAGAGAGAGAAACGCAGTGAGATCAAAAGACTCCATTACCTTTCAGCCATTCACAATGTCAGTCAGCTACACAAGATACATTTTTATCAAGGCCTTTCTGGCTTTTCAAATCCATAAACAAGAATTTCAGACATTTCTGCTTCAGAGAACAACTTTATCCAATGTTTGTTCATAATTAATTTGATATCACGAACATTCACCAAAAACATAAAACAGATTTTCTCAGCTGAAACTTTAAAGCAGTACTAAACTTGAGAACTGACTTTCTACACCCATTTTGAATTCAATTCACTGTGCTTCGTTTGTGCTGCGATTGTATTGATGTACACTAATGCATATAACTTTTCCTTTATCTTTTCAACTTCTTATGTATTTCTTTTTTGATTGCTCGTAGCAGTTTGCAAAAATGAACTTACAAATGCAGCTGCAGGAATAAAACAAAAATAAGCCAAAACAGAATAGTATAAAAAGTAATATATCTTTTGATTCTTTTAGCTTTTTTTTTTGCCTGTGTTTGTGTATTTGTGGTGACAGTGGAGGACAGAAGTTGTCGCATACTTGCTTTCCACTTCCCCCACAGCACATCACAACTTTGTGCGGACATGATAACATTAAAAAAACATAAAATTCAAAATGCTGGAATAAAAAAAAGTGTTAAAATATACAGTTTTAATAAGACAAAAAATGTGTATTAGTGTGTAAATGTATGTGTTGAGAGGGTCACTCAGTGTCCATTACCACATAACTTGCTAACAAACAACATAAGATTAGAGTCAATCTATAGATGAGCAGAATGTGGGAGTGAAGAAGGAAAGCCACAGAGTAAAGCATCCATCCTCCACATTTTGAGTAATAATGTCCCAGCATGCTGTGCGGAACTGCCAATGAGTCAGTGTGTGGGAGTAGCCCTCTCACCCAACTCCGTGATTAACAATAGAGCAGTGAGAACCAGACCCCTGCAGAGCCAAATCACTGGGTAAACGCCGGCAGCACTGCATGCCATCTTTGAGAAATAGGGTAGGACAAGTCGACATGTCACTCTGGATGATTGACAGGAAGAGATGGCTGAGCAACAGTGAAGCTGAAGCATCAGGGAGAAGCAAATGTTTGGGTCTCACACATCCCCTGCTTGGTTTTGCACGACACTGTGTTGCTATCTAGCAGAGGGGGGAAATGACAATTTGCTGATCTTGTTTGTGTACAGTAAGTAATAAGGGAGTGCTCGCAGCTGTACCCCACAGGTGGCCATGTTTCCTTTGAGTGACTCTCCCTCCTAAGGTTAATTCATAATTCATGCTTGAGAGCCAAACATAAACAAACACCGAAATGAGTGTGAATGGGGAAAAAAACACAGGCCTTACAGTTGGCAAGAACTGCTGTGTTATACAGCTAAATGTGTCAGATCTTATCCTCAGGACTCTTTAGCGTGATAAATATTTCATTGGAGTGCAACACTGGTTTCAGAGTCAAAGACTAAGACTCAGGAGAATAAAACAGAAATGTCAACCATGCTTTATCCAGAATTCACCCAAAAAAAAAAAGGAACTTGTTGAGCTTTTATTTTATTTCATTCTTTACAATGCGACACTTCCCTTCATTTTTTCACTCCTTCTTTCCTCGCACTGTTCGCTGCCAAGTAATGCAGGCTGGCCATGTGCCACATCATAAGGCTTGCTCAGGTCTTGATGAGAGTCTTAATTATTTAATGGCCACAGTGGGAGCATTCAGAAGATGCCATCTGCTGTCTCGGGGAGAACTGGGGTGGCTGACTGGGTGGTGTGCATACAGTAGGGGCACGAAACAATCTCACAGCCGGAGTTTAATAAAATCACTGGTGGTATCCTCTGTCGCATGGCATCCCTGAAAAGTCCAACACTATTGAGTTAACGATGGGGGATATATAAAAATGAACAGGGACATAACACTGAGATATCTGTCAAGCTCGTGTCAGTTATAGAAGTCACTTAAAGCAGTGTGGACTACAGGTGTTAAATGTGCTATGAGCCCTTGTGTTCAGTGGTGGGCTGTGCAGGGAGTGTGCAAGTGACACAGAGAGACTTTGTCCAGGTATTAAGCTCAGGGGGCTTAGTGAATATGTTTTACACAAGGTCCCCAGGGGCTGACAACACGCTGAACTGCTACCCTCACTTTTCCACCACTGACACATAAAGCCCTCCACTGCAGGGAGCCATTGGTTACAAAAAAACCCAGCCTGAGCAGAAGGCCTTTTCATAAAGCTTTGAAATGTAGCGCTTGATGGGGAAGAGAAAAAAACCCTCTGTACAAAGTGACTTATAACAAAAAAACGACATCACACTTCCAGTCAGGCCAGAGAACATGAAAGTGTAGAAGTCTTCAGAGAGAGAATTCAAGATTTCACTGATTAACAAATACATTTGGCTGTCAAACAAGGCAGCAGGCAGAGCGGCAGGTGTGTTTTCAGGTGGAAGGGAGAGTTGGCATTTGGGTGTCACAGTGTTTTAATAGCACTGCTGTTGCCGCAGGATGCCTCAGGACAACCTGCAGTACTAATATAAAAGGTCGATCAGCCATTACTCTTCTCCTCATCCTATTTATGTTTCATGCTGCTTTGAAATACATTCCCCCCCCAAACCACTAAACCTTTTTTTTTTCCTCCAGCACCTTCTGTAATTGCAATTCATTGTCAGAACTGGCACTTACAGCAGGGATAGTTGAGCACCATGATGTCATCTATGGCAATGTAGCCTCGCCGCTCCCTGGAAACGGTTGCCTCAATCAGTACCTGCAACAGGGAAGTGAACGTGAATACATGATGAACAGATTTAATTCATAACCAGAACAGCTACAACACACACTTGTGACTAACCTAAAGCTCTCAAAGCTGAAGTGTAAGAGCAATTTTCTAAATAACACAGAGGGCTGAGTGAATTCTCTTGCTCTTGTCCCCTTTCTGTGACAGAAGCATTAATTACAGACAAGCCCATCACCACATCCTTGCACATCTGCTGACCCAAAACAAAAAGCTAGACAATGAGAGAAATGAGAGGAAGATACAAGCATGAAAATAGAGAGATGGATACGTTTTGCCTCAGTCCGCAGGGCCAAGAGAAATAATAGCTTTATCAGGAAGCACACAATATGCGCCTGAGTCATGAGCCCCATTCTACATTCAGGGCGCAGGCTGCCGTGAAGCCATAACAGCAGATAATACAGCTTGCGCAGGGCCATGAGACTCGAGGGAGGACAAAGCTCCATACCTTCCTATGGAACAATGAGCTGGATGAACAGTGGGCTCTCATGAAACCTAATCAATATCAAATCACCATCCTCGGTAATAGCGCGAGAGTTATGAGACATGGGGGTGATGTTTGTTTTCGCGGCACCAAGGACAGTCTTCCATCCATGCGTTTGATCGAAGGCCAGCTTTGAGTTATTGTTTCTCATAATCCTCTGACTAAATGATTACAACATGGTTCCTATCACTGGGTCTTGATTTTTACCGAGGCCGCCACACACTCAAACTACCTTACATCCTCCAAGCTACTTTAAATGTGTGTGTCTGACGTGTGTGTTTACATTCAGGCGCAGCTGAAATAGGTTATGCAAGATTGGAGTTCACTCTTCTCAAAATCAGACCATTGAATGAAGACAGGTTATAGTAGCTTGTGTACAATTATTACATTAAGGCTGGGTATCTGAAATGTTTCTATACTGGTGCCAATGTGATACCTGAGATTCAGTGTTGATACAAAACAAGACGTTTTTCTATAAGCATGAAAGTTAATTCTTGACGTTGGAGACAGTAGTTTGACAAAGACTTAATTAAAAGTCTACTAATTAGCTTGTGCCAGAGATTTCAAACACATCTCATGGTCTACCTCAGCAAATGGAGTCCTGAGTCCTGGTGAGGATGGTGTGGTTGAAAGCCCTGAAAAAAAGCTAGTAAGTGAACAAGTTGTGATTTTTTTTTTGTCAGGATACTTTTTTATATCTAACTTTTGAAGAATACCAAAAGGATTATCTACAAAATCCTTCTCAAATGCATGAATCACAGAACTAAATTACATCAAGACAGGTGAAAGTACTCTTCTGCCCTCACCACGTGTTTATGTTTGGCTATGCGGCGAAAAAAAAAGTGGCCGAGACAGGAGCTGACTTGATTCTTACCATTCATTTTTTGCCTTGCAACACAAGACTTGTTTCTTTGAACATGAACGTTCTTTCTTGACATTGGAGACAGTAGTTTGACAAAAAAAAAATCTTGAGGTCCACTAATTAGCTTGTCCAAAGATTTCAACTGCATGTCATGATCTGCCTCTGTGAATGGGGTTTTTTTGTTTATTGTCTTTCATGTGATGCGGTTGAAAGCTCAGGAAAAAGCTACAAAGTGGACCTTGAGGTAAGATTTTTTTGTCAGGATACTTTTTTGATAACTCACTTTGAGGAACAGTCAAAGGATTTTCCACAACCCCCTTTTTCTTTTTCTCAAAATAAGCCAAACTTCTCACAAGCATCAGTCATATAACTAAATTAAATCAGGAAAAGTTAAAGTACCTTCTAACTAATTTTTGTCTGTGTTGGACAGCAACAGTATGACATGAGGATATTGATTGCATTTTTCCTGATTTCCTGTGCCTATACCAAAATGATACCTCACAAAACCTCACTTTGAGGAATTTTTCTTCACAACCTCTTTTCTTTTAAACAAAATAAGCCAAATTTCTCAGTGTTTCATTTTGTCTTAACACAAAGCAGCCATACGAGAACTTTGCCCACATAAAATAATCTATAATTTGCAACATTATTATTTATCTCGGGAAATATCTCATCAAAAGATTCACAATCTGACTGGACATTCAATGCCAACGTTTGGTATCAAACTGTGTTTTAAACACATTGCTGAAGACACATTTCACACAAAATGTATTGAAGTTCGATATCCAGACCAATAGGAAACCCAGATTATCTTCACCACCACAATCCGCTTGTGTTTGCACACCTAATTTAAGAGTCACAACAACAACTCCAGGACCTCTGGCCCAAATTCCAGCCTTCCACAGTCAGCAGGACAGAGATAGTCCACCTCCCTGGACTTAGAAAGGAAGACGTGTGATTACAGCAACAATTGGTGTGACAACAACCCTGGCCATGTACAACCCCTAAAGGCACCCAGAGTACACCGGCACATCATGATGGGATGTGAGGAGATTGGGGTCAGCTAAAAAACTCCTGACAGAATGAGACGCAGAAAAGCCAGGTGTGCAGAGAGAAGAGAGGGGAGGCCAGAAGCTGACAGAAGGAGAGGTGAAGTGGAGAGGAGAGGTGAAAGGGGAAGCAGGAGGGAAGGTTTTGGCTGCTGGGTCTCAGTATTGGAGAGTGACCCTGCTCTGTCTATAGCTGGCTGCTCTCCTCCGGCTCAAGGAGGAACGCTGAGGCTAATCTCCTTCTGCCAGAGTCAATTTTCCTGTTTGTTCCCAGACACTGCTGGAAACTGAGCTAGAAGATGCCACTGCCTTTAAAAAGGAATATTAACATTTCCTGTTTTCATCATATCCACTTTCCCCCCTATTCCAGGCGGTCTATTTTCTTTAAAGCCTGTGCAGGGTCCGTTTCTCTCATTTCACTCTTTCAATTTTTCACTGTCTTTCTTTATTTATTTCGGTGTCCATCTTTTTCTTTTGCCGCCTTCCTTCCTCCCTATTGTGCACCTGCATAAAGATGCAACATTTACAGCAATGAAAACACAATATCCTTCAATATGTTGACCCGAATTAGCTGTGTAAGCACGCGCTGCCATGCCGTAAGAGTAACATCAAAATTAGCCAGAAACACTGATTAGGCTTAATGGTATACAAGGAAGAGAAAAAAATGTCTTGAAAGTCTAATTGAAGGTGTTATTACTCTCTGCTGGGCTAAAGCACTCTATAAGAGATTGATTACTGGTTAATCCTCAGTCTTCTTAGCCATTAGGATAGGAGGTTATTAAGAGGGAGACATTCAGAGCATTTGTTTCAATAAACAACCTTCCCAGATTTTTATTGAAAGCCACTTTCCCAATGAAACTTTTCATATGCCTGTACTTTATTCTAATAAATGGCTACTTTACTTCCAAAGGATAAAAATGCAGGAATCATCTTCTGAAGAAAAGAATAACAGTGTGACACGCAGTGATTTATGACTCATATAAAATGCACATCAGGAGAACATATTACATTACCCTGTTAGATTGGCTTTTAGAAGCAATTGTAATGTATACAAATCAAGAGACGATTTATCTGACCCTATAAACCAGCTTCTACCTTTTTCCATTCCAGTCAGGAGACCCCATTAGACACAGATGGATTTCACTCACCATTAGATGCAGTCATAGATAAATAACTCCTTAAATATTCACAGACAAAAGGTCACGTGCCGCAGTAAATCTGCTCAGGTGGAAAATGCCAAAGGATAACGGTCTGCGTCTGAGAATTCGGTGTAAATGTTAGGAATCTCAATTCACTCTCAGCGGGGGGAATGGGAGATATTATCAGACAAAGCTGGGACATGAGGATTCTCATTTACAAGTCTTTGATGCGCCTCCCGCTTTCTAAATTGTTCCTTTTTTTTTTNAAAGAAATGAGTCTAATAAGTAGTAGTAAGTTCAGAGCATAAAGACTAGAAGCAGGGGAAAACAACACGTTATATCTCGTTTATACAAAATACATTGCAACCTTACGGTGACGACGAGACTTCAAGAAGTCATTGCACCCAGGCAAGAAATAGTCCAGCATATAACTCCCTGTAAAACCTGAACCTGTCCTTTTTAGACTTTGGCTTTTGCACATATTTAGCGAGGAGATACCTGGTTTATTCAATCTGCACACAAACAGAAAAGTAAAAACGACACTTGTGGTTTTGAGGTTACATGCTGGAACTATTTCTTGGCAGTTAACAGTTAATCTGTCTGCCCTACTGTGCTGCACAGTTGCTAGATACGTTCAGTGAGTGCAGGACTTTGTACAGGTCTCTGTGCAGGCGTGATGGTGACAAACCTGGCAACCTCCCCGTGACGACATGACTGCTACGCCCAGCTGTTTTTTGCTAAGATATAGTTCCAAGCAAATGTTTCCACTTTGGGAAGAGCTAACAGTTTCCTCTTACCTCCAGGCTAAGCTAGGCTAACCACGTGCTGACTCAAGCTCCATACTTAACACACAGATGTGAGATTGATATCGATCTTCTCATCTCACTCTTGGGAAGAAAGCGAATAAACATATTTCCCAAAATGTTGAACTAAACCTTTAATACAATACTCACATGTCATATGTCCATTGAGAGAGTTCTTGGTTGCTGTAATCATTCCTCCTGTCCAAAGTGGCAGTGAAGAGAGCTCTTCCTAGCGTTAAAATATTGTAAGAAATAGGTGACAAAATCTACAGTCCTTGTAGAAAAAAAAAGTTAGCCAAGTGCCAGTGGGTATCTTCCAAAGTTTTTTTTTGTATCCTCAAAAGTTAGTCTGAAAGTCTGAAGTTAGTCTTGAAATTCACTCATTTTTCTTTCCTAGACAGTGTGTCCTTGCTGAGCTATGGCAGACGGATACGTCCTGGTAGTCTATAAGTTTGCGGCCATATGTGGGTTTGAAACCTACAGTACACACAACTATCAGGCAAAAGACACCCACTCACTTCAACTAACTTAGACAGCTAAAGCCTCATATCAGCTTCGGATTAACTAATGCATGTTTGCATGGAACAAGGACTGCGGATTTTGTCCCCTATCTCTTACAGTGAAGTCTTACTGGGACAAGACCATTTCATGACCAGCATGGACAGGAGCAATGATTGTACTGAAGAAAAAACTCCTTCAATGTACATTTGACATGACATATGAGGGTTGCATTAAGAAAGAATTTAAAAAAAACCCCAACCTATCCTTAACATCTGCAACAGATGTAGTGAAAGAGGGGATACATAATAAATGCGATATCAACATGTGGGGGAAAAAATGCAACACAGACAAAAAGCAAGTCTGAAGAAGGTTCTGACATTTGGAAGGAGACGAAGTAGAGAGAAGAAAGTGAGAGACGGTAAAGAGGGGAGGGGGACATGTCTCCGGCTCTAGTTGGCAGTCTTGGAGGGCTGGATAACATCTTTAATATTTGATAACAAGGTTCTCCAGGTATTGCAAACACTTCTACCAATAAGAGGCAGAGAGAAATATGGCAATGTACACCAGACACACACGACATCTTCAATCGAGACATCTCAAGGTGATCTTACTCCCTTAGATTTCCACCCCAAAATCTATTGAACTCCAAATCCCAATTTCACAGCTGTAATAGGAAGAAGTGATATATGTGTAATGCTTGTCACCCCGTCATATATTAATATAAAAGGCAACCTGATCAGAGAACATAACTGAACTCGTGATTTATAACATGGACATGTTGAGAGAAAGACACAAAGTCCTGCATGAATGATAAAATTTTAGCAAAGTACTGAAGCTGTGAGTAATAAAGAAAATAATTTTTCAACTCACCAGGCAGGTTAACAAATAAGATTGGGGTGATTTTGGTTTTCAGCACATTAATTCTATTAGTTTTGGTGATTATCAGAGAATTGCTTTGACCGTTTTTAATTACATTCCACAATGACATTTTCAAGACACAAACAGTGACCGTGTGTGTTGTAAACAAGGTATTTCATTACACCCTAAATCGTGAAATGAGCAACCTTGAAATTAATCTCACATCTGTATCTGTGCGGTGCAAAAGGCTACGCTGACATTTTGTATCCCTGTGCTGTAGGCAAGGAACTGGGAGCTCTAATATGACCTGAAATCTAATAAGGCGGAAAAACCTGCGGATTTGAAAAGCATCTCCAAAATGATGTGTATTCTTCTGGGATTTATTTTACTCAGAGACAATGATGAGAAGTTCCTATTCTCCACCTCTGCTTCGAGAGAGTGCTTTGCTCGTTTAATGACTGCCTATCATTTAAAATCAAAGTGATTGTATTAGACTTGCTATGAAGCGGATATAACCCAAACCCTTTGGTATTTAAAGTCACACAAGCTGCAGCAAACGTGCTTTAGAGCGAAAAGTCTCAGGCGAATTTCAAGACAACTGTGTTGAAGCAAATCGGGCTATAACATTCCCATTGTTCCCCTTTTTTTGTGCTTACATAACTGTTTTCATTGCACTGTTGCTGGTTAACAACAGAGGATAGCTAGCACTAAGCTATCCTATTAAAGAAAACATTCAGCCTTGCACCTCCCCATTTACCCTTTTCTGTTTTGTCTGTGTAACAGAGAGCAGTGACGTGTTGCAAGGCAAGACCTTGTGTCATTCCACAGTGATGAGGTTTTTGACTGCTGAGGGATTAGCAATGTAAGCTGTGGTATATGTGACTTTGAGGGGGCAGTTTGTTTTGCACTCTTTGTGCTGAGAAGCGGCACAAGCTCAGCTGAGTTAAAGTAAAATGTGAAATGAGAAAGGAAGCAAAGAGGAAAAGCGTTGCTTTAATTCCTTGCATGCTGCAATTAGATACATTTTCCTCTAATGGTGCCAATACCTGGTGACCAAATTTAATCCAATAAATTTGAACACTGTGTTTTCCCCCACATGAGATAAAAGCAAGGCCATTAGCAGTTTAAGCTGTTCTATTAAAAGGCTGTACTGTCAATACTAATTTAAGTGTTAGGCCCATCTCTTTCTCCTGTACTGTTTGTCCTGTCTTCAGAGTCATCTACTCCTCCTCATAAGCCCATTATAAACCTCCTTCTCCAAACGGGAGCCTCTCATTGGAAGCCACAGCACAATTCTGACTCACCTATGAGCCATCACTGTTTACTGGGATATTTACAGGGCTGTGAGACAAGAAAGTACACAACTCCACTGGGGAAGAGGAAGGGAGGACAAGGAGCACACAGCCCAATTCAATAGTACTTGACAGAAAAAGAGAGGGCAGGATAAAACATGTCATTATTGTATTCATGACTTATCTGTCCTGATGTGGTGATAGGGCAGAAGTGGTTAGAGAGTCTGTTTTATAACAGAGGGATCACAGCTCAGCTCTCATTGCATCCATCAGCAGCCAAGCGCTGCTTTGCAAGACACTCAACCATTTTCAGCTCACTCATTGTTTAACATTCAGCATAAGAGCAACAGCTTAATACATTTAATAAGGGCATTGTAAAAGTAATGATTCACTTTGAAAACTGCATGAATTATTTGTTTTTAAATTGAGCTGATGAAGGGAGTCCTTGCTAGCATGTTTATGAGTGGCTGGACTGGAAGTAGCACTGATTAGCAGAGCTCGTAGTCATCTTGTATACTGATTTGCAGGTACTGAGATGACACCCAAAAACAAAGTATATAAAGAGTCTGTAAACTCAGCTCCACTAGTATCTGTGACTTAATGGGTATTCCCCATAGAGGGTTTATTTCAAAACTATTTCTAAAAAGCTGAGAGTTCCTCTGGCTCACTGTCTATGTTCTCATTTTAAATATATATCAACGACTTGAAAGAATGCTACATTAAAAAAGACAGAAGGAGGATTATTTTTAGTCTGCATTTAAAGGAAATTTCAAAATTCTGCACTTTCTTTCTGAGACTTAGAAGATAAGATCAATACAACTCTCATGCCTGCATGCTAGATATAAAGCTAGAGCCGGGAGGTGATTAGCTTAGCTTAGCATAAGGACTGGAAACAGAGGAAAACAGCTAGCCTGGCTCTGTACAACGGTAAAATAAATCACATACCAGCACCTCTAAAGCTCACTCATTAACCCATTGTATCTAGTTTGTTTAATTCATACAAAAACAGCTGCCTGGCAAACTCAAGGTGACAACCAGTCTCCAGGAAGTCACTGCGCCTTGCCAAGAAATAGTCCCGCACATAACCCTCCTTAAAACCACAACTTGTTGTTTGTACACTTCAGTTTTTGTACAGATTAAACAAATTAGATAAAACACGTTAATCAATGAGCTTTAGAGGTGCAGGTAGGTGGATCTTTTTTACCTTTGGACCAAGACAATCTAGCTGTTTTCCCCTGTTTCCAGTCTTTATGCTAAGCTATGCTAAGGTTTCCTGGTGCCAACTTCATATTTAGCATGCAGATATGAGAGTGGTATCTACTTTTTCTTTAACAACAAATCCCATGAGGCTTTGACAGTGCACCAGTGGCTAAGACTTGGGATACTGTATCTTTTTTAATTAAACTAAATAATCACCATTATACCATGGTCAAAGTGACAAGGCGTTCAAATACTATTATCCAGAAGAGTAGAAGATACCTATTCAGCTTACAATTATATTTCTCTCTACTGAGACTAAAGCTTGTAACACTTTGTATACTGTATGTCTGTGCATGGACCACAGCAACAAAACATTCTCTAAGATGTTTGTGTGTGAGTGTTCCTGTGTGTATACTGTAGGTCTGTTTGTCCCTGTTAACCTCAGACAGTTTACTTTATTTTCAGATCATGTGATGTTGGTAAAACAGTGTCACCCTACATCTAGCCCCCTGTTTGTACAAAGCCCTATTATTTACATAGTGAAGGTCAGATCTTGCAGGGCCGAACAGAATTTAATTAAGTTGGGGGGATTGACAGTTCTTGATAAAATGCACACTACTCAACTTAATTGCTTTTTGACAGCTCCGCAGAGTTTGCAAAAAAAAGAAATTGGATTAATAGATGGATATCCCTCGTGCTCACCTGACTGTACCATCTACAGACCACAGCACATCAGGCACCCACAGTAGATGCCAGTCAATGTCTGTCTACTACAAGTAGGCAATGACATGCCATGCAAATTGTTGGAATCAGCTGAATACGCAGTATACATGGCCTCAGTGGGTGGAATCTCTACCGGGCATGCCCACAAGAGACCTAGTTGGGGCCCTCGAGCGCTAACATTGGCTACATTCACAAGGGAATCAATGCTAATTAAATTGCTAATCCAAGTAATTAACACCAGATTCACCTCGAGGCTAAACTGAGTAGTGATCACCAGAGCCTTACTGTGTAACATTTTTCAGCTGCACAAGATGTCGGTAAACAGGTCTGCAGATCTTCACCATGAAAATGAAACCTGTCTTGACTGTTCAACTCAGTGTCAGAAGAGCATTTGGTTTCATTAACACATCATGAAATCAAAGTCAAAACACTACAAGCCTGATGAAGGACACAAAGTTAAAAAAGACACATTAGCCACATCATCACATGTGAGAGAAAGGAATCTCGAGCTGAGAATGACAGAGTTAGCACCTGGTATTCATTAGGCCAAAAGGTGCTGACAGCCAGCTCAACCTGGTGCCACTGCTTGGCATGAGATCCCGACGTGTTCCACACTGGACTGCCAAGCGGACCGCCATTGACTCGCACATACGCCCGTAGGGCCCCTGGACTGTGGCCATCACGACTGTACAGGAAGTAGCTGAACTGGACACAGTGCGTGTCATTTTCGCTCAGCGTCTGCAGCAGCAGCTGAGCACGATGACCCACGGCATGCTGGGAGGAGTTCACCAACATATAGGACCCTGGAAGAAGCAGAAGAAATACATCAGTTATTCATAGTATAATAACTTTATGGGTAAACACAACAGTGTATCACTTCTGTGGTCTGTTTACATTTTAATACATGTTGCCATTTCCTGTATGCTAAGGGAAGCGTCAGAGAACAACTCATGTTCTGAATGCCAAATATCAAAAGTTTTAAAGTCAGGATGATTGGTTTTGAAGCCAATCTATGTATATTTTAAATGGTAGGTATAAGCAATTTAAAGCCTAACAACATTGTAATCATTGTGTTCCCTCACCAGCTGTCATACATGCATCCAGAAGTTGTGGCAGTGAAGCATGCATTTTAAAAAGCTAGCTAAAATGCCTGCAGTGTTGAATCATTTTAAATTGGAAATTGAAAACAGCCAAACAGACACTTGCACTGTCAACAACGCTGGCCTTTGCAGAGGCAGTAATAACACCTCACTTTCTTATGTATTTTATATCAATTTATGGTATTTTATATACATATGTATTAGTTTACTGTGTTGTTTTCTTTAAAAATGAGAGCCATTAAAGGGAACGTAATGTACTACAAGTCTGCACTGTGTATTATGTAGTAAGATTTACATATCGGAAAGGGACTGTATCAGAAGATACAAAATATAAATTGATTATTAAGTTAAGAGAAATTCCTAAATCTAAACTTGATTGGCAGAAAATTAATTACTATAAGATAAAATGAACTATGATTAATGCAGTGAAAAAAACTGAATAATGTGCATAGAGAGTATAAATTACTTACATCAGCTTTTGTATTGTGAATACGTTTATAGCACAGTTTTTTCAACTGTTATTAGATTTATAGATGACTGGTGGAGGTTTGTATATGAGCCACTGAGGGATTTGTGTAAAGCAGACTCATATGAACTAAGGCAAACATGTCACAAAGGAACAAATCCGCTTTTAACCACTTTCAGCAGGGTGAATCCACATAAGAAAAATGAAAGTATTCTCCCGCAACTCATTGCTATATGTGTAGGCGGTTGATAACAGAAAAAGAAATGTGCCCTGTTGAATAAAAAGACACAATGGGTGTTGGCTAAGGCACTAGTTCTTGTGAATACTGGAGAGAGACACAGAGAACTAGTGAGAAATGGGAGAAAAAGCCGACAGACTGAGCGAGAGAAAGAACCGATGGCAGTTTTCCCTCTGCAAGGTGATGCCGAGGTAGGAAACAAGATTCACAAAACCCCCCAAAGCCTCCTCTAATCAGGATAACATAACCCCATTGCCCTTTGCCTAGCATCTGTCCTGCCTTGAGTCTGTGCCCGCTAACGTGATTAGCACAACAATGTTGGGAGACCTTCCTGTGTACTCACATAATCAAGCCTGTTGTCTTTGTACTCCAAGGTCTTTCTGTTCTCAGTCAGAAATGAGCCCGAGAGACCAGACAGTCACAGCCTTGGCGCCAGGTGTCCTGAAGACATTTATTCTCCACTCAGACGTAATAGCATGTGAATGCTGAATTGCCAGACAGACAAAGAATTCTTTACGTCCCACACAGTCGGCACCTCTAAATTGGGAAGCATCCCCGACGAAAGAACACAAACTACACTCCTTGATGTTTTCACACCTTCCAAACAACTCACCATACAAACATAAGTACTGTAAGTTACGAGTACAGAACTCTTATCTGTTCTTGAGGCATTGAAAAAAGTAGCTTTTCTCTCCATTGACTGAGTACAAAATAAGACACCTGACGGAGTCATCTGCTTCTTCACCAGCAGCACCCGGCTACTGAGAAAACACTAATTACCTCTTGAAGTGCAAATAAGACGAAACACCTAAATTCACAGGCTGATGTTTTACATAATGAGATTGAGATTCACAACCCTTAACCCCAAGCTATAAAGAAAGTTAAACTGAGGACCACAGTGAAGTCGGGACGGTCATTACCTGGAGGCTAGAGTGCAGTCTTTACTGCAAAGCCCCGTTGCCCTGCAGCCCACTGTCAACAGCCCCTGATTTGTGTCTTGTCCTGGGCCGGGGATCTCGGCACTCTCATTTCGCTTTGCTTAATTAGATCTTTCAGAATCTGTCTCCTCTCCTGCACCCTCCAGGCCCACAGGGGACTCATAAAATAAAAGCAAAGGGCTGAAGTGCTGCAGCCGTACTGTCCTCACTGCTGGTTATATCCTGGATGTGTGCCCCATGTTTTATATATAGACATTATTAACACCTTTCTGTTGACTTTGCAAGTTACTATAATATCACGCGGGGACACATGAAGCAGTCATTCTGCCGCCCTCTAACCTCTTTTGAGATTCAAATGGAAGGTAGGTGATATATTTAATGAGGTACTGTATGTGAGTGCATATGATGCATGAAAATTAAAATGTTCATGAATTAAACATTGTGACAAATTAAACTGAGGTCCTGGACACATTCTGTGCAGTAATCCTGATATAGTGTGAGATAATCAATGGCAGCCCACTCAGTATGGACATTATGCATAATTTGAGTTCAGGTAATTTGGTCTTACCTCTGGAGCCAACAACATGCTTCTTAAGAAAATGTTTGTATATAAGGGGTGAAAAAGGGTAATCAATACACAATAAACAAATGAAAAAATTATATTAAATGATTAATAATGAATTCATAAAAAATATTTAAAATGATATAAATTTAATAATAGTTTATCAAATGTATTCCTACAGGACATGTTTTGTTTTTTTCCTTATTTATCCATTTATTGAAAAAAAAAAAAAATTCAAAAGATACATTTTTCAATTTCTTGTGTAGTTCATAAAGTTACAGAAAATAGTTAAAAATGCCCAAATTCCCAGAGTCCAAGGTTACATATTGTTAGTTTTGTCAGACTAACATAGATATTGATTTTTTTTTGTCATGTCAATGATACAAAACAGACAAAAGCAGCAGATACTGACATTTGAGCGACTGGAAAATGTATTTTAGTGACAGACTAGTTGTCTCAAGGAAATTGAATAGAACGCAACTGGATTTTTGGTTTTGTCTGTGAAGACCAGTCTAGCCTGGTCAAACGAGCACGAACTGATGAAGCCTCTTGGATGAGAGGTGAAACGTCTTCACAGACAAAACCAAAAATCCAGTTGCGTTCGATTCAATTTCCTTGAGATAACTATGACCTGGATGAATGAAAATATTCACAGGCTCATGACAGACTAGTTGATATCAACCTTAAGGCTAGTCTGTTTACCTTTACCTTGAGATAAGGACACTGAATTACATCTTTAGAAGAACCTAGGGAGATGAAGAACTTGTCACTTTCCACCAAGCCATTATCAGGAAGTAAAGAAGAGGTCAGAGTGACCGTCACTGCCTTGCCCACACAAAGTAATGACGCCATCCTGCCACTCAAAGAAATCCTTGGATTTACCTGAAAAATACTCCTCAACTGGAATTTGCCAGCCTTTATTATCATCACTTCCAAGATTGTATACTTTGAGTGTAACCTTCAGTTTGTCATCAGCACTTAAGCCTTCATAAGTTTCCTAGCAGGATAGTTCTGACAGCCTCTTTGTTCTTCTACCTGAAGTCATTTCAACTGTCGGTTCAGTGGGACTTGAGCCGGCAATGCGTTCAGTTACCCTCTTACATAACAGGTTTATCAGAGTTCATTTGAATACTGCATTTGTCGATGGAATAATATCATACTGTATAGCTCTAATGACGCATGACGGCACTTTTCGAGACATTTACATGGTGTTCTTATGTATATTGATCTAACTGCTGTGCTGAATATTCCCATTTCTTAAATCAATTTTTATATTTACATTCGGCTGCTAATATAATGTGGATAAATGTTCAGGTTTTGTTTAAAACTGTGTTAAGCTCTTAAATTTAAACTTGAACACAAAGTGTAAAATAAAGGATGCTTTGCTGTTACTTAAGGCCATAGACATTTAACTCACTCTTTAACTATAGGATATTGTTAATTAGATTTCTTAATATTACCTTGCTTCCAAGGCATATTTAGACAGGATTTTGTTATAATAGACCTGTTGACCTTGTTCTTATTCAAAATAATCTGCTGAGTAACTTTAAGAAATCTGAAACTTATGTGACTGTGGAACGTAATACCCCAAGATTCACTGTATACTTTCCAAGGCATAAATGTATTTTTATTCAACAAATGTCGCCACCCAGCTGGTTTCCTGCATATTTATAAACTTCTTTCATAGCACCCAAACTGCTCTCATCAATGTCACCAAAACTTTTTTTTCTTGCTGCTGGTTCTGGACGCTATTTAATTTTAATTCCCTTGATTTATTCTCCACCTTTGATGTGGTTGACCACTCTATTTTAGTTGCAAATCAGCAAAAATAGCTTGGCACCAAGGACTAATCTCTAAAATGGGCTCGCTATTATGCGAGCAGAAGCTTTTCAGTTGTTCTCTGAGAGGTTTTTGCACATCTGCCTCCCCCACCTGTGGTGTTCCCCAAGGGTCATTATTAGAGCCACTGTTATTTATCTATATGCTGCCACTGGGCCACAACCTTTCCTCTTGTACCACAACTGCTCATAATTTTCCTAGAATATTTAATTCCTTTGTTTTGAAAATTATGTGACTTAAGTAGTATAGTTTTGGTTTCTCCAGCTGAGGACCATAGCCCAGATTAAATAGCTTTTAATGCTCACAGATTTACTTGAAGTCATTCATGCTTTGATGTCCACTTGACTGGACAAACAGTGCAACTTATTTAGGCTTCAGCCCTAAGTAAATTGCCTACCTCTAACTAGGCAAAACATTAAACATTATCCCATGCCTGCCTCCTTTCTGGTTCTAAGTATGAGAATTGATTTTAAGATCTGACTGATAACCTTTAACACTTTACATGGTCAGACTCCCAGGTACATTATAGATATACGTCAATCCCTTAAGAGTCTCAGGGCAACCTAAGATCCTCGGCAGGGGTCTTCTGGCTGTTCCAACAAATTGCCTGATTACCAAGAGTGGCCTTTTCAATCAGGCCCCCTCAGGTTTTAAACTACATACATGAGCATCTCAGGCTACAACCAAACCAGTCATCATCTTTTAAATCACTTTTTAAACTTACTTTTATCTGATGGTTCTCCTGGTTTTATCAGGCCACCTTTTAAATGCACAGGTCACATGTATCACTGTGTACCTAGCTTAAATTTAGTTTAACTATCTTCCTTTGTTATCTTATGATGTTTTCATTGTTATACTCTGCTTCCTCTTCTGTTTTCATGTAAATAACTTTTCATGTTTACATTTTTACTAAAAGGTAAATGCTGGAAAATAAATTAAAACTAATCAGATCAAACTGTAGTGTTTAGTGCTACCATGCATGCCCTCCCCCACACACANACACACACACACACACACACACACACACCACGGCACATTTCATGAATTATACTCCAAAGCACTGTGAAATCTGATAAAGTTACATCCGTCCGTTGATGCCCCTCCCAAGGGCAAAAGAACATCCATAACAAGATTAGGACTGATCCAGCACATCATAATTCATATGGAGCACTGCTGGACTACAACCTGGTCACAGGCTGTAGGTGACACTATCTGTGGCAAGCCACAACAGACGACGAAAGGAAAGGAGGACGATAAACAGAGGGTGGGGTTCGCGTTGTGCAGCATTGATACATTAGATGAAGTCACAAACAGGGAGTCGAGAAAACACAAAAAAAGGAAAGCGCAAGTAAGACGCAGAGTTGTTAACATGGGAGATGACTTGAAAGCAGAAGGCTAAAGCATAATTTTCCTGTTTATTTTCCTCCTGCATCAAATATCAAATATCTTTCTCTGCATGACCCATTCAGCAAAGCTTTGTTCCTCTGACATCCAAGGTCAGAGTCCAAGTAATCTCAAATATACTAGAAACTAGAGGGACCAGAGGTCTGAATATAATGGGATCAATGGCTGTGTTAGGGTTTAAGAAGCGTCCTTGATGCTGCTTGCTGTATCATTACTGTTAAACCCTGGCCAGCTCTCAGCACATAGACCTCGGTGTTCATCTTTTCTCCAGGTGCCTTCATTCTGCCCTGTATTCTGTTCCAAGAAGGTCATGTGGGATGTCAGACTCAATCTCTGAGGATCCGATGTCCCACAACTGTCTGTTTATTTGCTGCTGTCTGCAATAACCTTCAGCAGACATAAATGAGTAAATAAATAAATAAAGTGCTAAACTGGGGAAAGAGTGGAGCTCTGGCCATTGGCCTGAAAGGCACATTAGTGTTGTCATTTCCCTGATGTTTGGTCTCACTCTGAGAAAACCGGCTCACAAATGTAAAACTGCCTCATCATGTAGTGAAATTGTTCCCAGAGCAATAAGAGCTTTCAGCAGAAGACACTGCAATCACAGACATAAACGCCTTGTCGCTAACAACAGACTTTAATGCGTTTATTAGCCATCACTGTACAGAGTAAATGGCAAATAAAGTTGTTTTTTATTTGATTCTTTGGTGTTTTTTGCTTGTCTGACCTTATGGATAATTCAAGGCAAGCCTGGAGTTATATAAAAAGCATAGATGGAGGCTTTGATAAAAGGAAACCCGTTGAGTGGATGGACAAGTTCCCTTCCTAATGGAAGATCTCATACAGGGACAGACCAATAATAAGACATCACACAGACTTAATCGACTTATCACAATGACAAGCAATGACAGCGTTCGTACTAGGAGGCTGAGGCTGACCTTATACTCAAAAAAAAAGAAGCACAACAATTTCCTCTAAACATGCAGCAACTTTGCCAAGGTAATATCACTGTTTCCCCTTTTATTACTCATATTAGTTCATATGTTGGAGATATACAATGCCCTCTTCATTTCGAATTGTCTTCTTTTACATCATTCACTCCCACAATCCCAAAGTGCCTGACACTAATTCATATTTTGCTCAGTTGTTTTAAAGGAATTCTTATTCTTCTTATTATTCTTATACATTTTAACATCCTTTTTATTTTGCAGCTGACTACGGAATTGACGTGTGTTTGGATTACAATTTTGGCAAATTTGTATGCACTCAAACCTTTGTTTTATAGACATGTCCAGTGAGTGTTTTGCTACCTTGCCTGAACCTGAGAGTTTGCGATACCTTGATGAATTAAGGTACATCTGTCAAAGTCATGCCCCTTCAGTCTTACCCCGTCCAAGTGGATCAGTGACCCAACACAGTGGCCAGACACTGCCGGACATCTATACATATTTGATCAAATCAACAGGTAGCGTTAGGCTAAGCGCTGTCTGTAAATAACCAACCTGTTAAAAGCCAACTGTTTGATCAGGCTAGGCTGAGATTTAGTTGGAGACGGCAGTCATGTTTAGTGATGCTGCTACACTGTATGACTGTTCTCCAGCAGCCTCCCACTCAAGCTAGCTATCAATCAGTAGTAACTGTCAACTGCATCACTTAGCTATTTACCAGCTTACAGTGAATATTCATGTATCTTATGTGCCTCAAGCTTTGGTTATTAATACAGTTGTTCGTAGTTTCTTATTTGGCATAAATTAAAATGACAGAAGTTATGTTCCTTCTTTCAACATTTGCCGTTTCCATTCAGTTTTTTCAATTCGATACTTTATAATTCACATAAAGTTGTTATAAAGTTCATTCATAATTCATATTTATTGTTATCAAAAAGGAATTTACACTGTTACCAAAACGAAGAATTACCATGCTCTCTCACAGTATTTTCTTAAATTATGCGAAAGTACGATTCTTTCCCCCCAAAAGAGGGCACAGCCTTGGCGCTTGATGATGTGATGCCAGTCTGGTCTATTCAACATCCATTGAGTTCAAACCTTGGACGTTATGCAACCAAATTAAAGTTTGACATTTACTGTAACAGATCACATGTCTGCTCACACCCACACACACACCATAATGTTAGACAAGTGAAAACATCAGTGTTGTCTGCATGGGAGCCTTCTCCATTGCAGCTGGATCAATGGAGTAGCCTACCAGCTTTGCATCAGGGCATGAAGGACTGACAGGTTTTCCATTCCCAAGGCTGACACACCACCTGAAGTGTGGAACCTAATCTCATTTTCACCCCCCCACTCATTCTATCATTCACAGATCCACCTCTGTCATAGTCATTCATATAATTTTTCATTATCACCCCCGTCATCCATCAAGCATCTTCTCTCTCCCACAACTTTAAAATATTCAAAGCAGTGTACAGTAGGTATTGACATTTTCCGTTCTTTGAAACTATCCGCCCCTCCGGCTGTGGTATTTCGCCCTTAACAAAGATCAATTTCAAATGACATCTCCTCTGTCACTTATTTCTAAATGTTAATAAAGGAACAGTATTCACTTCATCAACTTATCGTTTTTCATCTGCGCACCATCTCTCCTATCTGGACTTTACTTTAAAGCATTTTAATCATCATCCATACCCCATGTCCTCATTTTTTGACTTCACTGTTCTCCAAAGCCCTAATTTAAAATGCAAAAACAGACCAAAAGGTGACAGAAGGGAAAGTATTGAATTAGGCTGTATGGCGCCACAGGGCACTCTTAACCTTTTTTCCAGTGCTTTCCTTTGTCTACACTCTTATCAACTCATCCTCAATTTCCGCTCTTGACTTTGTCTTATTCTCTCATTCTAAGCAAGAGCTGTGACTGGCTTCTTTGCAGGTCTTTATTGCCTCAAGTAGAGGGCCAGTAGACCATTACCCACGTCTCTGGGGACAGCCTGGTGCGCACAGGGTAGAAATGGAGAGTGAGAGAGTTGGGGGGCCAGCTGAGGACTGATGTTCGAGCAGAAAATAAATGAAATACAAGTGGTGCTATTGTCGAAGTAGCCTGTGCCTTCCAGCATTTGAGAGAGATAAGGCCACGTCAGCGAGTGTTGTTGTCTTCTTTCCAAGGAGAGAGGGGGAGAGAGGAAAGGTGCATTTTCTCAACAGTCTGCTTGCGCTGACCTTTTGAATTGTCCTCCAGGCAGTTCAGGATCAACTGCCAGATTTGCCCAGGAGAGATGCGGATGAGTGGACACATAAGAAAAGAGAGGACAGAAGGAAGATGTACACTTTTTGTCTGTTTGTCAACACCTAATACAACTTGCGTCCTAAATATCTCCCTCATTCACTACACCCTACATACAGTAATAGACACACCGTAGTTAGTGAGCAGTAGATTTTAGACGCTGAATCACTGTCATTTTGCATCCGACAGACAGATGTAGTGTCGCACAGCTGTAATTAGCATTGCATTATGTGATCGTTAGCAGAAAGTAGCGTACATGGTATGGACACTGCTTTTTTCATTACATTGTGGGTATTTTTGAGGGCACCATGTAGAGCACAAAATTCAAACTCAAATACACTCAAATAAAATGGTGGACAGTAAATATAGTGCACTATGTAGTAAATGTGACTGAGGACACACAGCACACAAAAACCATACCTCTAATTGAGTTCGACGTAACCAAGTTTATTTCAAGGGGTGCCCTGGTGGCCTAAGGGTTAAGGCACTGACTGTGAGCTGCAACGTCCTCAATTTAATACATTTTTGAAAACTCACAACAAGTGTGCATTCTTTCCGTGTCATTATGTTGCTGGAGCACAAAGTATTTCTGATTCTGATTTTAGGACCAAAAATACTCAAATCCTTCGTAGGTCATAATTTCGACATCCTAACTCCTAAGTGGAAACTTTCAAGGAGCACTTGAAGGCAACAGACCTTCCTAAATACCACACCAAGTGGGCTCACTGATTAGTTCCTCTTCAATGACTGAAAGCATACTAATCAGTAAAATCATTAACTGTGGTCCTGCATACTCTCAGCACTACATAATGCATGGTTGACCGTCCGTGCTGCAAGTCCTAATAAGGAAAATAATAGTGAACTACTTATTTAAGTTCAAGCCAAATCAACACAGAAATGACTCAGGATTAGCAAAAACATTTCCTGTCGCACCAGCTGTCCATCCGCACCACAGGCAGACAAACAGAGGTGGTGTCCTAAAAAACCCCCAAAGAAAATCCTTCACAAACTTGCCCAGATCTTGACCATATGACTGAAATTAGTAACTCATTAAAAGAGATTAGTTCAGCTTTAACCGCCAGAAATGCAAATGAATCGAATAATTGCAAATTTGTCTTTTAATGCATTCTGGACTGTTAAAATTCATAAGATCCCCTCAAAACTGAGCAGTTACACACTGATGAACTGGAACTGCAACTATGCTGTTCGGTCCAAGAAGTGATTCGTAGGGTAGGTTCTGCAGCAATATTGTGCAGCAAACAATGGGCCATATATACACTTGTAATATTGAGTTAAATTGAGCACATCTCACAGTCAAAACAAAATATGACTTGGATAAACATAGTTTGACTGGCTGTAATGCAAAAAATTTAACAAATACATCAGCGAGCTCATACTTGATTTCCATCTCCTTGCTGAGTTTACAGCTGCTTTCTACCTGCAGCATCCACTCATACGCAGCAGCCTTTTGTTGCACAGTGTGCTCTATGACAGTGTGTGTGCACACATGACAACGAGGATAAGATCACCCCCAGGGGCTCTAAAGGTTGGTCAGGGATGTAATCAACCATGTGGTCAGGCTATAACCTATCGCAGACAGACAAACTAGATAATCAAAAGGCCCTGATTAATTTTGTCTCCATTCAGTCTGTAAAGAAAAAAAAAGTTCCTCACCAATGAGCCATGCATCACCATTAGCAGTCTGGTCAAAGTGCAGGACCACACTGCTGTTCTGCAGAATGAACATGTCATAGGGTCCTCCAGGCCAGCAAGAAACTACATTTAGCCAATTGAGACTGGCATCGTAAATTAACTGCATAATCAAAAGGGAAGTGTATATAATTGACACATGGAAAGACTAAGAAGATAACATTTTGATGCTCATGTTTATTGTTCCAGTGCTGTTTTGCAGGACAGAAATCACCTTCAAATAGTTTTCTTATTTGCATCTGAACTACGCTTCTCTAAGGACATTTGAGGCACTGTGGTCCACATTTGGGAGTGTGTGGCTGACGGACAGCTGTGACATGCCAGGCCGGTTAGCTGCCTCCCCCTGGAACATACTGGAGGCCAGGAAAGCTGAGAAAATACACAGCCTGAACATGTGGAGGAAAAGGCCGGGACCTTGTTGTCGTCCTGCTCAGCTGTGACTCCAGGGTGTCGCAGAAATCCATAAACCTTGCCCTTTAGCACTCGGCAGCACTTTATCAGCCAGTCATCACCCTCCAAGAACACATCACATGGCCCTGAAAGACATGCTTTCTCCCTATAGCAGAATTAGCCAAGAGCTTCCATAACAGCAAATACAATATTGATAAGTGCAACACCTCACTATGGGTTCACAGGTCTTTTTATATCCCCATCCATCATGATTGAGTATTTTCTCCATTAGGTAAGTGAAATATCATATGTATCAGTAAGGCTACTCAGACATAAAAGGTGGTGATACTGACAGACATTTTAAGCCTAAAATTGTGTCCATGAACAGTTTATACTTAATGAGTTCTGTAACTACTTGATTTTGCATAAAAATCTAATTTTCTGAAAGGCAGTCTGCCTTCACAGATTTCACAGATTCACAGATTTAGACTAAACACAAAATCAGGTTAAAAAAAGACTATGGGTGTTTGTGGAGACATTCATAAATTAACATTTACATAATATCTAATGATATGCATGTTAGATTAACTCCTGAGCATATGTTCAAATATAACTCAGGTGCAACTCTCCAACTTTACGGCTCCAGACAATACACATATGGCTCTCCATTGCTGTCCTACATTCAACACCTACAGGGCATTCACACATTCCTCTGTAAAGCCTGCCCATTTATTTCACTGCAGCATCCAGGCCTTGAGGGCTTCATCCCAGTTAGCTGTTCCCCCGAGCAACACTGCCATGGACTGAGAAAGAGGAAACACATTGTCCCCCATCATGACAGTGCAACTATATGTAAAACTGAATTTTCTATATTTCCTCAACTGTTGAATGCGTATAGGTTTAACGCTCGGTGTACAGATCCATCTGACCTTCTCTGCAGGGATGCTTAAAACATTATCTTGGTCTTAGCCTTGACCTACTCTTTGTCCTGCCTCTCAACACCCCAGGAGGAAGAAGATAAAATAGAACGAATTAATGGGGCTCCATTAATTCATTTCCTGTACGCCCCCTCTAACTGAAAAGCTAAATTTAACATTGCTGAAAAGGAAAGACAACCTACTCAAAGTGTTTTCCATCTTTTTCTGACACAGTCTGGGTCTTTCCAGCCCCTAAGGTACTAAAGCGGATTAAATAGGTAGAGAAAATGAATGAGTGAATAAATAAATGAATGAATGAATGAATGAATGAATATTACATTTTTCCAGGATGACATGGCAAATCATACCAGCTAATGAGACCTGAGGACAGAGTTTTTCTCACTGGACACAGAGGAGAAACAGAGCAGCTTTGTGACATTCAGAGAAGGCGGCAATCCGGCGACAGGCTAGTTTTCTGATTAGATTTTCATTAGCTCCTTGTTATCAATGACTGATCCCATTAACACGTCAGCATGGTGACATGCCCCTGTGGTAAACTGAGAGGCTTCCAGGGATGGAGGGCGCAGCCGCATAATAACGCACGGCATGGTTTGGTCATCTGTCTTGACACGAAGCTAATGAGCTAGTCACGAGAGGAAATGAATGGCAGTTGGCAAGTGCTGACGTGCTTGAAAGACCAAAGCACTTCCTGAGAGTTATCTATTTTTAAAAAAAATAATTGTCATACTACATGTACTTGAAGGATATTTGTAGTTTCTAAAGCTCCACTCAAAGTCAACATTGTAGTGATTTAATTGTATGGCTCTAGGCACACTATATCCCAGGATATTAGACTCAACAGCGATAAATCAGCATAATAAGCCATTCGAGCAAAACAACCCTATATACAATCTGCTCATTTTCTCTCTACACGAACATGCAAACACACAGTTTGCTCACACACATATACACCTAATCTTGAAATCTGTGTCACAGCGGTGTCAACAGATGCAGCTTAAATGGCCTTCAGCATGCTTTTTAGTAATTACTCGGCTTGTTTAAAAGAGCCTTCACCAGTGCCATCAGCAAAGTTGTCCACCCACACTATCCCTCCCAAAACACTTAAGTCCCAATAAACTCTGCCAGCTTTCTCCCTGGTGAATATAAACACAGTTACAGTGCTCCAACAATGACAAAGCGACTCTCTGGCTCTGCAGATTTGTATTGTAGGAGCACATCGCCACGTCCGCAAACACTGTGTAGCATTTATTTAGTTGTGCTCGCTGAATGAACGGTGTGAACAATAGCATTGCCATGTGGCGGCATGGTGCTGTGTAGAAAGAGAGATTGTGTCCACTGCGTCACAGGAGGACTTTAGATGCTGATGGATGGACAGGTGCCAAGCTCAGCCCAAGACGAGGCCACAGTCTAGTGCCGGATAGATAAATCTGAGGCCGACACTGATAGGCCGCAGAGTCATCATAATGACAGGCAGGCTGGAGCCAAAGGCAGGAGGCTGCAGTTCCGCCCATCCCAGAGGTGTAATGTGCTTGTGATTAACTGTCAATCCCCCCCTGTTTGGTGGGCAGACGTTCTATCTCAGTGAGAACCGCTCATCATTGTGACAGCTACTGTAGCCCTGACCTTGGCCTCTACCAAGAATGCAGCAGACATCTTCTTAGGGAATTTCCAGAGATGTAGACAATTAATACAGAATTCATTAGAAATGTTCTTTCTTTTTGTCTGAGACACATATACCTGCATTTCAAGCACAGTGATAGAAGTGCAGGTACGGTACAGTCAGGTGATGAACCCTGGAGGAGGTAGGACTGCACTTTATAGACCATTTTTATGGAAGACATTTCGGCATTCAGGCTTAATAAAATAAATGATGGCTAAATACCATTTAGCTGCATAAATGTCTAAATTCATCCATTGCACAAAGGTGTCTAGTTCTTAACTATCTTAATTAGGACTAATTTGCTATGAATACTGGGGAAATTAACACTGTCTGTGTAACAATACAAAAACAACCTCCAGTAGCATCAAATCCGAGTGCAGTGCACACCCATAGCAGAGCTGAAATGCTGTGGCCTCTTAATGTTGCAGGAATCAGTACTTCTGTTAGTCATAGTTTCCTTGGACAAATGAAAACGATTGACAATGTCCTGTCCTGTATATTTCCAACAGGTTACTGCAGTCTCTAAAACTCTCAAGATCAAAGCCATAGTCAAAGTCAATCTTTGTGAAAGCTGCCCCTGGTATTGTGCATGTTGGCTCACTGTCACACTGTCACGGCTTACTGAGACAAAGTCACTGTTAATGTTAATGTCTGCAGTGAAAAAGGTCTACAGCTCAAGCATGTTCTCTTTTCACAAACAATCCCACCAATCAACAGCTGTTTTAAGCTGACACCTTATCAAGAGGTTACATCCACAGACTTCACTGTCAACCATTTTCATTGGAACTACTTTCTACTGAAGAAGTAGTCCCTAAAAAAGTCTTATGTTAATGTTAGATATTTTCCCATTGCTGTGAGCTCCACAAACAGAATTCTACTCACCTATATTGTATGGGGGTGAAGGCGATTAGTGTGCAAACCACATACACGTATTTCTTCTCCAGGGGCTCAGTCCAAAACTGTGACTGTAATTTCTGCTTCCCAAGGACATGCAACTCTGTAGAATGCTCCCTTTGAAATGTTTATTTTATAACACTAGAAAAAGTACAATGTTTCAAGCCCAAATTGGCTCTTTGTCAGGTATAGAGAAAATAAAACCAAAGCTGTGTGCATGGCTGGATACCAATATTGGTAATTTTTCCTTTATTTGAGAGCCCACAGTGTAGAGAGACAGGACACATGGGGAGAGAGAGGAGGGGTATGACATGCAACAAAAGTCCTCAGCCAGAATTGAACCATGGATTTGTGTCGTATGAACCTTAACCGTTAGGCTATCAGGGCACCCAACCAAACCTTTTTTGACAGTGCCTCTGTTCCATTGATGTGTCCCAATACGCCATCCCAGCGAGCCAGCAGGCACACAACCAGTGCCTTTGTAACTGGCTCATCTCAATGGAAGGCAGCCATTAATAGTAATTAATTACACCTGTGCTTTTCCTGCTATGACATGTCAAAATGTCTGCTGTGAAAAAGGCCGACTGCGTTATACTTTATTGACCCTTACAGGGAAGTTTGTCCAATTCATTTGACCCATCCTAATTGCCGGGCAGCATTACTCCTCATACCCGACATGTCTTTTGGTGTGGGATATAACCCACAAAAACAGTGGAAGAACATCCAAACTCCACACAGAAAATGGTTTGAACTCTTACTGTGAAATAACAGCACTAACCACTAAAGCCACGGCGCTGCCAGTTAACACCAGCCAGTTAGATAATGTGTCCCTGCGTATGCAAATAGTGAGGAATTCAATATTCATGCTGTTGTATTCTCAAGATATTTTATGCAAATTAACGAATGTAGCAAAGTGCCATAAGCACTGCTCAGTGACTGTGGTTGTCACTTGATGAGAAATGCCTGTTGTTTGAAAACAAACACCTGCTGTGTGTCTCGACGGTTGTGTGGCAACATATTGGAATCCTATGGAAACTGTGACGACTAATTACGCCACCATGTTTAAAACAATAGTCGCTAAATTTGCACTCGCATCACATATCGTTATTCTCCACTGCCAAAGAAATCACATCAGTATCCAAGAGAAAAGCTGAGCCAGTTCAGGTACACTTTTCTTTCACCATGAAAGTGGTTTCTGCTTTCCAAAGCATGCAGAAAGTGTGCTTTTCTTCCTCTGTTTAACGTCCCATCGATTACTACCTCTGCTGGCTGAGAGCAGAGTGGGTTTTTTTTTTTCCTTGCCCTCTTTGTGGTGCCTGTCTGTGGTGTGACATCCTTGTCCTGACAACAAGACTGTGAGAGAGGAAGAAAAACCTTCAGAAAAAAAAGGAGAAAAAGACAGAAATGCAGCAAGGCAGCAAAGCAGCACAGCCAAGTAACTCGCTGAGCCTTTGTTTTCAACACACTGCCTTAGGTACGCAACTATGCACACCAAATACAATGAAGAGTGATTAAAACAGACACATGGAAAACAAATTTGGACTCGATATTCCTCATGACTCTCTTGCTTTCTCCTCCCTTCGCTGCATGTAATCTGTTGCCCCTCTGCATTCCTTCCAGTTTTTTTTTAATATTCATCTCCCAAGATTAAATTCTGTTTTTCAAACTTATTCTTTATTTATTTCTCTTCTTTCTGTGTACCTTGAGGGAATTAATTAAAGCTGGTCACAGATGATGGGCTAGGCAGGTCCAGTATCGGAACGTCTGTCCTCCAGCATGGTACTAGCCTCTCAGACCACATACACACTTAATGCATGGTGAAACAAACAGTTATTTACTCAACCTGCGTTTTGATGATACAGCGTGTACTTGTAAATGGTCCCGTAGAGAAGTAAGAAAACAATCACTTCTGAACATGAGTATATTGCATTCCTCTTGTGCTGTCAGTACTCTGTGGATCTGTTTCCTGTTGTCAGCAAGTCGTGAGGAGATTTCATGCACGCAAACTTTGCAAAGTGATACATTTACAGAATGTTCGGTGTAGCCATCTCCAGCATTTCTGTAGCCTTTACAAAGCTCACTTTAAAATAATCGATAAATCACAGCACACAAAACCTTTTTTCTCCAAAATTCTCCTAGTTTTTTAAAACCTCTACGGACAACTCAGACTCTACTTCTCCTCGTTGTCTGCCAGGGTTTTATCTCTTGCTTAAAAAGGATCACAAACTGTCAACTGCCAAACTCTGAAGAGCAGCAGCATGGCCATTAGGCAACCGTGGAGACTGCTGTGCTCGTTTTCAGAGGGTTTGCGAGAGAGCAGCTCTGAAAAGCCCTGCCAAGACCCAGCCTAAGGGAGCTCCTGCGAGCTCTGGGCCCTATTTATGCCTCTACATCCAGGCTGCACTCATCAGCCAGTCTGTCTGCAATCAACAATAGAGCCAGATGGACAGAGACCGAAGGATCCACCGGCTGACTCTACAGTATATGCGGCCAAAAAGTATTGCGCTCAGAAATAACTTTGTTAAGACATGAAGACCTTAGTTTCACAGGTTTGAACAGGTGCACAGACAGAGGTTCTCTAAGAGTTTGTTTTTAACCGGTTTTTATGCAGAGGAGGTTTGCTGAGCATGCAGGTGCTTTTTTTAATCACACTTGTGTGCTTCTTCACTGTCAGACCATGACCCTCGAGCACACCTGGGGGCTGCACAGTACAACCACAGTCCACTGTGGACCAAAGAGTTGTATGTAAGAGTGATTTCCTCGCCACAAGGACATTTCCAGGACTTCTCCAGGATGTTGATTAAACGATCTACTATACTATTTCACCCAGCACATGAATTCTGAGTGTGTAAGGGAAGAGTTAATATGCTCGAGATACAGCACCATTTGAGATTCACCATCACATCATGTGTATAATTCTGCAAATGTCATGTACACATCACTTTGATTGTTCTTTTCATGCATATATATCTATTATTCAAACTTTCTACTTGTGCAACACGTGTGGGGATGTAATTAAAATATAAAATGTCATATGAGAACAGCGGAGTTGAACTGTTTATTCAAAATGTGTAATTAATTCACTCTGGTCTCTCAGTGAGGTAGAGCCTAACATCAACCAAAGGATTGTTTATATTTAGAGAGAAGGTGGAGGGAGAATGATTCTGTGTGGTTCGACCTGATGCCAGGCTATTTTGCAATTAATGTACCTGGCAGAGACGGAGCTGAGAATGTGCCCACTTGTGTTATGTAGACACACGTTTTCTAAAAGCTTTATGTGGTTATTTCCAGTGAGTGGAGTGAAGCAGAGATTTGGCACACACTCCTGTAATTTGCCCATCAATTTTTGTGGGTCATAATAACAGCAGATTCATATTTCCTCAAGGGTTTTGTACCATATGCTCAGGTATCACTTTACTTCCACTCCAGTGCATAATAAGCCATGACTATACAATACAACACAGCCCTGACAAATATCCATCAGTTAAACTGCTTTCTGTCGTGATTCGACCACAGATTCTGCAAGATTTTCAGTCCAATCTCTCCACATACTGTGCTTAGCAGTGATCCTTCAGTTAAATTCTGTTATTCTTTTGCTCAACTTTGCAATAAAAAAAAATAGCACGAGTCCCAAAGTAGATGACTTACTAATAACCAAAACAAAGCTTCTCAGCCATCTGCTTGCTGGTGTGTGTTGCCTTTAAAGAGCCGGAGGTCTTACGAGACCAAATGCCAAGCTCGCCCCGGAACAAAGAGAGCAGACTGTACGTTTCTGTGTGGTGCTGTGACCTGCCAAGCCTCCCAGGGCGCGAGGTCTCCATGAGATGAAGCCGAGCAGCGCCACGGGGAAGAAGAAAAA
>NTHP01000035.1:339258-386539 GCA_003416845.1 Oplegnathus fasciatus
AAAAAAAAAAAAAGGACGAGCCCGAAAGCCGGCAGCATTACAGACGAGCCTTTGAACTGGGGAGTGGGCTAAACCTTCACGCTTAAGACGTCAGAGGGAGGATTTACAGCTGCACCCTGCCACTGTAAACAACCAGGCTCGGACCATGTGTCCATAGAAACACATATATACATTAATAATATCCCCCTTAGGGTATTATTCTAACACACGCTGTGCATGCATAAACTCACAAACAGGCAACAAACACAGTAATTATACTGTACCAACACACACGCTTTCATGTGGGAGCTGATTTAAGCCTTTCCTTATTCGCCTCGTCTTTGAAGTGCTATTCTGCTCCTCTTGGTAGTGTAAGGAGGTTCGACCCGCTAAAGCCCGTGGAAACAGGATTAGTCTAGCCCCGCTTCCTAATTAATTGTCGGGATGTTTGGCTAATAAATCTTGGTTATCTGGTCCTCTAATCGTAGCAGGAAATAGCACGACTCTGACCCAGCCGCTGGAATTTTTAACAGTCTGTGCCTTCTGTAATCACGCTCCGAGAAATGTGGGGGGAATATTTGCTTTATTTTGCTTGTCTCCTAATTCAATTAAAAAAGATAGGCCAGTGCATTGCGGAAATTGTTGTGCATCGTTAGATTAGCCTCTAATTGGCTAGCTGTATTCTGCAGCAAGTTTGGCTTTGTGTTTTTTTAGAGAACTTTTCTTGACACAGGGTAAGAGAGGACAGGATTACGGGGAGAGACAGTAACTCTCAAAAAAAAGTGAAGGGAGGGATTGTCTGACTGCAGAGCACCTTAAGTTCAACTGAACAGTACACATTCTAGTGTACTGTAGATGGAGTGTCAGAGACTGACATACTAGCAGATATTTGAGTAAAAAAAAAAACGACGCCCTCACACCCAGAGGCATATGCCTACAGCAGTGAGCACAGGTTTGGGATAACAGTAGCTGGTGTTCGGCTGCTCCTGCCCTGCCACAGACAGCTCGCCTCTCTGGAGAGTTGCAGCCGAGATCTTAGTCTAGCACTCGAGGTCTGTTGCAGAACGTCTGTGTGAGTAGGTATTTATAATGCACCAACCAGAGCTCAGGAAGAGAACTGCCATGTCATCTCATTCTCAATATCGTGCTACAGCTGGGTGTGAAATAAAACTCAAAGAGTTAGGCAGGGATGGGATATTTTGAAAAAAAAAAAGAGCAGGGAGCATAGAGTGAGCAAATGAGTGAGAGATAAGCTGTGGAAGAGCAGAGATACAGGTGCAAATGTGCAGTTTGAGGACAGCCTGAGACTTGATGAAATGGAAAATGCGTGTGAGTCTGTGTGTGTGTGTGTGTGTGTGTGTGTGTAAAAATAGGTTCATGTGATCCTGGGCTGGGACGTCTCCTCTGCTCCCAAAGAGGCCTCAAATAAATTAGGTTAAGCGATGTGCAAATCCCGCAGCTGTTTGTGGGAGCGTTTTGCAGCCGCGTAAGGGGCATCCTGCAGAGTATCACAGACTGTCCCTGCCACCTCAAAGAGAACACATCAGAAGACGAGTAGAGCAGCTTCGCCTCCCTACAGGAATCATGTTCATGAGAAAGACTTTGAAACGTTATGTTTCCCACAAGTTGGATTCTGAAATTCCCTGTTTTCTCTGCAATGAAAAACATTACAAGCAAAGCGTATAAAAGAATATGAGTTTCCACTGAAGTTATGATTATGGCTTTTTCTATTGCTCCCTTTAGAGAGCATGGCCCTTAGCAAGGTGACAAGGAAGCAGCCCACATAGCAGTGGGAGCTGGAACTTCATAATTGTACTGTCACAATAAAACTGATGCAGAGCTTCCAGATTTCACTTTATGGCACCGCCTCAAAACTCACATAAACTGACACGGCGGCACAGCAGCTGATTCTGCGAGCACGGCGGCTTCGTGTCTCCTTACATAAATCAATTACTGTATCTGCAAAACATAAGTCAGCACACTGTATGAATGCATGATAGTGCGCATCCGAGTGCCCATGCCAAGTTTATTCACGCATGTGTTGCGCTTGTGTGGCACCAACTTACAGTGCATGCCATTGTCCTCATTCCCATCATCTGATATTAATATCTGAGCAAATGCTGTCAGACAGCTCCTCATGGAGAACTCCCAGCAGTCATTAGCTGTAACAACCTGGGAGTGTTCCTCAGAGGGACATGCTCTTCACTGCGATTACAAACAACACAGAGAAAGCGGGGACCGTGATGCCACGATCGAGCCACCTCGGCAGCGTCTCTGATGTTTTTATGCTATGCTACAAATATTCTGACTTTCCGTTTTTTTCAGAGCAATTGTGAGGCTTCAAGCTGTAGCTAGCGCAGGCCTCTGCAGCCACATCTTGATCATGATTGCAAGAGACAGTCGCTGTTTTATGCTATTCACACTCTATAATTGCAGTCAATATCTCTGAAGGTAGGAGGTACTGAAAAGATTTGATGGAAGCAGTAAAAACAGTAATGACTGGGGCTGTGAAAGAGGAATCGAATGTAGTAATCCTACAGACGCCATAAAAGCACTCGAGACATTCCTCAAAACGAATATCTCTCATTTCAGAGGCCGCTGAATCAACCATTGGAATGCTTATGACGATTTAAGAATAACGTTGTTTTGAACAAAAAGATTTATCCAAATTTGGAAAAGTCAGTGACTTCACTGCAACTAATTTGTCTTTTAGTCTACTGTGGCGTCCCTTCTTCGTCCAAGCCCTTCATAAAGTAATAACTCATCTGAAAGGCAATAAGCCTTTCATATGTGTTAATGGAGAATAATAAAGTTTGGTGAAGCTTGAGAAGCTAATTGTCGGCGGTCTGGTTAAAAGCACAGAGATGGACAGCATACTAAACACACTGGCACATACGAGACAGAGACCTGACAGACACTTTTTCCAGATACCTCTGTCATGATAATGCCCAAAATATCACCTCCTAACACATCTCAGAGTATTTAGTCTCACTTTTACCATCTATTTCCACATATGTCATCACATATTAAGAATAGTAAGGAGAATGAGGATGGCAGGAAGATAAAGAAGGAGATGCCAGATGTGATACAGGCTATTTATATCCAGGCAGCCAGGCCGATCCCAGTAACAGACAGGCAACAAATGCAGACAGAGCCGCAGACCCCTGAGACCTGATATAATATATTACTTATTGTGTATAATTCAAATAGCCATCCATCTCCAGTTAGTCATTCTGCTTGCATCAGGCCTTTCACATTCATTATCATATCAGTTAACACGATTTAATGCAAATGGCTCCACCCAGAAGCGGTGCCTACATATCAATTACTGACAGTGTTGTGCACGACAAGAGTTATTATGGTAACATTGCTGAATTAAATTGCACCTGAGAGGAAGTATATGAATGGCAGCAATGGGTGTGAGATTAAGAGGGAACATGAGAAAGAGGAATAAAATGTTTTGTCCCCCACTCCTTTATTCCCTGAAGGACCCTCTTGGCACTTCATGAGTCTCCAACCAGATGCCAACTCGAGAGGATCTTACATCTCAAATCAATGTTATTCCAACAAATGGAGATGAAATAACCTACACTCAGAACCCCTCCTGGCAACTGGATTGCCACCCACTACGTCTGCAGAGAAAATACACTGAAATCATTAAGTCTCACAGCAGAGGATCAAGGACTGCATACAAATTCATGCTCATGCCATTTGCAGGGATGTTTATCTCTGCCATCATCTAGCTCTTTTCACCCCGATTATAGTAAGGATACTTAAAGCATGTACTGCAGTTTCAGTCCTAAAGGATACATCCATCACCTTCTCAGCCACAGCAACAGCTGATATAAATATGGAACAGATAGTTACTTTTTAGAGAATTTAAATTTTTAATTGTCTTAAAACAAAGAGTTGTTTTGAGATGCTTTATGGCTGTGAAATTTAAAGTGTGAGCTCATGGTTATGTAGATGCTTATTGAGAGCTGTTGTGCAGCTGAAGCCATTTTGTGAATCCTTCAAGCCACGGCCAGTTTTCCCAGTGGGACCTCTGAAGTGTGAATTAGGGTCCCTGGGGGACATAGGCCACTGCATTTATAAGCAGATGGTGGTTTCTTCACACTCCCATGGGAGAACACGACAACATCTTCTTTCCCCTTAGAAAAGCAGTCATCCTGACAATGAAAATAAAGCATATGCTGGAGAATAATGCCATTCAAATAGCAAGTCAGCAAGTTGGCAATAACAAGAGCGACGTTCCGATCCAAAAGTAAAATGAATTTAGTGTTAAAAGGGCATGTTTCTGTCTAGAATTTTAATAAAACAGGATGACTCAAGTTTTGAAGTCACTTTTTTCATTAAAGAACTACTGTGCTTTGACATATGTGACATTAATATTAGCTTTGTTCTAAGAAGACTTTTCTGTGGAGGCCCACTGCTGACAAAGCCTCTACATAGTTAAGTACCCCCTTACCATTCTTGCAGCTCCTCACATGCCCCGATACGCCTTTTTCTGTTTTCTTCTGCACCATATGGGTGTTTTTTTGTTGATGCCACCATGTCATCTTTGTCAGTGAAAGTTGGTGCACTAAACCTGTCCTGAAGCAGCAGATATTTTATTTATCAGGAAAATCGACCTGCTGTAAATAATGTTGACATTGGGCAATTCTGCTAAATCCTGAATCATGTTCAATAAAAAATATTTTGTTTTTTTTGCTGTTGAAGAAACAGCTTCGACTGACAGTCACTGACTCATTGAGTTTATAATTTTGCAACTGAAACTACTTGTTTAGGGTTAGAGAAATATGGCTAAGTATTCAAAAAAAGTCAACATTGTTTTTGGTCTGGTATCCCAGTCTCTGACTTCATCCACCATCACTCCAGTACATTCTCATCACGCTAGGCCAAATGTTTCAAAGTGGTAGGCCTCCCCAGGGGGGCTCCAGACAGTTTCAGGGGAGGCTCAATGAATGGAAGTGAAAAAATATTACATTAGTTATAGCATTAGTTATCAAAAGGAGATCACATAGAATAGCCTAAATGTGTGTGATTTAGTTAAGGACATAGTTCTTTTTTATGTATTTGGTATAATCTGAAGTTATGTCAAACAGCAATTTTAGGCTATCTTGGCTCAATTGTTGAGTGTCTGGGATCAAATAACATAATCATGATCCCATAGGCATCCAGGATTTGAGCGAAACTAAGCAAGTAAACTAAGGGGGAGTGGGGGGAACGCCTTTTTCCAAGCTTTGTCTGAGGGGAGGCTCAGACTTTGAAAAACACCTCCACTAGATAAGCCGTTCACTACATCCTGCATTGGCACTAATTGTTGACGGTGGACGTAAATTGTGCACTACAGAACCATCCAATATGAACATAATTCCTATGAGTGCACAAAGCCATGGCAGCTGTCTATACTGCTATGTGGAAAGCTTTACTTATTAGTTGGGAAATTTGGTCATTTTTGTTTACTGCTAAGCACCCTGTGGCTAATTTATTTATGGGGCACAGTCTCTTACAAAATCAATTCAAAAGTGCTGTACAGAGTGATAAAACTGTAGAAGTCAAAACATACTTTAGGTACAGCCCGACAACAGAATGCAACACGTTACAAAGACCCAACAACAATACATTGTCAGTAACATGACCAAAATCTCACCAGTACTTGAGTGCTTGATCCTGAATTATTTCCTTTGGCCAAAACCAGCAGTGATATTGACCCTGTGACCACTGAGTCACATCCAACTCACAGATGACCACAAAATAACCCACAAACTACCTTCTAAGACCAGAGGCTAGTGATATTGTTCACAAAAAAACTGCACACTGACAGTGCTGTTTATTTCCTTGGCAAGAAATGCATCAAGCATATAAAGGAAATGAGAAACTACATGGTCAAGGATTGCTGATGTTTGGAGGAAACCAGTTTTCAAGATTAAGTAGTAATAAATCAATGCACATTTTTTTATTTTAAGTTGTTTAGTTTATGATTAATTGCAAAAACAAGGTTCATAGTATGAAAATAAGTGAAGATTGGAGCTACCATCCTTAACTGTTCTGCTTTGAGCAAAGATGAGCCATGAGAGCTGTCAAAATTGTGAACATTTTTTAAATTAATGAAACGTTACCAAAGTAACAAATCTGCATACATCTTGGTTTGACATCTCATCTGCGTGTGTTCAAGTACTCGCAAATGATCAGAGACACTTTTCCCTCAACTAAAACTAATGTAACCCAGGATGGGTCATGAATGAGTTGTTGTGGATAGGAATGCAGGACTTCTACAATTTTCTCCACCATTTCTAATTCATGTGTATTGACAAAGCTAAATGCAGGCATATAAACAAACAGAATTTTAAGAAATACTTGGAATCTATCTGTTCCGGTTTCACACAACTTGCCAAGGCCCGCAAGCCTGTGATCTGTGAACATTTGGAGAGAGCTGGAGCAAAGTATGGACACAGAGGAGTAGAGGAGTGCACAGAGGTTGGGAAATTTCCAAGTCCACATACTAAACTATCCACAGCAGGCACACATACAAATCGTATTCCAATCTCTACATCACCAAAAAGGGAATGTGTGATTAGAAGAAAAATGGAGGATATCAGAAGAAGAAAGAAAACTTGAAGAACACGTTCAAAGCCAGCGGGCAGGAGTAGAAATGTCTTTAAAGTTAATTCAAGTGTTCACATTTGATTCACAAAGATGCTTTAAGTCTGTTAATCTTTTGCTTACTAAGGAAGTAACAGAGAGCCTACGTTGGATTAAGTGATATAAAATTCTGGACAGTTTTGCAAGCATCCCTGTGACCAGAGCTCTGAGCTCTGAGCTTACACTAACTTTGCAGGTCAATATTAGCTCTACACACATTAGAAGCTATAAGAAATATTTATCATTAATCATCCGTAATGGCGACAGTTCAGAAGTGAACACACCCTGAAATTGTGATTTGATCTTCTGCACACATCTAAATGGATTTTGTGTTTTATCATATGCAAAAACTTTATGCATTTAAAATGTAATTAACAGTAGAGTCTTACATTAGCATATATCTGTTATCTGTTATATCTGTTGGTTGAAACCTTCAGGAACAATGAAAACACAATGTTATCCTCAAGGTGACCATCATTCTTTCAGCCACATGAGCAGCATGGCTCTATGGATGGCAATGTTGGTCTGTGGGCGGTTGGTCCACCACTTTGGTGCAGACTGAAATATGTTGCAAAGTTTTTCCCCATCAGGAAATATGAGAAAACTATATACTTCTCACATGCTAATGATGACCCTCCAGTTCAACTTGCTTTATTATTCATTCCCCCTACAAACTGTGCTGAAATTGTTTAAAGAGCAAGACAAACAATAAATCTCAAGCTACTGGAGTCTGTCAAATAGGGCCAATTATGTGTGAGCAAAATCCAAAATTCCCAATTTATGCAGCAAAGATGCTCCAGCTTAATTGCAGTTGTCACCCATATGGCCTTTTTCATGAGCTGGACCATTATGCTTCAAGTGACCGGCCACTTCATCTCACCTGAGTTAAGGTGACTCACCTAGAAAGTCTATTTGGCTACAATCCCGAGTGTGCTTCCAGAGCCTCAATTATGTTGTTAAACCGGCAACCTTACACATAAAAGCCCTCTAGCTGTCCCTCTAAAGCGATGCTAATTAGACGGAAACTACAGCCAAAAGGGGGCTGCATTACCATACCTACCTATCACCCGGGTGTCTGTGTGTGGGTGAGCAAAACACAGAGAACAAAAGAATTGGTTGCAGCGTTTACTCCAGTTGGACTGCAGACCAAATGTCTGCTCTGGAAGCCTCTCCCAAATGTGTCTCTATCATTCACATTAATGGTTCCTCTTTACCTTGTTGAGACGGCATAAAGGGAGCTGATGCACACTTCCCTGAATGACAATTCAATTCATTTGTTTAATTTTAAAAGCTTCCGTATAGTGACAGGCATTTCTGAGATGCTTTAAAAGGAGACTGAGCTTTCAGACATTTATATAATACATCAGTGATCAATAAATATGATCTTTGCCTAGAAGTAATGAGTCGTAAGCAATTATCCCTGTGAGCCACTGGTGTCCTGGTCCTGAGCCATGGAAGACTCTGCAGGTTTTCATTCCCACCAAATACTACAGCTGCGGATTTCACTAATTAGTTCCTCCCTCTCTGATTGAAGGTGTGTTAATTAGTGAAATCAGCTGGTGGAGCGTTTCGCTGGAACAAAACCCTGCAGAGTTTTCAACAGCACATAATCGGACACAACTCTCTTCAGGGGAGCATTTGTCCTCTGTAACCCAAGTTCATTGATAAATATAGCTCTGTAGCAAGAAGTTGTTAAAAGGTTCCTCCTCTCTTCATGAACAAAAGATACAATGCCATCCCTGAAAATAAATAACAGACCACTTCATCTCATCTCTAATTTTATTCATCATCGCACAGTTTTAGCCTTGAAGCCAAGCCTTCCCGTAAAAGCTGATACATTGCTTAAGCCATTACGTGACTTTTCATTAACATTTACTCAACCGTGACTTCAAGCTCCATTTATCTGCTCGCACTTCCAGGTCCTCACTCATTTCTTTCAAAACATGAACAACAGAAATGTACTTCATCACTTTAGAGAGAAACGGTCCTTTTTCCCAACAGGTGAGGACGGCTCCACCAGCTGTTGTCCTGTGACATGCTATGACATAGAAATGAGGTAGGACTGAACAATTTATTGTTTTAATATCAAATTTGCTATTTTGATAATAGCTTGCATAATTAACAGTGTCTTAAAAAGCTGTAGCAAGTGAAATTTTAAGCCGGTGACTTCTGATTTTCCCAGTTATAGCGACAACTGTCCCAAGTTAATTAACTCAGCCGTAGCTAATTAAAATAAAAAAAACCAACAGAGGCAAGTCTTTTCCTACATAAATGATGTCTGCAATCGCCTCGTGTCTTAGCTTGCAGCTAGCTCGGCAGCTGGTGGTGAGTTGTCAGTATCTCTCAGTTAGACTTTTAAACACGTCATATCATCATTTTGAGCTCAACACCTTTAACGCTCTGAGATGACACCTCCGGAATTCAGGGTAAAGCAGCTCGTGTCTGTTAGTCGTTTAACGCTTAAGCAGCTACAGTGCGGAGCAGTCAACTGTATCATGGGTTCATCAGCAGCTTGTCATTGTTACCATAAGTGGCCAACTATGCAGCTGTTATCAGCAAATATAATGCCACTTTTGAATCTCATGATTATATTTAAAGGTATAACGAGTGGGATTTGTCTGTTGCTGTTTGTAAACGGAATATTCAAAGTTGGCCCCTCCTCCCCGGCTCAAAGCGTACGCACTTCTGGTGTTCCCACATGCTTACGATCTGGCACCTGGTCGCTACATTTTTATCCCACACCTCACACCCTGTGTGCTGTTATTGGCTGGGGGATACACACCACTGCCCAAAGGTTGATGCCCAGAAACGTCCCGAACACAGCAAAATAAGAAAACACAGGCAGAGGGCAGGGTCTCTGCAGATACAGACACCACCACACACTATTTTGGTTTGAGTCTATACATTGCTTTAAAGAAAATCCTACTTGTTATACCTTTAAATATTGCTTTGTTAATATTTATGTCAAGTATATCTCTGAAGAAATATCTTAATAATTTGTTGATGTTTCTATAGAAAACTAGGCAAGTTTACTCAGAAGTCGACTTTTCTCTGACTGACTGAAACTCCTAGATGTCCTTAACAACAAGCAACTGCATTATTCACATATACATATATATACATAAATATATGTGAATATATTTATGTAGACACAAGATAAATGTGTATTTGGGCTTGGTCTAGTTTAATATTAAATAAATCACAAATACAGGGCTGTTGTTTCATTTATAGAAAATAAACTCAATTTAAATCACAATTGGAAATTATAGTATATTTTTCTAAAATCACTTACAGAGGTTCAAACTATTAAAGTCTGTCGTATATCGACAGACGGATATCACACACATGTACTGCAACCAGCTTAGCAACTCAATGCATTTATGTTGTTTAATACATTACAAATAGACTAAAACAGCACTTGCCTTGTCCCAAAATAAAATAAAATATCTGCAGATTATCTATAGCAACCATTTTCCCTACAAGTCAAGCAGCAAATTTACAAGGTATAAAGTATATTATCTGTCTAAAGGTGCACAGAGTTATAAAAGCAAAACTAACTGAATTTTGAATCTACAATAAATGGAGACCTTTTAAATGGGGTGATACAGTATATTCTATATAATATATATGGTGAAAGCAGACTGCCAGGAAGGAAAGGTGGAAGAGGGCAGTGTAATAGGGTATTAAACCAGTGAGGATGGCTGGTCAGCTCAGATAACGCCTCTCCTACAGCAGATGTATCTGTCTCCTCGCTCTGCCTCATCCTTTCACAGACCTGGATGAATCTCGGGTCGCTGTCAATGACACAGACGCACTCATGTGCAGCTGGTCTGCGGTGTGTGCCTGAGGCCAAGCAGGGGTGAGAGGTGACGGATAGTAAAGGCCGGAAGATATGACATTGTCCTCCACAGCCGACTGGTAGAGGATGCTGGGGATACAGATGGAGGACTGTCTGTGTGTTTTAGTGTATGAATTAGCTCTGTTAAGGTCATTATATTGAGCCTGCTGCTACAGCATGTGCCGATTGACCAAGCTTTGACCCCAAGACAATGCTCAAAGCAATGCTTTATGTAAGTCTTAACCTTCCTTAGACCCGAGGCCCCGGCCAACATTAGAGTCCATTCAAAATGTCTGCGGGCATTTATGTAAAGATCTATTGTGCTGGTGGCCAATAAAACAACCAATCAATTGACTCCATAGCTTGTTTCACTGTGATGTACAAATACACAGGTGGTGCTGGATTCTAGCCTGCAGCAGAACCTGTTTTTAAAAGTTACATTCACTGTATGTGTGCCACTGGACAGCACGGGAGACATTTACCAAAAAAAATGATAGGGAGAGAGGGGGATTTTGCAAGATTAGCATGCAACACATGGTGAGAAAAAAAAGCGGTGGCATATTTCAACACTATTTCAGTGCTGGCAGAGAATTTGCGAATGACTCAGCTGGAAACCAAAGCCCCAATTTCTGCACACCCAAGAGACAGCTTGTGTGGCAACTGAGGTGCACAACTGCACAAGGTTTGTGTGTTCAGTGGCCCCTCGCACAGAGGGTGGAATCTGGAGCCTTTCAGTTGCTCTTAGGTATAACAATCATTGAACTTAAAGGGGAAGTGTGCCAATTACATACCAAAGTCTTTTTACAGATCTTGGGGAAAACTTCTGTATATATGAAAAAAGTTGTATGAAGCCTTTTGTAGCTTACCAGCTACCAGCTGTAGCCTGCTCCTCATCTCTGCCTGAGGCTATCGAGGCTACATGAGGCACTACTAGCATAACACATCTGAATCTCTGACTGAACTGTCAGCAGTCAAGTTGCATTGTGGGTAATGTACAGCAAGAAGAACCATGGAATAAAAAAATTGATATCTCTGGTTCTGCTTCATTGTGAGTCCAACAATGTTACAGAAGTGCAATACTAAATCGGTGGACTATTCTTTTAAAGAAAAAAATCCACAATCAGATAGATTATTAGAGTGTGATATTCAAGGGGCCCTATCTAACACCCGGCGAAAGCAGCGCACAGCGCAGCACAACTGTCATTGCTAGTTTCCAACCGACGCATTTGTCATTTTCATGGCCAGTGCCTACGTTATGTAAGTAGCAAAAGTACGTACGCCCATCTGTGCGCCCATTGGTGTGTTGGTCTTAAAGGTGTGGTGTGGATGTGTGAGGTGTGGTCCGGCGCACTGTTGGCACGTTGCTATCTTGAGGCAGCAGAAAACGATTGCGCCATTGACCAACAAAAACCTGGTCTAAAGTCAATGGCGCAGTATTTTCCTGCTATTTAAAGGGCGCATTATTTAGAAAGTAAGATGGGCCTTCATAGGCGGGTTCACAACGCGTGTTAGTGATGCGCGGATTGCAGCAGATCAAGTCATAAAAATGAATAGTCTGATTAATAGCAGACGGGTTGCGGGTGGGTGAAATAATACATGCAACGATCCCACCGCAGCAGAAACGATAAGTCCGTCTCCCCATTAAGAGAGACGCTGTGCGCATTTACGCAAGATCGACACAGCAGCCTAACCTCATTGATTATTTAAATCTCCAGACATGCCGACAGGATCGGTCAGGATCTAATGTAAATTAATGTTGTGTGTTCTTCTACACATCCAAAAGGTCACACACACACACACACACACACACACACACAGTCCAGGTTCATACAGTGAAATTATTTGGAGTAAAGCAGCGTCCTCCTGATAAATCCTGAGCTCCATCAGAGCTGTCTAAAAATGTATTTCAGAAGCTAAAAGTTTCATTCTGTTTCCCCTGAGAGTTTCCTCTGTCCTGTCAAGCTTATAACTACAGTTTTTAGTTTTGATCCTGATATTTGTGGCAGTGACATTACTGTGCACATGGAAACGTTTATAAATACTGAAAGCAGCCACTCTAATATTTGAAGTAAATCACTAAAGAAAACATCAATACAACAATTAAAATGCGGGTGCAGGTCTCCAAATCGGAGGAATAATTTGTTCGGGTGGTGGAGGTGGATGATTCATGCGTACACATGGATTCGGATGACATCTGCTGTTACACACACAGGGACGCGCAGCAGTGCTCCTCCTCGGTTAAATATCGGTGCTTTTGTTCATACACAGTCAAATGGAGTTGTCGATGGGACAGAGGATTGGGACACGGTGGAGGCGCAGAGGGTCCACCGACCAAGGACCATTTAAATAGCAATGCACCAGGTGAAGGCACGCCTGGCTTTTAAGGGGAATGGGAGATGACACTCTGATTGGTTGAATTTATGTTACGCCCAAAACACACCTACAATTAATGAAGAGACTTAATACAGCCCCTTTGCGCCTTGCGCCTTACTTTGCGCCAAGATTATGCGCCATGCACTTTAGACCATGCGCTATAGATCGTCTAAATAGGGCCTAAGGAGTTAATGAATTGAGGTATTTTACTTTTTCAGCCACTTTAGTTAACTATCTACACTCCAGGTGGTATAACAGCCCCTTTCCACCACAGGAACTTTTTCTGGGGCCAAGGAACCATTGTAAGTACTCAGGAACCTTACCTGTATTTTCCACAGGAGGAACCAGGGTCTAAAAATAGTTCCAGGGCCCAAAAAAGGCTCTCGGTAGCACTTTTCAATGGCCAATTCCTCAGCAGATTGTCAATACTTTGTAGACGGATGCTCTGGAGTTTTCAGTCTCCTTTTCCACCTCTTCATGTCTCCTTTGCATCCATTCAAACATCAGAGTCTCACAACAGTAAATAAAGAAAAAGGCAACTCTATGTTGTTGTTTCCTTGTGTGTGAAAATTAAAAATGACAGCATTGTTTGAGATATTTGAGATTGTCATCAGTCTAATTTGTCTAATTTTCACAGTTCTTTAGATACAGTGAAAACATAAACAGGAATGCCCAAAATTGGCTTTTAGTTCCTGATTTTTGTTCCTGTGGCTCCTTAGTACCTGGAACTCTTTGACCAAAAAGGGGTATTAAACTGACTTTGGACGATTGAGGGAGCTCTCGCTGCTGTATGCATGTTGGTAGCGAGTGCTAGCGACAGATTAGTCCGTTAATTCCAGTCAAATGTCTGTCTTGTGCTTAAAATTTCTATAAGATATTAAAGATGGTGAAAAAGTTCTGCTTTTCAATCTTCATTGTAGTTACGCCGGAAATATCTGGAGATCACGTCCCACATGTTTGACGTGTTGTTCATAAGAATAAGAAAAACTACACCTGGCACGGTGAGCGGAAAAAGCAAGATACATTCCCATCCTTATTTTTTAAGCTTGTCCAACTCTTTAATGGATTTTTCCCTTAAGGCCACCCTGATAGACTATAATGGAAATTGCAGCAGACCCATAACTTTTCAAGCTGATGAATCTGCCTTTCAGAAAACGAGGTACACTTGACATGCAGACACATTCTTCTTTACAAGGTCATCATCCCGCAAGACTGACTTGTTCATTAAAACAGCAAGAGAACCGAAGATTATCAATAGCAACCAGACATCTCCGATCTAATTCAAAATAAAGGAGAATGTGATAAAAATGGGCCATTCTTATTAAGATCTCACCGCATTCTATCTTCTTTTTTTTTTCCAAGACAATTTTCTCTTTCATGGGAACGGTAGTCTCTAATTTCTCCAGGGAGCCACAAGCTGCTGCTATCTCAGCTGTGTTTACTAATCTTCCCTCGACACCAGTTTCTCAGCCCCACAAAGTTAATACTGGTCCAATGTAAATAGCCTTATCTCATAAACTCTTGTTATCCCCCCACCTTGGCTGCCCAATGTGATACATGGTTAGAAGTCAACACGGGATTAAGTCAGAGAGAAGGGAGAAAAAGGGGGACACATTTCCTGTGACAGTATCTGCTGTAAGGTTATCCACCTAAAATAACACAGTGACAATGTCATGGTGTACCTGACGAAGGAACTCTGCTGTCACTATACAATCACACCAATCAGACGTAGAATATGAGTAATACACTGCTTCTAGTGCCTGGCTGATGGATGAACAGATAATAAATGAAACTGAATTTGTCTCCTGGTTCTCAGAGCTGATCGATTGAGAGTTGATGCTTGGAGACTCTCATGCCGTTTCGTCGTGCAGATTACAGTACCTGCCTCATTTCCACCTATGCTAGTCTGTTCCACTGAAGGCCCCGGATCTCTGTAAATGCCATGGCAGTAAGTTTTAATTAAACCCAAAGGGAAAAGTATTAATTATCCCATCGCCTGCCGTGAATTGGCTGGTGGCTGCAGGCGGATTCTCACTCGAATGCTGATGATGTGGAGGTGAATGAGGTGCGGTTTAAGAGTTCAGGATAAAATTTGGGATTTATCAAGCTCAGAATTCTATTTGGATAGGCGCCTGTGGTGAGGAAGGAATGTTAGTCCAATAAATCTAAATCACGAACACGCAGCGTTTAAAAATAACACCATTTATCCCTGCAGGACGTTTTTGACCATTTTCAAACGCTACTCGAGTCGATATTTTCCAAAAGGATGGAGTATTCTCTGAGGCCGACAATAATTTCTTTTTAAATGATCTACAGTTTCTGATTGTATCCTATCTTAACATCTGTTCCTCTTAGCTTATCCATCTTTATATCTGCCACATTAACGGTCTCTTCTGCTATCAAATGATGTCAATCCTTCCTCCCAAGCTCGTAAAATTGCTTCTGCCACTGAACGTGTAAGTTCTTTCTCTCCCTCTCATGTACCATGAGCAGGGAAATGCATGTTTTTGTCACAGTTTGGTCAAATTCTCATTACCATATCATAGATTGATTGATTGGTTATATCAGAGGGAGGTCGGTTCCTTAATCATATCGCAAGTTTCCACTGTAGAAGTACTTCAGCAGAGAGCCCACTGCTGCCACTGATATTTCTGCTGAGAAGCTGAAACAGCACTCTGCTTTTGTCAGATCCCCGTAGGTATTTGTTAATGCAGAGATGGAGGAGCGCCTTATAAACTATGCATGCCATCTCCCTCTGGCAACCACCAGTAGAGAGGATGATGGCAGGAAAATGCTGGTTTCCATTAGTCCTGTGAGGCTGGTTAACATAAAATTATCCTTGGGGTTAGTGGGAAGCAGACAAAACTGGGGTGAGTGCTTCATTAAAGCTGATGCATAATGGACGCTGGACTTCTATAAAGGCTGATTTGCACACAGTTGCACTTTTCTGATATGTTGGCCACACTGATACAAACAAAAGCCCATTTATTTCTCAGACTGAAGCACACACCAACTGCTGGCATGTCTCAAATAATAGCTTCTGGTCTTGTGCCCCATGAACTCTTACTTACGTGTGTTTCAGTGAAGGATTTATGCCAAGCCAAGCTCTTGATCGGCTTGGTCTAATCAAACATCTGCATGCCTACAGACATCCAATTGCACAAAATGGCTGCAGCCTGAAAAAACAGTCAAGTACAGAAATGTAGAGGACAGGAACACTCACCCCGCAGGAGGTCAGAGCTGGCATAAGGTGAACTGTACGTCCGAAACAGCAGCCAATCAAAGTCATCCTCCTCCCCCTGGGTGAAGTCACACAGATTGGGGTCTGAATCCTCTTCAAACGTGCATCCTGCCGCTGAAAAAAAGGGAAAAAGACATTCTATCTTTATTCAAATTGCTCATTTTGTCTCACCATCAGTCCCAAACACAAAGATATTCACTTCATTCATTCAGACGTTCATAGAAGACAAAACCACAAATATTCCCATTTGAGAAGCTAGAACCAGAGAATGTTGGAATTTATGCACAAAAAATTATTTAAATGAATCAATCTTCACAATTCTTGCCGCAGTCAACATCTCTTAAATATTTAGTGTTGTGGTGAGGTTTGTGTATCACAAGTTCATGTGGGCCTCTGAACCTCTTCTGGAAACTGGGAGAAAATCATACAACCAAGATGTCTTCATTCTGTACTGAATGTACAATCAAACCACTGACCAATCTTCGCAGCCAGCCACAATGAAATGTGCACTGCAGCCACAGTGACCACCTCTCTACCCTTTGAGCAATGACCTGTGTTTACTATTAATGTGAACATACACCACGCCCACCAGGGTTTTTACACACATCTGTTGCTGCTCAGCCATGGTGTATAAGGCTGCACAAGGGTTGCTATAATAAATATATACTTATAGATTAATATAGTAGCCCTAGAGTAGTCAGTCACAGCAACTTGTGGCCCTCTCAGACAAAAATTCCACCCTGTGCAATTGTGAAAATGCTTTAACATGAGCTTCAGGTGACTTTTTCCCAGGTGACCATAGAAAAATACTACAATAAATGTGCAATACATCGTCTGCACCAAACGCTGAATCTCCTGTATAAACACAGAATAGCAAAGTCATCATCATCAGCACATAGGAGCTATAAAAGGTCTATGGCTTTTAACAGTGTCAGCAATTACCAGGTATTAACAGTACCTGTGACCATCGGCTTGATTTGAATGGTCAAAATCTGCCTGGATGAGAAGTCACTATCCCGTGTCACACACAGGGGGTTTGTGTGTTTAAACTGTACAAAATGAAATGTGTTTACATGTGTACAAATTCTCTCAAACCAACAACAAATCAAGCAATGAGCTATAATTACTTCAGACGCGCACAAAAGAACACAAACCCTGGCAAAAGCAATAATTGCCCCTGCACCTGAGGAGAATTACCCCTCCTATAAAGCATTCACAAACAAGACTACATATCCCGAAACCCATTCACAAAGGCATACAAATAGTAATAACATTTGGGGAAAGCAGGCACCCTGGGGAATGTAGTGATTATCATAATACCTCACAACCTGCTATTCCATGCGCCAAAAAGCTAATTTTTTCAAATTATATTTAATAGCTATGGCTTTAATGGCCCTTGGGTCCTGAATAATGTGCTTCAGTCGTTGCTCTCTGCATCTGTTGCCATATTTCACATTAGTCCATCAGTGTGAGAATTACAGTCTAACAGTGGGCAGTTTGAACAGCCCAGTCATAAGACCAGAGCCTGTGTCAGTGATAATTGGAGCAGGACAGCACGAGATGCGACATGCTAATGATAGGAATAACCATGAGCAGGTCCTGAAGGTGACCCCTGTGGTCTACAGCTTTATCACTGCTCATTCTTTTCTCTAATCTGCCATTAAACAAATGGCCTCAATATGACAGGCTGCAGACAAAAACGCAGCCGGCCTCATTGTAGTGAGGATTCATAGTTCTCTTTTTTACAACCAACATATAAGATAGCCACAGCTTCCAGTCATTAAGAGGTTATTGCTGTTGTTGGACTGGTTTGATATGTAACAGGCCAAATAAAATGGAGGACACAAGAAAGACTTTGAAAGAGCTGGGGACCGTTTGAGTTTTTCCAATGCTAAAACTATATCTTGGCTTGGTCACCAATATCAAAATGTATCGGTGCATGGTTTGCAAAATATAAACACGTCTTCCTGCAAAATCCATTTTGCCGTAGTTTTCAATGCATCGCTGTTTAAAGTTGTCCTTAAAATAGCAACGGTAAAAATGAATAAAAACAAGCCAAGTATCCATGTGTCCCAATTTAGATGAGAAAATATCTGATTAAAAAATTTGTAAAAAAAAAAAAANNTTTTTTTTTCAAACTCCATATAGCTCGATTTAATTGCAGTGTGCAAATGTCATTCAAGCCACGAATACATGCTAAACTTACTGGCTCAGTGTGGCTGTGTTGAAGACGAGAGAAAGCTCTCATTACTTTTGAAACTTGTAAGTGAATGTGGCTTGGAGTTTTGCTTCCCTTCTACATTTCTGCTCGTGCTTTCAGGTAGCAGACTTATATTACTGTTTATCTATCACTTTTCTGGAGCTATGTTCATATTAGCAATGCTATTCAATAAAAATTGGTAGCTATGGACACATGGCACTATTTGATTGGTGAATTTGATAAACATTACAGGAAGAAATGCCAGAAGAAGAAACAGCCACATTGAGCTGCTTAGATGAAGCGCTGCAGACGATTGGCTCTTGCTGTGCTTTGTTACAACCAGCAAAACTCCAGCATGTCGTCAAGGTAAATAAAACCTTTTACTTCGCCGTGCCATCCTACAGAAAATCATTTGTGCCTTGCCAGAAAACAGCATGAGATACCAAAGACGATGAGCCAAGTTGTTGCTCTTTGGTTTAAAAGATTACAGTTGGTCCAAGGTGTTGAACTTTCTCCTGATGGTGTATTCACTGCAGCACAAACACACTCAGGGTGCCCTTGCCTACAGCCAACTTATACGATAACACCGGAGCATATCTACCATCACGTAAGCTCGGTCCACTGGGTGATAGTAGCAGCCAACCAGCAGGGGAGGGAGTGAGAGTTTCTCCCTCTAGGTTTGATTTATTGCCCCGTGCTGGGCTGTTACTGCACAGATCTGCTGCTGAGGCCAGGGGTTAATTGTCCCGCACTGGGGTCTATTTCTAATAGAACAGCCAGAGATATGGGACCTGACACATCCAAACGCTGGCACTATATTATTCCCTGCTGCTTCGGTAAATGAAGCCTGCAGACTCCTCCCTACAAAAGTCTCATCATCCAGAAGAAGGAAGCCGGGATGCAAGACCAGCGCTGCACGGGAATGTCATCTCCTCACAACGCACCGGGAGAGATCCAGCTCATCTATCACGACAAACACACTCCCTCCTCACCCTCCTTCCGGAGGACCAATGGGTGTGTGGGGTGTCAGTGGCCATTTTTTACCTGAATAATTACAGCATAATTTAGTGCAATGACCAGTGCAAAGTCAGACACTGCCAAAATTCTGTGGCATGCTGTTGTTAGCTGATCAACCTCCATTTCAAACATACAGCTTTGTACAGTATTTTCATTTGATAAAAATCTTTATTTTTATTGTAAAGATAGTTAATGTCAATACTTTGTTCTTGGAGAAACATTTTTTGGTGAACAAATTAAAGTTAATCATATGGCCCATATCATTAAAATGTTTGTGAGGCTTTCTGTTTTCATCACAGAAATAAGCCAGGTTTGAGAGCATTTTGAAAGTATAAGGTAGGCCTACGTAAAGAACATGCAGCGTCTCTACTTGGGAGCAAAATGGAAGAACAGATTAAATCACATTTTTACAAACAAGCTAGGAAGCACCAGTTTCAAGGATGCAATACCAGTAGAAAACATGTTGAAACAGCACAGCAGTGACAAATTAGTGTAAGACGAAACAAAATGGAGACGGAGCGAGACGAGAAGGGTCTGAAGATGAGGGGGGGGTGATTTACAGACTTTGGTGAAAGAGATTTTCGTCACTTTTCGGTTCTGTCACTTTGCTAATCTCAGTGTTTACTATGAATTTAGTCTTAAAGGCACCAACTCACTCCATAAATAAATGAATACATCTCTGACTTTATAGCGAACCAAAATAACTTCAGATTTACACTGTGGAGGCGATGAGCCACGCTCTGTCAGAGGATGGATGCAGTAACTCCTCTTTGATTTCATAAGGACATAAATGAAGGTGGCAACTTGTTTACCAGACACTCCAATTTGCCGCCACAGTCGTGGGGATACGTAAAAATCTTGCCTGGTTTTATACGTGCAGTTAATCACGGCTGTGAGTCTCTCTCTGCTCATATCAATAGTTAGTGTCACATGAAGCCCTTCATGTTAGATTTGGTATCTCTTCCTCTGTTTACTTGTATAATCCCCTGCCTTGCTATCTAATTAGAGTGTCAGCTATGCACAGCGAATACTGTCAGAGTCTCTGCTTATCCCCTTTATTTGCATATGTTTTAAGCATAAGGACGCTGGCCTAAGCTTATTTAAGGTGCTTCTACCCTGACAACTTTCCACTTGAATAAATCAAACACAACAAAATAGGATGAAATTAAATCAAAGAAGTGGCTGAGTCCCTACCCCATAGTATCAACAACAGTAAAAGGTGTTGTTTTTATTTTCAATTAGAGCTACAGTCAAGACCACCTAAATCGAGAGTGGACTGTCATCAAAGTCCAATCTCAAAATGTACACTTTTTCTTTTCTAATATTTCAAAGAAAAAGAATGATCTGTCATTAAATACAGAAAGCAATCATTTGATCTGAAACACTGCAGTTAATCTTTTCGCTGGCTTCTAAAAGATTCAGTACAGTGAGTGAGCAGAATAAAACACCACAGGCCAGTTCTTGTACAGATTGTAAATTAGCAGTACTTGTCTGAGTACCAAATTGTCTCATCGGCCACTAACAGAGATCATAAAAAGCTGTATGTGAGAATATTGGTGTAAATTAGCTGAAGTGATTTAATTGAAAGAGGGTGCAGTATGCACATGTCTAGAAATTCTGGGCCCCTCGACAGCATCTCACTGGGGGCATGAAACAACAAATATCTTTAATCCTCGGCATGTTACGAGACCCGTCCAGGTCTGGACCACAGGGTCTCACCCGTGGACCTGGAATATGATTTGAAAATTGAAAAATATAAATTACATGCAACAAGGGGTGGGAAACATGGATAAAATACATGTAAAATCATATAAAGTTGATATCATAAAGTTGATACATAATTTTCTGAAAAAAATCAATTGAGAAAATGTTTATGGATAAAATAACAGATGGGAATGTCTGTTTTTGTTTAATACAGCAAGTTAAACACCTGAGAAATACAGATGCTTCATCACATTAATGCAAAAACTATATAAAAATCCAATATTGCCATAAATCAGTTCTGCTCATTGATTTGCAACATTGCCCACAATGGCCTAATACAACTAGAAAAATCTTCTATGGGAAAAAAACATAAAGGAATATACACAGAGTGTGTGCATTTAAGAAAGTCTACAAATTACTGAAGTAACTCGCAAATTGACCGTTGTCAGCAGGTACCTTCAAATAATGCAGCATGATCAGTAAAGTGCTGATATTTAGTCAAAATGGGGCAATCAGTGATTGAACTGACATTTCTGCACATAAAGGTTTCAGCCTTTCAACCAAGACCTTATTTACTTTGGCTTTAGAGTTTTTATATACTGTAGTTTTTAGTCACTACATACACTAAACTAAAAAAATTCACAAATCCTACAAGTTACCACCAAGACTCTGATGTGAATGTTTTTCCCCAGTCAGCAGCTTTGGAGTGTATGTAGCATCTGAACATCTTAGAGTAAGATGAGTATTTGAGCAGTCTAACTCTTGCTGCATATCTGTTTGTTTATATGCAAGTTTCAGACATTAATTAATTTTGATGTAGCCCCCATCACAGTGTTGTTGCTGAGTTAATAGAAAGTGTTTTATGCACACTCACAGTGCAAACCTGCTGCCCTGCCAGCAGAAAACTAAGTCAAGCTAACACGAATGATGAAAATCTTGCAGGTTCATTTTTTAATCTCGCTCTCTTTGGTATGTCCGTTTTAATATAAGGCTAAAAGAGCAGCCAGTTAGCTTAGTTTAGCATAAAGACTGGAAACGGGGAAACAGGTAGATCCACCAATCAGTACCTCTAAAGCTCACTAATCAACAGCTTGTGTCTTGTTTGTTTAATTCATACAAAAACCAAGGACTTGAGGAAGGACCGAGACCTGAGGAAGTCACTACTCTAGCAAAGAAAAAAATCAGACACAACCTCCCATAAAAACGAAAATGTTCTTTTTCAAACTTTAATTTTTGTACAAAACAAACAACACGTAACGTGTTAATTAGTGAGCATTAAAGGTGCCAGTATGTTACCTTTGGACAGAGGCAGGCTAGCTGTTTCCACCTGTTTCCAGAAGGCGGTTTGACACGACGTGAAGTTATAAAATTCACCTGCAGCTGTGCTGTATTTTGGAGAAAAACTCTTTGCTGTTTCCCTGGCCCCCAGGATTACAGACACAAACAAAAATTGTTGGAAAAAGTTGCTTATTTACACATTTTTGCTAATTAGCAAGCTACTCGCCAATATTGTGCGATTTGTTCACTTCGGGTGGGTCTTCTTACATTTCAAAGACAAATATGAGAGCAGTGTCAATCTTCTCATCTAACTCTCGGCAATGAAGCAAACAAGTGTATTTCTGAAAATGTCAAACCTTTCTTTTAACACAATACAACTTGGAAATTAAGATCCAACTTGGACAATAAGCAATGCAATTATCTTTTATCTTATTTTTCTATTTTCCTATTTTCTATTTATCTTGTAAGTCATAGGATTTTTGGCTACCATTCAGTATTTGGCATTGTACATGAGACATCCAGTCTCAGCGGAAACTAAATAAATCAGACAAAGTGCGGGAGCAAGGGTGATGAACAAACACAGCTGTGCACTCATGTGGCCCTGGAAATAAAATCGTCCAGTCCTTATTGTCTGAGACTGATCAAAACCAACTGAAAACACAGCCAATTTCAAGACACAGACCAAAACACTTAAAACCCAGTTTCTCATTTATAACAGAAACAGTAAAAGCTGCTGTGTATGCTCCGGAAAACCATTCACAACCTTTGCTTTAATGTCAACTCCAGTCTCTGCCCTTAATTATCTAGCAGGCAGGATGGGTATTGAACACCAGAACCTGTGAAGTCACCTGGGAAATGCGGCGTGATGATGAGGCACGGATGCTTGTCATATCATCATCAACAAATGGGAACCAAACCATGCTGGGAACACAGCCCGTACCTGAGAGCTCCACTCCACACAGAAAGCCTCATCTGAGTCTGGGGTGACTGAGTGTCTGGCTGGTGGGGATCCAGGTGGGAATGGGTGAGTAATACTGGAGGCAGTTAGGGGGAGGAGAGTGGTTGATTTGCATTGCAGTGAGTGTGGCCCGATGCATCAGCAGGAGACAGGTATATTTATTCTCTACAGAGGCTCTCCTCCCCAGCACTCCCCTGGCTGCCTCTGAAAGCCATCCATCCCCACACCTGAATACGCAATGAAATCATCTCTCTGCCTCCCCGGGCATTAATAACTCAACTCTGGTGGCTGGATGGGGCCCGGTCACACAGAGAGGGCCAGAGAACAGATTGAGAAAAGAAAGGTTTGGAGATGGTGAACAGGTACAGCTGAGGTGCAGCGCTTCAGGGCAGACTACACTGAAATGTGCTGTAACAGAGCATCTGGAGGAGCAGAAGAAAATAAGGGCTGTATGAAAGTTACAGGGTGGGAAGGGGGGGTGAACCTTATGGTTAAAAAAGGATGACCCTCCCTGCATTAGTAACATTTTCTTTTGACTCTCTACTTAGAAAAAATGCAACACCCTCCCCATACTATGACACTACCGAACTGATAAAAATCACTTTTATTACAATAACTAAAAGTGCACAAAGACTTGAACTTGATTTAAAGAGTACTCCACTGCACTCCTATAACATTATCGGACCACGATGGACAGTTTTCAATGCAGCAGAACCAAAGATATCATTTGTTCTATTCCACACATTCTTCTTCCTTCAGGTCAAAACCTGGCGTATTCGTTACCCACAAAGCAGCTCGACCGCCGACAGTTCGGTCAGAGATTCAGGTGTGTTATGCTAGCAGCGGCTAACGTAGCCTCGAGCCACTAGCCTCGAGCAGAGATGAGGAGTGGGCTGCAGGGGTCTGGCGAGCTCGCCTCTCTCTCACTTGAAGCTATTTATCAGACTTCACTCAGCTCCCTCTGGAGCTCCTGAATATATCAACTCTTTTGACACATGTAGTAGGACTCCCCGAGACCTGTAAACAGACTTTGATGTGTAAAATCTGTGGAGTTCCCCTTTAGTGGAATAATAATTTTCACATAGCACTCAAATCGAACAATAGGAATGGAAATAGCATCTGCAAACGTAACAAAATGATGCGTCTGTTTATCTAATATTCCAGCCATCCTTTATTTTTAAACCAAGAGCTGTCACCATCACTTTATGTGACACATTTAACATTTTTGAACACATACTAACTACATTTAGCTAAAGGTAGGAGCTACTTTCAACTAACTTTCAACCACCAATAACAAAGATACATGTCTATTCTGTTTCTATTTGAAATATTGATCCTGTTAGCTTCTAGCTGTTTTTCATGGGGAGAACAAACCACTGATAAAGAGACATGATTGTTGTTCTATGGCAAAATGTACCTTTAAGACCTGTGGTGCACACAAAATCCATGTCTGTAACTGTGGGATGAGAAAAAGTTAAAAGGCCCTATCCTCCCTTAAGCAAAAAGAAAAAATACATAGCCCTATCCCTTTCTTGACCCTCCTCCCCTCCCATGATAATTTTCATACTGTAATTCAAATGAAATAAAGTTACACAGTTCAAGAACGTTTCCCTTTTCATCTTCTGAGGGTGAACAATGACACAAAGGCTTCCTACAGCTGTATTCACACTGACTCCTAAGATACCAGTCAGCTGCAATTCGTCTTGAAATTAATTTTGCCTTCACTGTAAAGGACTGGTATAATATTTCATCCTCGATGGTGGGTTGCTGATAAAAGTGTCTCAGATGTCAGAAGAATAAGAGTCAAAAATATTATTCTTCCAATATCAGCCCTTTCTGTGCTATTCTGAGGGCAGCACAAAGGGAAAACAAGGATGCTAAGACAAAAGCAATCTGAGCTTGTTGTCTCCTGTTTCTCCTTCTCAGAGGGAAAAAAATGAGAACATCAATTATTCCACTTCCCAGTTCCTGTGGGTTTAGGGTAGGGGGTAGGAGAAATATCAGTTCACACTGCTGATAAGGAGGTAGTTCTAATTATCATACTTTCTTTTTTTTTGATACTGTCGGTCTATTTTGAGTTGATGTCTTTTCTCAGGTAAGACTGGACCGCTGTGCCTGCGTAACATTCATCTCCACTGTGCAACCAACCAATATAACCAAATCCAGTTTCATTAAGAGGAAACCTCTCCAGTCCAGTGGCTCCATTTTCAACATTTGTTTTAGCTCTTTTAGATTTGAGAGACATATAAAGGAAATAATTTGCAAATGTATGTTCAAAGCAAGGGAATAATAACCATTTATTTAAGTGAGGGACTGAGACAACTGTAGCAGAGGGGCTCTTATAAAATATTGTTAACATTTAATGAGATTTGAAATTTTACATTTAGCCAAATACTGCAGTGTTTCGCTTCAGCACAGGGCTTAAGTGATCATTAACTGAGTAGTTGATCAACTGAAAACAAGCATTTGCCGGTTTCAGCCTCTAAAATGTGAGGATTTGCTGCTTCTTTCTGGTTTATATCGTTGTATATTGGGTTCCTTTGGGTTTTAGACTCGAGTTGAATTGATTAGTCCATTAATTGATTAGCCAAGCTACAGAAAATGATTCAGCAGCTGTTTTGATCATCGATTAATCATGTCAGTGATTTTTCAAACAAAAAATGCCAAATATTCTCTCATTTTAGCTTCTCAAATGTGAGAATTGTCTGCTTGTCTTTGTCACTTATGATAGTAAACTTAATATTTTAGGGTTTTGAAGAGGCCAAATTCGGCTCTGGGAACTTGTGATTTTTACTATTTTCTGACATTTTATTCAAGAAAGAAAAACAGCATATGAATCCATAATGAAAATAATCGTTAGCTGCAGCCCAGTTTTGGACTGTTGGTTGGGTAAGTGATTCGAAGATGTCGCCTTGGGCTTTGGGAACTTGTGATGGCTGTTTTACATTTTATAGGTTTAATTATGATTTATAAAGCTGTTTTTAAAGTTACTGAATTAACCTACAACCAAACGGCTTTTTCTTCCTTTCTTTCATCTCTTTTCTGGACTATTTATTTTATATTCAAAGATCATTTCCAAAGAGCTCATATTCCAATTGGATTTCTGTGACAGCACATGCCAACATTATTTTTTACCCCGACTGTTGATGCAGCTGCGACATATTTGTAAAGTAGAATTTGAGCTCATGCCGTCAGTCTCATATACCGTACATGTTTTGGTCATGATGTAATCCAAAAAAGGCATTTTAAACCTGTTGCGTAAGCCAGAGTAGATCCTTTGATGAAAAAAGTAAATAATGGAGCTTGATGGAGCCTGATCCAAAATATTTCCTTTGAAAAACATGATGTCACACGACAGTTTTAGCACTCATAAAAAAAGGAGATGAATACCATGACACACCTCACTTGTGAAATAATTGATGCCTTTAATTTAGATACTAATATGTTGTGACCTAATCATAATGATTCATAATCCATCTTAGCATCATGAATCACACTATTACATTCTCTACACTATGGTGTAATGCAAATGTGCTTAAGAGGTGATTATGACATGTCAAACAAAACACATATTTAATCGTAAATGTATTATTTACAAGCGCACTAACACCTCTAGGTCCTTGTTTAGAGCATTGCAGTAGAAGATATGCATAACCAGAGAGAGTGAAACTATGTTGACTTGGCAGTTTCCACCTGTTAACACTTCCTGTATGTTGTTGTAACAACTGAACAGCTAAAGTAAATATCTGATTCATTCACTGGCTTAGCAGCTACAGCTATAAAAACAACACTTCCTGGGACTTTAGGGTTCATTTAAAGGTCATAAGTACAGTGTCTGCGTTTAATGTCCACAATTATTTCGGGTAAACAAACAATCTCCCACACGAATACAAACTACAGACGATTATTTCCCACTACGACTGACCCTCAGCTGACTGCACGCAACTCCTGACCAGCTGAGCTAACTCCATTTGACTGTGCATCCTAATCAAACTGCCTGTAGCGTCCCGACTCGCCATGAAAAAAAGAAAAAAAAAACGGTGTCTATCAACTCTGCTAAACCACATACCCCGTAGCAGCTTCACCGCTCTGCTGCCTGTCAATTCCACTAACACAAAGGCGGCCAATTGCTGTCTCCACAACCTGCAGCCTTTCAATTCCACTAACCCACATATAGGATCACATGAAGGGAGGGGAGTGTGAGAGGAGCATCTCACTGAGTATTTCAGTCTTTTTCTCCCTCACAACCCATTGTTCCTGTTGTGCATGTAGCAAAAGACCAGTCTGTGCTCCTTCTTTCTCTTCCTCTCTCTACATTTGGCATAATGAGGAGGAGACAAAGGGCAGGTAATTTTACCCTTTTTTAAGGCTTTTCTGGGTAATTAATCTGTGATCTGGAACCAGTTTACTAAGTTTACTCAGAAACATATCCTTTGTTCATTGGTTTTCAAAATGTTGCTGTGAGCACTAAAGAAGAATAGAGGTCACCGCAAATTGTGCTCTCTTTATCACCAAAACAACAACAACAACATCGCAGGTACACAAGTCAGATGTTGACTGATGCACAAATCCTAGAAGCTGTGTTGAACACATACACCAAAGGTGAATTACATGTGACGCACTCGAACAATCATGTAAACACTGAAAATTAGAAAGCATTCACAAGCATGTGTTTCTTTTAAACCAGCAAGGATTTTAATTGTTTAATTACCAGCTTACAGTGAAGCTGAAGTGTAGCACTGCGTCTGCTGAACCTGTGCATATTTTAAAGCCCCTGAGAACTTGGTTTCAATTTTCAGTTTTCTGTATAGCATTAAATATTCATGACAACATAAGCTGTCATCTAACCAAAGTTTAAGTTGGGAGAAAACACGCATAGTGGTTAATTATCAAGAGTTTAACACTCAAAGGCTAATCTGCTTCACCCAGGCTGTGAGGGTATGGTTTGATCACATTTGATTGGGGCACAGAAATGAGCCCTGCAAACTTCAAACCAGTCAGAAAAGCAAAAACAAAACTACAAAAATCTCTTGCGTGAAATAAACAAAACTGTTGGCAGAAAAATTTGTAGGAAGCTGATTGAGAAAATTGGTTTTCAGGGTTTTTTAGAGACAAATCACATTAAACTTGGCAGGTGACTGCATAACCGGTGAAAGGTTTAACAGGACCTGTTCTAAACCACAGCTAAGCTAGTGTAATGCTAACTGACAGAGCAACTGCCCCTGTAAATCTATCACATTAATGAAAGGAAGAAATCTGCATGACAGCGAATGTCACAAATATCAAACACAGCGTTGATTGTCGAGTCAGAAACATGCAGCTAATTAATTAGACTGCACAATAGTCTTGGCTTATCGTAGGCTGAGAAGTGTTTAAATAAGTCTGGTGACTCCACAACTAAGCAGACAAGGGGCATCTCTTAACTCCTAAAAAAAACAAAGAAAGGAAAAGCTAAACACACCTGTCTGTTTATGTGTGAACTAACACTGAGGGAGCAGCTTCAGTTCCTGTAAAAACAGACAACCTGGTACTCCAGATGGCTCTGTGCACTCAGTAACTGTCCTATGGGGCAACTTCTGAACAACAATGCTAATCTGACTGACAACAATGTCAACAAGCACAGCGCTCAAAATGACTGAAAGGAAAACTGAACAATTAAATGCTTCAGAGGGCAAAAAGTCAAACTCAACTAAAGAGACACGCTTATTCACCTTTTTAACAGTTTCCTCCTCTCCTTCCAGCTTCCACCTGCTCTGCCACCCTTTCTGGGCTGCCACCCAGCCAGCCGTCAGTGTCCACCTGATCATCCAGTATCCGGGCAGCCCTTATGAGCACATGGTCCTTTGGCCTGCTGTGGACCTACTTCCTGGTGCAGCTGCCACCTGCCCAGTCGCGTGGTGTTTTGCATCAATCTCACTGTGGCTGGAGCCAAGTGGCCAGTCCAGTGTGGGCTCATATATGCATGCCCAAGTGTCTGCACGTGAGCCTCTGTCTGTAAGCATTCATTTATATGTGTGATACACACTGGTGCTGCAGAAACACGGTGCAGACAGGCCGTCACTCAAACAAAGATGGACGTGTGGAGAAATGGGAATAGACATCCAGCAATCACACATGACGACGTGCTTTCCCACTCAATCTGAGGAGAGATGGCCACAGAGACACCAAATAAACCTAAATCCTAACTGTGCCAACTGTCATGGCGCATAAACCCCCTGCCTCTCTGTTAATTCTTATTCCTTCCTCCATTCTTGAGAGGTGAAGCAAGGAAGTGATTAAACTGACCTCAAGTCTTAGAGGGTTCTGTTAAATGTCACTGCTTGCGTATGAGGCTTTTAACTGTTATTGGTTTAGTGTTCGGCCACCTTACCTGCCCTGAACTGGCTTCTCCGGCTCTGTAGCGTTGATGTCTGACAGATCCAGACTGAAAGACTAGACTTTGTTAGTTCAGCTGGTCCTTGGAGCAGATGTGGAATGTGTAAAATCAGAGCTCCAAGTCCAGTACAGGCCACCTAGCAGCACACTGATACTCCACATTAATCTGTGGTTTGAATTCTTTTTAGTCATGACGAGTTCCAGAGACATGATGAGAAAAAACACCGGCGTAACGTTGAAGCCGGGGCCAATTTTGGGTCACGCTGTGTGTTTTCAAACACAATAAAGAAGCGTGCACGAGTGTTTCCGCCGGTCTCTTGGGGGCTAATCAGTGAGATTCTGACTGTCTGCTGTCAATACCATGTGAGGAGAGAAAGGAGAGGATTGGGGCGCAGAGTGCTGGCTGGGTGCATCAGCGACAATGGGAGACGAGACGAGGACAAAACCATGTTCCAGCCATGTTAGGCCTGGTGAAGAAGGCAGAAACAAAAAGCCTTGTTTAAAGTGATTAGCCATGCCTCAGTCACAGCACTTTGAAGACAGACTGAAACCTCTCTGGGTGGAAAATGTGTGAACAAATCTACATTTCCATTCTGTCCCAGCGGTCTGGAGTCATACGCGTGAGACGTTATCAAAAATCCATGAATATCTAATTCACACCAGCAGAAATTGCATGGACTAGGAAAATATTTAAGAGCCTTATTGTATAGAAAATCTACATACTTGTTAATACAAACCAAATATCATTGATACTAAGGTGATAATGCGTGTAAATTACTCTCAAAATATGCACCAAAAGTTTAAATGCATATTTCATAGCTGTGCTGTAAATAAGTGTGCTTGCTACAGTGAGAGCTGGAGAGTGAAAGAGAGAAAGATCATAGGGAGTGGCTCTGTCTATTGGACCTCAGCCAACCAGTAGGGGACAGTGTTTGAGGTGAGAAGTCCTGGGGGGAGCAGAGAGAGGGAAGGCTGCCAAGACTCGCTGTTAGAAAGCTAATTAAACTATCGGCCCATTGTGAGGGAGGTGAGGGTTGAAGAATGGGCTCAAGCTCGCCCCAGGAAGCACCTCTGTAGCTTCAGAGCGGCCGCGCTCACTGAGGCAAAATTTTCCTCTGAGTCATACAAAGAGGCCAGCGATGGCCTTTCGATCACTCCGCTCTGTCTCTCCGCTGATCACCGTCCTCTCTCTCTCTCTCTCTCTCTCTCTCCCTACAGTTCAGAATTAGCTTTTCACAAGAAAAAGCAATTCCAGGAATCCCTCCGCAGCTGCAATCACTGTGCCCTGCGTGAGCTGTGATGAGTTCCTCATGTGTGCGTTAAAAAGGAAAACACACTGCACCGCCACACAATAAATTCTGCACGAAATCAGTGGCCATGCTTTTAGCGTACTGCCAACCAGCAGTGCTGTCTGTTGCGGGCATCTGTGTTTTTATACTCAGCTTTATTAGACTATGAAAGTGGGAGCGTCTACCGCCGATTCTCTGAGCGATGGCAACAGCTGTTTCGCTCTGAGGAAGTGACACAAGAGGCTGGAGATGAAATGATTTGATGACTTGGTCACTTCTTTTATTTATTTTGCTAAATAACATTGAAATATATATACATATACTAGGCTTGAAATACTGCTCCTTCCAAACTTTAAACAGTTACAACTGTCAAGAGAAAATTCTACAGGTAGGAGCTCAGCACATTTGTCAGACCTTTCTGCACAACATCTAATTCAACATGAAAACGCTCGAAGAATACAGAGAATGGTCCCTTTGGGCCCTGCAAAGCATTGGTCCCTTTACACTCCATTTCTTTAAGAAATCCTGTAATTCTGCTGCTAAAGACAACTTAGCAGATCCAAGAAAAATTCTAAGAAATCTGCAGAATAAGGACATTCTGCTGGCAGATGTACTGTAAAGGGCCGCCGCTGGAAGATGGTGAGCAAGGGGTTCATTTGTTATATATGGCTGCTGGCCAGAGGAATAAGGGCCATGCACGCTAATGTGGACTCTGACTGCACATCCACATCCAACTTTTACAGTTAAAGTGGTCTAACACACTGCATGACTCCTGAATGAAAAGATGGTTTGCAGTGTATCACTGATTGATATTTACTATTTCTTTTTTAATTCAATGCACATGCCAAACAATATACTATATCAGTTCATTCAAACACATTTTACGCTCCAATCTACATATTTTCTAAAATTAGCCAAATGCCTCTCTTCATAGGAAAACCTGAAACCATTCACATAAGTTCAACGATGTGTTTTAGCGATGCAGCAACAAACATTTCTTAGATATTCCACGCCTGTGGCAAATTCTCTGATCAGCTGTGTTAAAGCTGGGTGTAACCCTGAACATTAACAAAGCCAACATAAGAGCATGCAGAGCCTTCAGATATATCTGGGCCCTGCTGTGCCTCAGTTGCGATTCTGCCCCAGTTGGTCAGCCTTGCTGATGGAAGACCCTACAGGCTACTTCCATCTCCTCCTCACACATTCAGCCACAGTTGTGGGACCCATGCAGAGGGAACTAGAGGTTACGCAGCCACAGATGGCTCATAGCTCAAACTCACTGAGAATTGAGAGGAGAGATTGGGAGGGCTACAGCTGGAGAGCAGTTTGACTTCTATGCTGAGACTTGATGGACTCACATCATTTTCAACTGTTTGCACGTAACATGTCACGATAAAGAACCAGCCTAAGCTATGAATATGAGACGTGTCTTTACTTACCAATTTATCTGTATCTATTTTTCATTTAAAGCTTAAATTCATCTAGGATGACCTAGTTCTCCAACTACTCAGTATTCTCTTTTGAGAGTCGACAACCATCGACATCAAACACCAAATGAAGTACCCACAATCAAATATGTAGCATATCGAATCACCCAAATCACAGAAATATGACTGGTATGCTATTTATCTTCCAAAGCCAATCATTTCAAATTACACTTCTTTCACATTTACTACATTTTCTTTTAAATCATGCAATAAAGAACAAAATTCTTCATATTTGTTCATGTATTAAGAGACTTGCAGCTGAGCAAAATGTGCCATTTTGTTCCCAGAATGTACGTTTCAAAAGCCAACAGTGTTTTTGTGAGTAAAAATGAATCAGGACTCCCTTTGCCACACCTCGGCTTAAAAGAGGGATCATTTTCCACAGGCCATAAATGCACCTCAAATACATTTTCATGGTGGCACGTTGTTAAAGGTTTTAGCTGCTTTCAAAGACCAATGCGATTTTGTAAAAGGTCAGAAAATAATCCAGTCCTTTCATGAGGTGCCTACTTGCAGCTTTTTTTTACCCTTTTATAAGTACTGCACTTTTGTGCAATAATATCTTCCTTGAAGGTACAAACTTGTCTCTGTAAAGGTCTCAAAAGGGGAAATGAATTGTCGAGAGCAAGGAAACATTGTCACTCTGTAATCCTCCGTGGGGTATGTACGTTTTTAATTTGCATTTAAGTAGAGTCGTGCATTTTTTGTAGAACTCCGCACAATCAAAATCTACTTTTAGAGATGGGTTTTAAACCATTTTTCAAACATAACTACAAACTGACATCATCTAAGGAGCAATTTTTCTACCAATCTTCACATTGGGACTTTTACAACCTCATTACAAAGCCAAAGTAAAAATGAGTTAAGGGTCTTAATCAGGGATCAAGTAGTTTAAGACCTCTCACTGAGAAGATTAAAGGTATAAATACCAGGGGACACCTGGCATTACACTGGAGTAGTGGGCTAAGCTGCTTTTTTTAGGGCATCTTTCTCTAATATCCTTCTTCCACCATCCGATTTCTTCTGTATAGGTGGAGAGTCCCTGCTGGTGCACTTCACATTTTCTCAGCATGCGTCTGTCTAGCTTATGCACAGGAAGATGTTCTGAAACATCGATTTGTGTCCTAATTATAAAATCTAATTATGTTGAAATTGCGCTGCTATTGTTACGTCTGGCAAGTTCTATGAAATTGCAATTTCTCTCTGAATGCAGGTGTTGATGGAATGTGTATCTTTCTAAAAGCTGGGATCCTTCATAGTGTTTGTGTTCTCTCTATCCTCTGTTGATCCAAATTATGTGTGAGTGTGTAGTCTGGGGACATAATTAGCTGTCATCAATACACATCAATGCGAACATCACATTGTATTTTCATTCAGCTGAACGTTGAAAAAGCAACAGCTTAAAAAGTTTGACCAGAAACTGATAAATATCTTCATGGTCTAATTATCAGAACCAACACTGACAGTAAGGAGTGAAGCCCAATAACTTCCCAAGGGTTATCTCTTGAGGTTAATTGCTGTAGGAACTCTGGGAGCAAGTCTTGTAGAGCATGTCTTAACATCACATTAATTTGCTTACACATATACACAAAGCTTGAGGATGAACCCACAGATGAACCCTGGTTCGGTAGCTGAAGATTTAAAAGGACTAAAAGCATATCACCAAAAATACCTTCACTGTGGTAGTCATGAAAGCAAGAGGACTTCTTGTCAGAATCTCTCTATCAAGCTTTTTTAAGGAGACAACTGCTCAGATTGGTGAAAACACGCACCAATTGGATCTCTCCAGCTGCCATCGCGAACAATGTGAGCCTCCATTTTATTAACGCTGCACACAGAAGGATGCAGAGTGATAGGATCCCAATGTGATGTCTTGGTACTGAGATGTTTCCATCATGATGTCCTCTGACAACATAATTATGCGCTGTATCTCACTTCGCACAGCTTGCCAAACCACATCAGCTGCAGCTCAGAGTCCAGCAGCAGCAGTGGAGCTGAGGGAGGCAGCGGAGGGACGAGGGGAGGGTTGGGGTGGGATGAAGCTCGGAGCCTGAAGCTAAGCAAATGGAATGCAAAGGCAGTAGATTGGAGACCAGACGCAGAGGGGGATGAATAGGGATGTCGGAGGAGCGCCAGTGGTTTTCACTTTGCATCAACGTCAGATTAAGGGCACTGGCAAGAAGAGCAGGAGCTAAGGCACTGAGGGGCAAGGGTGGCAAAAGAGTGCGGGGCGCAAGAGAGGAGAGTGTTAATCCTGAAGCCAGCGCTGCCACTGCACATAACTGGAAGGCCATTTTAGGGACTGGAAACATGATGAAAGATGATGAAGAGAAATCTGCCTCCATAAGAGAGGATTAGGCCTGCACTGAAAACCAGTATAGTAAAGTGACGTTATGTTTTCAACGGCAAACAATATCATGAGTTAAATCAGAACATATCGAAAAAAAGAGTGGATACGTGGAGGCTTGAGTCATGGTTTGCAATTACTGCAAAGTACAGTACTCGAGTTTGAGATGTTTTCTCAAAGAGAACAATAGATGACTATGAGACTGAGAGTGACCCACTGTTTGTGCTGCTGCACACAAGCAGTGACTATAAAATAGGGTTGTACTACACTAAAACTATTCTCAAATATTCCTTTAATGTGAAGATTAGACAAGTCCTCCAAATTAAAGCACAAGTATATAACTAGTGAAAGAAGAAATAATACAGTAATCCTTTTAGAAAAGAAAAGTTGAATTTATAGGCCATAAAACGCACCCTTACTCATACACTCAAGTGGTTTTGCTGCTATAGCCTTGCGTGGTCTGGTATGACCAGTAGTTTATGGTGGCTGTTATCAAACTTTAAATACTGTTGTGTAACTGACAAGTTCAGTTTGCTCACTTTATGACTCTTTTGTACTTGTGCTACTGTTTCAACATGTCACAAATGTAAAATAAGCAAGAAGAGAAATTTACTGCGTCATTATCCTGTAATGGCCACTTCTGGCCACTGTGGCCGCTGTTCAGCAGAAGTTACATAGTCTTGCTTCTAGTCTAGTCTTTGGTCGTTTGTCAGTGCCTTCCAAATCCGTTACAAAAATAAAAGCATTTTCTCATCTGAAACCACCGTGGTAAAGGTTTGGTTAGGTTAAGGCACAAAGGCGCTTGGTAAGGGTTAGGGAAACATCATGGTTAAAATAAAAATAAAATCATAAAATCACTACTTCATTAAGGTTAGGGGACCTTCATTGTCGTGATTAAAATAATAACTACTTGATTAATGTTGTGCACAATAAAGGTCATGATTAAAAGAAACCAACGTTGACTGTCGATAGGTAACAGGAAGTGAACAGCGGTTAAAGTCCAACGCTTTGTTGACCCATCCATCCAAACAGACCTCCTCATTTTGTGAACTTTCTGCTGTCTGACTAATAATGGCGTCATGCTCCTTCATCTGGACGGACAAGAATCAAAATTCCTATGAGGGCATAAGTTTTAATGTACAGTAAAGATATGTCGTTATTGGGCATTTTCTGAAACGACTGATGCTGTCATTTTCTTGGGAGGATAAAGCCAAAGGATCAGATTCTTGAGTTTTCTTAAGTTTAAATGAAGGAACATGAATCAAGGCCATGTAACAGCATTTGCAAAAAATCTGTCAAATTTGTTTAGTTCACAGGTTTAGGAAATTTAGTACTAGAAATCTCTGAATGAAAGAAATAACACTGAGAAAGCAAACAATGAAAAAGACATCTGAAAAGTCAAAATGCTCTACAGGCACCACCTGCAAGAGTGTCAAATATTTCACTGTTCACAAATGTGTTTTATCATGTTCTTTCACGCTGCATTTTGTCAAGAAAATTGATGGAAACTAACTTCTGAAAGACAATTCCATGAAACTTTCTGTCTTCATCCAATGGCTGAATATTAGGGAGATAATGTCCACAATATAAGTGTGATAGTATAGAAAGTGATACACTCTCCCCTGAATCATCAGATGCCTCCCGCTGTATGAAACTATGTCTTTTCAGTTTCTCTGGATTTTCTGACACTTTGCCTTAAAGAAAAAAGAAAGACAGAATCACAGACAAAAGCAAGTAGACTCTGCAAAGCCAAATGAAACACAATATCATGCCAATCTTGAAAAAATGGTACATCACTTTTACTGCTTTGTCCCAGATGAGACAGCTGGGTTTTCCCACCAAAGAGCGAATTATCCCAGACAATCCATTTGGCCACTTCTCCGAGGTCACTGTTGTGGAAGTGCAGGTGGCCCATCAGCCCTGCCGCAGCCAATAGGGGATGCTAGGTAAAAGGGGTGGGGGCTCAAAAGTGGCTCCTTAAATCTCCACCTCCATTAATCACACTTTGCACGCCCACGGCCCACCGAGCAGTGTGACAGTGACAGCACTGAGAATGATTAATACTTAATGCAGCATTTAAGAGAATGATTTATGCCATCTGTTAGTGGATGACATGCTGCAGAAGTTGGCTTCACCACTCACACACACTTGTCAGCAAGGATTATGCGAATGATACATAACTTAATCTCAGGAGCAGCAGGTCACCTCCAAAATTAGGCTGATTTTAGACCATGAACACAAGGGGGAGAAGTGGGTGTGAGGGGAGGATATAAGGGGGTGGATATGCATAACCTCAGCATCAAATTAATTGGAGCTGGCCAGGAATCCATCCATTTACTGCCACTTATCCAGTTGGGGAGTGTGGTATTGGGGGTATGGGTGTCCATTTCCATGTCCTCCAGCGCTTCCTGGGGGATCCTGAAGTGCTCCCACAACCAGATGGGATACAACTCTATATAGTGTGTTCTTGGTCTAACCCAGGGTCTCCAGTCATACATGTGCTGACAACCTCTGCATCCTAATCAGGTGCCAACCACCTCTGACACCTTTCAATGAGAAGAAGCAGCGTTTGAACTTGACGAAAAAGGTTCACAACAGTCATGCCATAAATACCTACGGTGTGGGTTTTGGTTAGTAGTTCAGCAACGTATTTCAGCCGTTGATATCACCACTGCAACACTCGACAGATGCATCATACGTGACAAGGTCATGCTTTAATTACAGTACTTATAGAATTTGTTATTCACTGTGACAGACTACAGTGATCACGGGGAGGCAGGAGGTTTGCGGCGGAGACGGCTTTGCATTACTGAAAAAGAGAACTACTGAGCGCCACTACTTTCTTTAATTCCCTAATGTTGTCTTTACTATCAAAAATCTCCACCAGCATCAGAAGTTTGTAGGAGAACATGTAAGCAACCTAAACTGACCAGTTACAGTTCTTGCAGTCTCCACGTGGGATCCAATTTTTGAGGAGGTGCACGTCAGTTTCGCAGAACAATAAATACAGCTTCATTCTTTTGGTCGTTTCCTTAAGTTTGGAAAATAGATCGACGTGATGAAGAAAGAGTTGAGCCAGAAGGCAAAGCTCTCAATTAGAGTTAGAGCAAGCTGATACAGAACATACACGTCAAACTGTGTGCAATGCGGCAATTTTTCCCAAATTAAAGCCACTAAAGGGGAAATAAAGGGAAAACTGGATGTTAAGGGGTTATCAAAAGGCTAAATGCTCTAAACTCTGTTGCACTGTTCAACAAGTATCATCTAATCTCAAGACTTGATTGCAAATGAGCAGCGTTATCTCTGCCTGCCTTCCCTCACTCCCTTCCCTCTGTAATATTTACATATTCAAACAAACTGTCAAAGCACCAAAACAAACAATTTGTTATCCACCAGAGTTTGCATGGTTAAAAATACTCTGCATCTAATCTGCATAAAAAGTATCGTCAGAGATTACTGGCTTTCCCTCCTCTCCTCCTCTCTCCTCCTCTGTTCTTCACAGAGCTATCAGATGACAAGGTGAACACAAGGGTAATCAGTTTGGTCACTGCTTTGAATCTTTCTATTCTGGAAGGTTACACTCTTGTTTCCCGTTTGATGTTCCTGCTGAGAGTTAATCGACAAAATCAGTCCTTCAGCAACACTCCGATCTTTACGTCACCCAATAAACAGCCTGCCCAAAACTTCACTTCAGATTAACGTTAACACTGCACTTTCATAAAAAAAAAACAGCCACTGTTTCATAATCAAGATCAAAAAGAACACCCATTACTGTATTCAAATGTGGAGAAAAAGTGTCCTTGGGTAACACCATTCAACCAGAACCCTTTAGGGACCAGAGAAGGGATGTTTGTCAGTCACGGGCGGGCACAGGCTTGCCTATCAGCACAGTGCATCGACTGCAATGGTATCCAAGACCGCGGGAGCCAAATGTGGAGGAGAAAAGATTGATGCTTTGATAAAAAATGCACAAAACAATCCAACATGAGTTGGTTTTTAAACGAGCGACGCTGAATGCAAACTGAGGTGTTTAATAAGCCAAAAAACAGTCTGTGATTTGTTGGAACAAGATACTTTATCCAATTAATGTAGACGGTCTCGAAACTGCTACCCTCTGCACCTAAGGTTGTTAGCCAGAATGTGAAGCTGAATTTAAATATACTACAACTATTTATAAGTGTAAAAGACTTATTTTCCCTTGACCTATTTAACTTTGCCTTCAGTTGCACCTTTGCTCTTGCCGGTGCGAGAGACTCTTGTCTGTCTACAAATAGAAGAGAACACGAAGAGAGAAAAAATAAAATAACAAGGTACTTAAAGCAGTGAGTCGTAAGATTTTTATGAGAGAAAAATCACACCACAGGAACGAACGGCAGGATTCATTTTACACAAGCAGAGAAATGTCAAACAATAGTAACCTCAGATGTCTCATTTTTCCCCAATCACAGGCAATAGTCATGTCTCATTAGCGTCCAAACACATGCGAACGTTTTTGCTTTTTGCTAGCTAAAGGAGGAGACTGAGACATCATCAAGGTGTATCTGCAGACAGAGCAGTACAGAAAGCAGCTACTCCATTGGCATATGTGACATGACTTCCTATGTGAACCCCCATGATGTGGGTGCTGTAAAAAAAAAACGACGAAGCGCAGCAGTCTGAGGCACGCTCACTCATACACACTCATGATTGATTGATTGATTGATACACAGTGGTAAATAAAAGAGCGGGGCGCCTTTTCAATCACAGCCAAAGTCTTTGAACATAAATAACAGCTACCATCTCGCCTGTGGCAGTTTCAGCTCACTATAAACACAGGCACTTGGCAGTCTGTTTGAGAGGGAGACAGAATTCTTCACAAATGTAAATTTATGTACACCCATTTGACATGTTCCACTCTTGATTGGTTTGTATTTTGCCTCCTTCTCCTCGCGACCCATTATCAGAGACGATAAGCATTATTTCCAGGCCCGGTCGGGCAATGAAGACGACTACTGGGTGGAACAGGGCCTTGAAAGCGCCACTAACCCTGACTAGTACCCCTGCCAGCCACAGATAGCCGGCGAGTAATCCCCGTCTTCTGTTGACAACAAAGAGCCACTGCAGCCATTCACCTGAGACCTGAGCCCATCACAGGCCTGCAGAGGTACAGTAATAGCGACTCCACTAACTGCACATTTAAGAGGGAGCTTTCTCCAGAGGCAATTAGTACTGAGAGCTTGTCTGTTCTTTTCTTGTCTGTAATTTTAGGAATAGCTATCAAAATTACAGAGCCCTGGAGAAATTACTGCAGAACTTAACAGCGATTTAGTCATGCTTTCGCATATAAAAAAATAACAGCCGTAATTCACAGCATTATTTCTGATGTTTGTCCCTGCATTAAGCCCTGTTCTCCTTTGAGCGAGGCATTTATGCACACCATCTTGACAGCAATATCTCACCATTTAAGAAGATGACAGTCTGCCAATTTGGCCATTAATGGACCCAGTTCTGAAAACACAGCCAAAAAAAATACTTCCAAATAGTTCCAATAACTCTCGATTGGGTGTTTTTCTTTAATATATATATATATATATATATATATTTTGACAATGCTTTTCAGGATGTTTGCCAGTCCTCTAAGCATGAAAGAGAAAATGAATCAAGAGCAATCCCTTTTGGGCAGGACAAGATCTTTTAAAAGGAGGCATCCAAGCACAAGATACTGTAAAGCATGATAAACACACTTAAAGCTTAGTGTTGTGTATTTACAAGCCTGTTTAGCTTTGAGAGGCTTTGCCACTCTGCCCATCAAGTGTCTGAGAGAGAATCTCTGACTGGACCACCAACTGGAGTCTGTGACAGACAGCGTGATGATTTATATGTGGGAGTGACACCTCTACCTACTGCTAATGAGAGCTAAAATATACAAAAATAATTAATGGGCAACCGTTTTGTACAATTATTTGCATGCCAAATTAAGTGATTACCATGTCAAAAGACTTCCAGATTCCCTAAAAATGTTGGAATCTTTTATGTATCACCATTTGCATATTTCCTTGCTTCCCGCAAAACTGATTCACAGTTTGCATTGAGTTGGTTATCACTTCATTGCCTTAAACTGGGTCATCATATCTCCAGGCACAATTACAGCCAAAACCTCAGCGAGACAAATTTGCTGTCAGTCGCCGAGCCACTTTTATGTATGAACAGCGAGCTGTCAGCGGGGCGGGCGGAGATAAAAAACTGAGAGAGGGTGGAGAGGAAGCATTGTGGATCATGCGGCAGGCCTAACAGGTCGATAGGAGACAAACGTATGTCTAATAAGCCAATGATGAACCCAGAGTGGTCCCTCTTGTGGGGGCCAGGCCTGCTTCTAACAAATGTGTTATTGACTTCACACAAGCAGCCAGTCATAGAAATACACTCTGTATCTGAGGGGGGGAGAGTGTGAGGGATGAGACATGAGAGACTGCTGCAGCGGGTTAACATATCGATCGTACAGTCCTGTTTATACCCTCCAGCTAATGACGAGCAGGACATAACAGTCTGACAGCTTGAGCATTGGAGGAATTATTAGAGCAACTCAGCGTACATACTGTACGGACGTGTTTCAGAGATTTGTATGAGGAAAATGCCTAATAACCAAAACTGCAATTAGAGACAGTCTAATGTTTTACAAAATGGAAAATCAATTGTCATAACAGGCTATTTGAGCCATTTTTTTTATGTGCTTTCATTTACTGAATACAGGATGTTGCTACTTTTGAACAACCAATGCACTGAAGCAAAATTGGTTAATTAATGGCTACTGCAATTTCCTGGTGCTCAAGGTCACATCTTCAAATGTCTTCAGTCCGACCAACAGTCCAAAGCCTGAAGATATTCAGTTTGCTATAATGTAATACACGTAAATGCAGAAAAATTCTCACATTAGAGGAGCTGGAACCAACAAAAGTTTGAAATTTTGGCTTGAAAAAATGACGTTAAATGATTATAAAAAATAGTTGCCAATTGATGTTCTATCCATCGATTAACTGACTAATCATTTCAGCTGTACACTGAAGGACAGATGGATCCTGGTAACTAAAAGAACTCCTTCATGAATTTAGATTACACTGATTGTATGATAAGTGCAGTTGTAGCTTATACACGTACACTTAAATGAGTTACAGATAATGAAGACAAAAAGGCAAAATGCCTTCCAGATAGATTAATGTGTTGGCTCCAAATAGAATTGTAAAGTGCCCTACCCTGTGTAGTGCTTCCTAGGGGGCTATCACGAACCCCCAACAATAAGTCAGGACCACATTAAAGCCATTTCATCTGCAGTTATTCATCAAAGTGATTCAGTAATATTAACTACCGCTATGCAGTTGCATGCCGTGCATTATGGATATGACTTATAGAGCTCTGAGGCTGAATTACAGTCACATACCACAGAGTCCAGTGAGTCAGCCTGCAATGGCCCCAGCTTTATTTCACCTGTGTGTGTGTGTGTGTGTGTATCCGTTTGTGTACATAATGCTGTGTTGGTCTAATTAAGAAGGAAAAGTGGCTTGTCATTCATCTGTTGTCATTAATTTCTTCCCCCAAAAAATGTTTCCCTGTACTTTAGTTCAACATCACTGCCTTAAATCTGTATTGAGGTCTCTTCACAGAAATAGATAATTAACTGCTGTCTGCATAGACTGGATAATGAGATTCATTTACAGTACTGCTTGGTAAACACTCTTGGCCTTGTGTTTGTTTTATCTCAATTTAATTAGCTAGTAAAAGAGTGACACAAGTACTAGCACAGTGCCCATTAGGCTTTTGGACTAATAAATGTGAACGTTAACTATAGAGAAACTAATGCACCAATGTTTATAAATCCTACAATAACCGATTCTTTTGGCCACCTGGGGGCAGCAGAAACAAGCTGTACACACAACACTTGCATATCACCATATAAAGTTGATACGGTGAATTTGTTTGCAGAGAGTTGCTTACACGTCCAGCAGAACAACATTCACAATCATGTGGAGTCATGCTTCTGGCCAATACTCACCCTCTTTTAGCTCTGTCTTCGGTCTCCACCAACTCTTCAGAAAAATGTCTGTCTCTTTAGCTGCTAAATGCTCCACTATGTTCACCAGCTAATTGTTAACTTTGTCTGTCACTTTTTAGCATCTTTTGACTCATAGTTTTGACTCTCACTGTCAGTCGTTTTCAGCTGCAGCAGGCAGCTGTTTTCAGTGTAAGAGCTCTAAAAAACAACAGTACGCTATCTAGAAAGCACCAAATGGCAGAAATATCAAGTTAGAAACCAGCTACTGAACATAGTAAAGCATTTACCCGCTAAAGAGTCAGATATTTACATCGGCAGTTGGTGGTGCCCAAAACAGAGCTAAGAGGAGAATTAATCTTGGCCTTATATTCACCATGGGCCCAGAAAAATGACAGTAATGTTTCTCATGTGGCTCCCTGTCTGCTGGATGTTGTAAATAACCTACTGTTTGCTAACAAGTTTGCAATATCAACTGTATACGTCAGTGTTGTGTTTACAGCTTGTTGCGCTGCCAGAAAAGTGGCCAAAAAAAACACTTCATGCAGGTTTAAGATAACAACACAGAGGCACCATTATATTTTGAACTGTTTCACTTCAGCATTTATACAGATATTCATTTATACACATTGAACATACAACCACCATGCTGTAATTGAGACCAGTGAAAGCTTCACACAACTGTGACAGACCCCCCCAAGCACCCACAACTCACACACAAATGTATCACCATGACATACACAGGTGTACAGTGTGTGTGTGTGTGTGTGTTGTTGAGTGTTTGTAGGTCAACAAAACTGCTTCAGTAGTATTCTTGGATGAGCTCAGGCATGTGTTTCAGTCGAGTTCCAGTCTCTAGGTTCTCTTCTTTTTCCTGCATGTCTCATTATGGAGATTTGTGTATATTTGTGCAGTTAGTGCAGATGAAAGAATCCACACTGTGGCTGCTGCCCACGTCTCGTCATTATGCGCCACACATGCACGTTTTCATTATCTACATCTGTGTTTGTCTTTCTGTGTTTGCATGCAGTACATATATAGAATTATGAGCTTGCTTCCGTGTTGTGTGTGACTGCAGGATTGAGGTGGAGTTTGTGATAAATGTCCTGTTTGGTGCTGACGGAGCAGGTCCTGGAAAGCTTTACGGTCCCAGGGGCCTGAGGCTAATCGCAGTGGTTTCTCTGGAGCCCCTCTGCCTCCGAATGACAAACTGTAACCCCCACTCGGGAGAAAAACACACACACACACACTCTCATAACAATGATTTCATTTCTACTGTCCCGAATGTTAATGATTGAGTTCAAGTCGCATCGAATTTGTCTGTAAAGCCCTTTAACAAACAGGTTTATCACAAGGCAGGGGGTAGAAAGAAAGGAAAAGACAACAAACTGACAAAACAATAAAACAGGTCGCTTTGATTATTCGGCGCAGTCACGACACATCCTTACAGTTGCTAATAAATTCACGAAGGGATTCAGAAGCATCTGAATTGTTCTGAGAAAAAGTAATGAGTGTTTTCAGCTTTTCATTACCTGGAATTTAATTACCTACAACCACCAGAGGAATTAATGTATATGGAAGCTTCGTTTAGCCCATTGTGAAGCGTTTTGAGAGTTTTTCCACGCTTATCCTCTTGACAATATTTGCATTTGTGATCAGAGCTGATACTGTGTGTAGACTCAGTTCTGTTTAACAAAGCATTAATTATGTAAACTCAACAAAAGCAAAGCTGGTTCCCCTGGCCTCTGTTTTCCTCTCTCTCATTCCCTCTCTCTACACCCATCCCTCCATCCCGCAAATCACAAACACACGCGCTCAGACACACACAAAGTGCAGTGAAGCAGAACGCATCTGGCTACACAGCCCGTCAATCTCACGCTGCTGTGTGGCCTTGCTGCGGGACGACACCGGCTTTGCCCGGTCTTGCTGTTGGTGTTGATTTGAAGCTTCACACAGGACAGCATGAGATCCCACAGAGCAAGGGTCTGGAAATATACGAGGAGAGGGTGAGACGGAGAGAACCAGAGAGGGTAGGGAAGACAGCAGGAGAGGAGGGAAGGAAGCGAAGGGAAAGAAAAAGTGTGGGAGAGGCAGAGCGAGACGAGAGAGGGATCTGGAAGATGTGCCTCTGCGCACCAAGCACCTCTTTTGCAGCTCCAGCAGCACTAAACACATGCATATGAAAAGCGCTGGTTGTGGTTATTGCTGTGAGATTCCTGAAAACTCGTCTGAAGCGTGGCGCTGTTTTGTAGAGAAAAATGAAACATTTTCAACTCCTAGCGCTCTGTGCCGTGGGCACTAAAGACATGCAAAGTTCTCGCCGCTGCCAAGAACATGCCATAGCACATCTGAAAATAATGGGAAAAAAGGAGGCGGCCATGTAAATAGAGGCCCCCTATGAACACGTAGCCTAAGGGTGTGTGGAGGGGGGTGGAATGGATCAGAATGGATCAGGTCGATCGAGATGTGAATGGAGCGCCGCGTGAAAAGAAAGTATGACAAACGGAGCCAAGGCTTGACGAGTCATAATAGCATTACCACCTCTTCTAACCCCATGTGCTTATTCCTCCTCTAGGTAAGAATGACTTTTGCTGAGCACGCCGGAGTGAGCAGAGAGTTAAAAGAAGCTGTGAGACCGAGTGGAGAATGCACAGTGCAGCTGGGAAAACCTCCGGCAGATGCTAAAGGAGCACTCCACAAAATCTTCATACTAATCCTGCTCCTTCAGGCACAAATTGAACGCACCAAATGATGTGTGCGACACCATTGCTGGGATAGTGGCTTTCTTTCTCACCTCAATGTGTGTGTAAAAGACAGAGAAAAGGCAGAAGGAGAGCACGTATGTATCTGTCTATGTGTGTGTACTGGTGCGTTTTATAATGTATCTCACTATGGTTATGATGTATAACCAGAAATTTCCCAAACATTTGGGCTAATGCAGTGAAATAAATACAGGGCCTCACCTATTTTCATTTTCATAATGAACAGAATTATGAATTATAAGGTGCTTTTCATCATGTTTTATGTTTATTGGTTACTGTTTGTGTTTTTCTTGTTTTGTATGTTTTGTTGCGTTTGTGTGTATTTGTACAGGGGCAGGTGTTGCACACTACCTTAGGCTGTAAATACAGTGATACGTGGCATTGGTTGATGCCGTACTTGTCTCTATATAAAAGTAAGCATTAAATAAAACAGATCATTTCTCTCTTGATAATTGTTTTTATCAATAAAAGAATCACTTAGTCTATAAAATGTTATTAAGTCGTGAAAAACAGCCATCACGGCGCACCAGAGGCAGTGACATCATCAAATTGTTTGTTTTGTCTTTAGGTGTTCAATTTAAAAAGAAAACCAATAAATTTCAACTTCTGAAAAGGCATCACTATGAAATATTTGGCATTTTTGCTTCATAAATTACTTACAATAATGAATCTATTATCGAAACTGTCAATTAATAGTCTAATCAATTCATCTACTAAACATTTCAACAATAATACAATTCTTGACAAACAAGATACTTGACGCAAAAATCCTGTAAATATTGCCATGAAGCATTCCTGCTCATGGATTGGCTTAAATGTCTGAAATGGTGCAATACAATTAGAGATAAGAGATAGTGTGGCTACCTCAATTGTCTCACAGTTTACAGTATATCATCATATCGCCCAATCCTAATATCCCATCTCTGCCAGAGATGCAGCATATAGTCCAGTAGTATCTCTGCCCAGCTCTGCTAATGTGAAGGAAAAGCCAATCCTGATCACGTGACCATTCCCAGTTATCTTACACGATGTAGATCATTTTATCAAAAGCCATGGAGAGAGGGCAGCATTTCTCCACACAGGCAGCCGATCCCTGGCCCTGGAAAGGTGGCACAGAAAACAGGACCTGCGACAGGATGCTCTCCACCCTGCGTACTGCTAGAGGCCAAAACAATGTGAGCACAGAGGTTGCTGAGATAATAACATAGCATGGTGTGTTATGAGCTTTCATGTTGACATAACCACTAATGATCTACCTGAGTGACTGTCTTTGTCTGGGTTTGTTGGTGCCTAGTGGCTCTACTGTAAACCCGGGCCACACACAGCGCCATGATAATGGAGATGACTGGAGACCTTCGAAAGCTGTAATTTTCCTGAAAATTATAATCTGCACTTGTAAACATATGTATGTGTCCATGCGCTCATTTACCTTGCAGAACCATAATCTGTTACTCTTTGCTGAGCAGTGGCCGATGGAAAGAAAAATGAGCCCCCAAGCGCTCTTCCAGCAATCATTTCCAGGACAATTTCATTTTCATGAGCGCCGCGTTTGGAAGTCAGAGGTTGCAGTCAGCTCAGTTTTCCTCATTTCCTGAAAACATTTTATCAAAGCGGCAGCTCGGCAGAATCCCGCTGAATCTGGCCTGTCGGCTTGAGACTGACAACAACAGGGCGGCTGTCGGCAGGACATGCGAGAGGCTGCGTTTTCTATCCCTCGTTCCCTCCTCTCATCTCCATGTCTCTGCATTTCTCCAGCTTCACCTGC